>VZSC01002402.1:293474-349344 GCA_013398225.1 Steatornis caripensis | reverse complement strand
GGCAGGGCCATGCCGGAGAGGCTAATGCAGTGCCTCCCATGTGGCTGCTCAGGGGTGTAAGCAATACTTTCCCTCCTCTCCCTGACTTCAGCCTGGATCGACTAAGAGCGTGGTTATCAGGATTCATTCAATAAGGTCACACTGCCCCAGGGCTAGCAACCAGGCTTTTCAACATGTGGACGGAGCTGCCTTCATCTTCAGGCACCTTTGCACCACTATAAATCTGCTGTTTTCCATTGTTTTCTCCTCAATCTTGCTGCTTGGGAAACTGGAAAAAAAAGAAAAAAAGTTATTTGCCCAAGACTCTGCAGCAATTCAGCAACTAACATGGAGAGGCCTGACTCCGGCTGCTGCTAATGAACAGGGTTGGGGGGGACCTCCTGAAACCAGAATAGCTCTGTCGTTTGTGAGACTTAGGGAGTCTCTGATCTTCTCCTTCCCCTGTGAAAAATTGGGAAAGTCACTTAACCTGCCTGGAAGCAGAAGGAAGAAGTGGGAACAGCAGACTGCAGCTCTCCATAGCTCCTGCTCTACCTCTTTACTTGGCATCAGCTCCGACGCCTTTGTAGTATCTTTTCATGCAGATGTGGAGCTCAGCAGTGGTAGGAGCATCACAGGTGAAGCAGTGCCAGCGGGAAAGCCTCGCCGCATGTGGGTGTTGGTGCCAAGCATCCTTTGGGGCTTCAGCTGTACAGCCCTGCTGGATGCAGCCTTGGCTTTCATGCTACGTATCACCTTGGCATCACATAGTTTTAGGTACAGCTCCTCCAAAAAAAGGCATTTCGCGGGCCTGATTAGGAATTAATTGGAGAAGTGGGTGGTACTCTGCTTTTCCCTAGGCTGGAGCTGCGTGTATATGGCTGGTTTCAGAGAGTATCCATTATCATCCCATAATTAGGGGGATAGCTCAGCGCGGTGAGTATCTTTGTGCAGAAGCGCGTGTGGTGGGTGTTCAATGAAACTGCTTCTGAACTGCCTGCTGTTGCTGTCTGGAGAGAAACGAGCCACAAGCGCCAAGTCTAATTCATGAAATGGGATTGCTAAGGAGTTCGTCCCTTCCCTGCGCTGCTCAGACAACCCCTGCCCCTCACGTGGCTTTTGGGAACACGTTGGATGGTAACCGTGGGCGTGCATCTCCATTCAGCGATGGAAGCCTTTTATTTTATCGTAAGCACAAGGACATGATGGCACATAGTACATCCTTTTCCATTCTTTCGGGTGAGGTTAGGAGTGCCACCCCTCTGTGTTAAATAGCATCCTCCCTCATTTCTTTTCCCTGCTGCAACCATTTCGTGCACACGTTTATCTGGTTTTCTTGCTGGGTGGTTCTTCAGCGGCCATTCGTTCCCGGTGCCGGCTGCATCCCACGGCAGGAGAAACAGAGCCCGCCAAGCTCGTTAGGTTTCCTGAGCTGATCTCGAATATGAATATAAATAAAATCTCCATATAAATACACAGCGTTATAGTTACCGTGGTTATTATGCAAAGCATAGATGATTCTAGCATGCAAGTGTGTTATGTATTGATTTGCCGTTACTTTGACTCCCAGTACGTGAATCTGCTTTATTAATGGACTTTGTCCATGCTTGAGAGTAGCTGTGATGCTGAATTTGCAAGTGAAAGAATTGAAATTCATGTTGTCCATATTAATTACTTGTGCAATACTGGCCTTCTTGGCAAGCCGCAAGAAGCTGTGGAAACCTTTATTTTTATTCCATTCCTGTTGCTCTGTCTTAAGTAAAAAAAAATTAGTTTGGTGCAATGGGATTTGTTTGTTTTGCTCCTTTGCTTGAAGCCTCTTTTAACTGTTGAGAAGGTACCAAGCATAGAAAGAGGCTTTCTGCTTGGTGTGGGATGGGCTGTTGTGAACTCAGGGTAAGTCTAAGTCTTAATGCAGAAAAGAGGCAGGGAGGGTTTATCTCAATGTTGAGTTCAACCCTATTTTCTCCTCTCTTGCTTTGAGCTGAAATCTGCCTGTATCTTGTTCCCCCTAAGGTTTTGCAGCGCAAAATCTCTAATACACATCTTGCAGTGGTACGAAGTCAGATCCTTGTGTTAAGTGCAGCAAGGTAGCTGTAAAGAGTAACTCCACTTTACTTGCTGATAGAAAACCAGTTATATGCCCGGATTTCAGATGTCTGCATGCCTGCAAACTGAGGCTGGCATGAGTAGACCTGTTGTGGATTAGGGCATCGAGATTGCTCCTTCAGCCGCTTTCAGGTGGTTGATGTTTAGGTCTGGCCAACACAGAGATGCCAGGGCAGTTCACTTGGTGCGCATTTTGGTCGGGGGAAGAGAAGACGACAGAGCTCTGTTTTTGGGATGAATGAGGTAGGGCACGAAGCCTTGGGGCAGCGGCAGGACTGGCATGGGGTGCTTGGGGAAGGGCAGCAGCACTGTGTGCGTCGCAGGACATGCACGTGCTCCTGTTTCGCCTCCTGCGGGATGCACCCATGGGTGCCTGTGTAAAAGACAGGGTGCTCAGGCTAAGACAGGAGAGGAGCATCCCCATTGCCTTGCCTAGTGAGGCATGTTTTCAGCCACGGCGAAACATGCTGCCTTCTGATTGAGCCGTGTGTTTGCTTTCTGGAAGTGCCGACGGCAGCCCAAGAGCACAGCAGCGCATTGGAGACCTACTTGATGTGCTTCGGGTAGTGCCAGTGATGCCTGTGGCAGCGTCTGGCTCTTCCCTTGCCGCAATCTATCCGAATGCATTTCTGTTGCTGTGCTCCTCCCACCCAGGCTCCTGCAGTGGTATAAATGGCACAAAAAAAGACTTGACATGTTTTTATTGGAGTCAGCTGCAATTTGTTCATTTAAATGTTCTTTTTGTAACGTTCACATTATTCCGCAGCCGCCGGTTTAAAGAGTTAATTGAATATTTCTTTCTCTCAAAGAAGTCTTAAATTACTTCCGTTGAATTACCTACTCTGGAAAAGGGCTGTGTTGAGGAATCATTGATGCTTATTTTTACTAACACCTGTATCAATAAGATCTTAGGTTTCGTTCTAGCACCTATGTGCTTTGAAGGATCCCAGAGCAATTGTCGAAGCATTTGTATAGTCTTCCACCGCTGAAATTCAGTCCCTTTGAAGTAGAGCTTAGCATTCATTGAACGGTAACAATACATCCCTCTATAGCTAATGCAATAATAATCAACCCAGGGCTTGGAAGTGAAACGAGGTTTTAGATAGCGGTTATTGGATTGCAAGCTCTCTTTGTATGTGTAGTGACGGATTGATTTCTTTTGGGCACGGAGGGGGTCTGGGAGGCTTCCCCAGGTGGTACGGTAACATTGTTATCGACGCTGCAGGTTCAGCGTGATGTGCCTGGGAATTTCAGTAGTTGGGGGTGATGCGGGAGGTTTTCCCGGTGGCTCGCACGGCTGTTCGTGTGCTCGCTGCTTGGCAGAGCTGCTTGGCATCTAAACAAAAACCCCATACCACATAGGTGTGGGTAATCCCCATCTTGGTGTTTTCGGCAGCACTGCTAACACAGACTTGATTGATCCCCTGAAATGATCAAGTTTCTTTTTCCATTGTTGGATTGCAACGGCTCTCCTGGCTGAGGAGAGGAGGGGAGATCTTCAGAAAGCATTTTGAATGGGTAGAAAAGCAAACATGGCTTTTTCAACCATGATTTTCAATTCCTTCTGTGCTTGGCTGTGGTGAAATCACCTTCTCCTGGGAGCAGCTGATTATGCTGTGCTCGGAGGGCTTTTCACCCAGCGGGCAGGATTGCACCATTGTACATCAGAAGGAGACCTGTGCTGACCTCTTCCTGAAATCGCAGTGGCAGCTGCTGGAAACAGGAGATGGGGCTCAAGTGGGCCAAGGCAATAAATCCTGCTTTCCTGCTAACCAGAGGCTCCTTCAAAAGAATTAATGCCACAGCTGATGCCGTGTTGCGTTAGTCTGTGAAGTGAGGGCAACTTAGAGAAAGTGGCCGGACTGAAGCAGGAAAGAGCGAGAGGTGAGGACTCCTTTTTTCTCATCATTTTTGTTTAGAAAAGAGGGTGGTTCCTAGTGCAGGGCCAGGTGAGGCTGGCTTTCCTGCAGGCTTATCTTGGTTGTCCATCACACCAGCCAAACCTTGGCTCTGGAAAAACCCAGCTGCTCCCAGTGTCCTCCTTCAGGTCGCGGCTGGACAACCCTGATGGCAGCTGTGGGCTGTCTGGCCCAGCTGCAGACCGTCAGTCTTCCTGTCTATCCCTCTCCTGCCATGTGGGGTGTAGCACAGCCAAGTCCTGGTCCTTCCCTTACTGGGGTCTCTTCCTTCCCCTGACACCAATTCCCCAAAACTTAGGGACCTTAATTACTTCTGAGACTTTCGCCCCTTTCCCACGGTTACTGTTCATTCACTACTGCTAATGAAACACAGTGCGTGCAGGTGGGGGACAAGGAGCAGAATGGACCAAGTGCTGGTAGACTCGGTGCTGCTCCAAGAACTCTCATCAATTGCAGCGTGTGTGGGGAGAGTCGGCTGTAATTTCAAGCAGGGAAAGGCGTGTGATTGTGGATGCTGCTTTTGCATCAGGAATCACTTGCTTATTTTATGCTTAGACTCCCGGGCCATCTCCATCCAACAGGCGGTTGAAATTACGAAGGCAAGCGATCCCTCCCCATCTGACAGTGTTGTCTTCTATTTGGAAACCGCTTCCCCTTTCCTGCAAGGATCNTGTGGGGTGTAGCACAGCCAAGTCCTGGTCCTTCCCTTACTGGGGTCTCTTCCTTCCCCTGACACCAATTCCCCAAAACTTAGGGACCTTAATTACTTCTGAGACTTTTGCCCCTTTCCCACGGTTACTGTTAATTCATTACTGCTAATGAAACAGTGCGTGCAGGTGGGGGACAAGGAGCAGAATGGACCAAGTGCTGGTAGACTCGGTGCTGCTCCAAGAACTCTCATCAATTGCAGCGTGTGTGGGGAGAGTTGGCTGTAATTTCAAGCAGGGAAAGGCGTGTGATTGTGGATGCTGCTTTTGCATCAGGAATCACTCGCTTATTTTATGCTTAGACTCCCGGGCCATCTCCATCCAACAGGCGGTTGAAATTACGAAGGCAAGCGATCCCTCCCCATCTGACAGTGTTGTCTTCTATTTGGAAACCGCTTCCCCTTTCCTGCAAGGATCTCAGTTCTGCCAGGTTTTTTCTTGTTCCCATAATTGTGTATTTAGTGCACGTGAACGTAACACAGTACAATATCTGCATGCGCAAATAAAAGTATTCGGTGCCCATAAGGCATCTGCTGTCACCTTCCAAGGGCAAGTGTTGTTTGAGCTCCCGGTTACCTTGAACACATCAGTGGGGACCTAAAGCAAAACTTAAAAATGCAACTAGTATTGATGGATGATCAGCTGCAAAACAGAGGGGGCTGTTGTTTCCCTGGAAGAGTGGTTACAAAAGCCATGCAGAGCTCTGTGCTTGCTGTGCTGGAAGACAAAGGTGGGAACAGTACAAGTGGGATTTTCCAGCTCGAGTTACCTAAACATTAAATGTCTAGTATAAGCTAATTAGAGGGACTTTTTGTGGTGGATAACTGATGGAGACAGCCACATCCAGAGAGAGACTGACTCAGCCCAGCTGCCTTAGAATAGGATGAATCACCATCTTCGTGTGAATTGACGGTAGACTGAGCTTAGGTGACAAGTCTGGATCCTTACCTGACGGGAGATGAGATGCATCCTGTCCCGTAAGGCAATTTTCTGCCAGCGATCTCAGAGACTTTTGCAAGGGAAAAATAAGCATATTTTTTTTTGCATGTAGAGTGGCAGGGAGAAGAGGTGCAGTTAGGAGCTGGCAGCTGGCGGCACAGTGTGGTCAGGGCTGGGGCTGGTGCATAGCCATCACCCTGGGCATCAGCTACTGACCCGTGCTGGGGCAGGAGTCTCTGTGCAACCCCTGCTGCCTTTAACAGTGAAAGGTACGAGTCACGGAGCAAAAAGAATGATAAATTGAAGTTCTACTTCTGACCTGTGGTTTGAACACTCCAGTCAGCATCTGGGTTGCTCCAGCAAGGTCTTTTAGCAGACAAACAAGGATGGAAATGGCAGATGCATGATCAAATTTGTCATATTTCCTTTTAATGCTTCACCGTGGAGTTGTTAATGGGAGTTCCGGCAGCAAGAGCAGAGTTAATAGGGTGAGTGTCTTGCAGGGTTGATGCATTAACCTTTTTCTTCGGATTTTAGCCATGTAATGTGGTGGGCTCTGGGTGGAGTCGGCTAGCAGGAGGTGTGGAGGCTGTGAGAGTGGCCCTTTGGTGTTTGCACTCTGCTGTAGGCAAACTGGAGAGACCAGCGTGTTTGCTCACAGCCTGCTCCATGTCTTGCGCTTAGACCTTTGATTTTTTCTGCCCCTGGCTTTGCTTTGCAGGAGGCAGACCATGGGGGACTGCTCTCCTTGGGAGCATTTCGGTGCAAAGCAAAAGAGGCTCTTGCACCTTAGGGCTGAGACTGGCTGGGGCGCATTGCTGAGAGGTTGCTGCTGTCACCCATCCACCTGAGGAGCAGGGGGAACAAGTGGCAAGTCCAACCAGAAGCTGTCTGGTGCAGGCTCTCTGTGGCCAGCAGGATCCTGGCTTGGGGCTGGAGCCCCGGATTGATGCACTGGGTTGGATGGGAAACCGGGATGTGGGCATTTGCAGCTGGTTTAGAAGGGATGAGCGAATAATATTTTCTGAGCTTCATGTGAGCCCTTGTGTTAAAGGCAGTGATGAATCGAAGTTGTTTGACTTGTTAAAAGCAAATCCTGGAGTCACCTTCCCCAGATAGTGTTTCCAAGCTTTTTCTGTACTGGGATCCCACTGGCTCTGTAAATCAAGATGGGATGGGTAGCTGAGGCTATCTATTCTTGTTAAATATCCACAGGCGCTTTCCTGAAGAAGTCTGTTAGCTGTGGTCTGGCCAGACTCCAACTGGGGTAATTGCATTTGCCTCACAGGTTAAAATAAACGCAGTGCATTCTTCTGCAAATCTCTTATTCGTAGTTATTTCTTATCTGGATGGCAGCATCATATCTCTGCCCATTAGTCCATCTCTCTGAGCTTATATAGTTCCAGCCCTCCTGGAGGGGATTCAAGCTACCACCATTTATTATTTGAGTCAATCTGCCAGGGAAATGTTTACTTCATTCCTGAAACATTGACTCTCTTCTCTAACTGCACCCACACTTGAGGCTTGAATGAGCGATTGCTTGTTCCAAACTAGTATTTACCCTCTCAAACAGAAAATATCCTGCATATTTAAACTCCATTTTTGCGCCATTTGGTGGATTAGACATAGAAACTTGCAGTAGCGATTGCTGGTTTGGAGGCTCCCAGGGTGTCTTCTGCGACGCCCCATCCCGGTGTACCGGTCCTGCCACCGGCTGGTTACAGCCAAGCCGTGCGTGGCTGCTGACCACTGCTTGCCCTTTTTAAAGGTGCAAACTTGGGCATCTTTGCATTGCTGAGGTCTGTTTTTTTTTCTCCAAAACCTGTTGGAAAGTCATTACCTTTCAGATGCTTTATTCCTCTCTCAACCCATGAAACGGGTTCCCGTATTAAAAAGCTGTTTTGGGAAGAGGAGGAGATGGATGGGCAGCGTGACTATTTCAGCCTTGTTTCCTTAGGATACCCAGTTAAGAATTAAGCTGTTTGTAGCATGCGTAAAAACACTTCATTGCAATGTATAAATGGATGGTTTATAGGGGGTGTATGTAGATGACTGGGGCTGTTGGGCCCCAATAAATGTACCAGGCAGATAATCTTTCCAGCAATGCGCTTCCACATTGCATGGTCTTAGCTCATAGAAAAGTAAAGCAGCACCAAACTTACTAGCAGTAAAGCAAATGCCGGAGGGCTCATCACAAGCAAAACAGGTGGAGGCAGATTCTAGATGCTGTGGCCAGCCACGGCCAATTGCAGCTGGCAAATCCATAAATACCAACTTTTACGGTGGCTTGCTAACCTCATAAGTCAACCAGACATTGGAGGATTTGTGATGGAGTTGAACGTCCTAAGGATCAAAGGCAAGAAGTACTTTGTTTGCTTGTTTTCAAGGGTGTACTTCACAAGGCACGGGGGTTTAGCAGCTAAGCATGTCCTCCATCAATAAATCCAACCCGGTCGCTCTTTAACAACACACACTGTGCTCGCTGTTGAGTCACATCTCGCATGCCTTCCTCTCTGAGCTGACCTTACTCACCACATTGCTAATGCTCTCCTCATGAAATCATTTTTCCCAGATAAGTTGCTGCAGATGATTGATTGCCCACAATATCAATCCTTCTCTTCCTTCGTGCCCGGCCCTTGTTTATTATACCAACCTCTCCACTTGGAAATTCATTATGCTGCCCTGGCTATTAGTGGAGATAAGAAACAGTTTTGGAAGAGGCGCTGGCCAAAATAGCAGCTATCAGGATATTTATGAGCAGCCATGATTGCAGGAGCTCTGGGTGATATTTTACACAGTAACCTCATTTGGGCAGCTGGTGACTGCATTTGCTCTGTGTTAATGAAAGCAGCAACAGCATAGCCTGCTTTATTGTATGACTTCTCATGTGGACCCGCAAAATTTTCCTCTAATTGCAATTCAATTTGCAGTGATAAATAGTTTAATAAGCAAAAATGGGCTTGACTTCCGTTGTTTATGGCTCCTTGTGACTTAGGGGAGTATTACACAATGCTGCGTCTTGCGGAAACACAACTTGGAGCTTCGAAAGCCCGTTGCTGAAATGTTCGCTGTCATTGTGCTGCATTTTTTGACAGGCAGCAGAAGGGGAATAACAAGTTGTTTTACCCAGCACTAGGGAGAGATAAGCTCCCAAATGCCTTGCATTTATTTTTCTTTGTTTACTGGGACAATGGCATTGCTTGGGTAATGTTGGCCTGGGGAAGTCAACGGTGAGCTCTTGGTTTTGGCTGGGTTTTGGCTGCAAGGGCTATTTCTGCGGTCGTTGCTTGCAAAAGGGACCCAGATTGAAGAGAGCATCTAGCACAGCATCAGTTCTGTGGCGCAGCAGGACTGACCGTGCCTGGGCTCTCACCTGGCTCGGTGTTTTTCAAAAATAGAGTTCTCTTATGCCTTTCACGGCTGGAGCTGGGAAGTTTCTATTGCTGGCTGCTGTAGAGGGAGGCATTCAATTTTTCTGCTGGGCTTCTTTTATTTAAATGTCTAGTTCCTTCATAGGTTGGTTGGTTTGGTTTTTTGAATTGAATAGCTTTGCATTGCTACATTTGCAGAAGACTCCTCCTGTGGAGGCTGAATGCAACTCGTTGGTGGCAGGAAGCTTTCCTTCCAGTGGGTAAGCCATCCCCAAGGACTGAAGAGCGGTTTGGCTCTCTCTTGGCCTCCTAAAGCTGGAAACAAATCAGATAAATTGCAGGAGGGGCATGGGTGATGGCAGGGAGGATGCACAGCAAAATGAATTGAGCAAGACTCTTGCTTTTCTACTTAGTCTCGAAGTGATCTCCTCTCCCTACTCCTTAGTTTTGCCTGGCAAAGCAAGACTTTAGCTGATGTGCTCACTAAGTTGCGCAGTTTGGTAGGACAGGCTTAGGGGCAGCAGCTCAAGTTGCAGGGAGCTGCCTAACATCAGGGTCGTCAGCTTCTTCTCGGTGCCTTTTGATCCACTTGCAGCCGTTGGATTGCTTTCAGTCACTTCTGCATTCCTGACTTTCTCTGCTTGTTTTGTGTCATTAATCCCAGATCCTGCTGGAGTTGGGCTTTAGCACCAGCTGCCTCATGGGGGTAGATGTGCTGTTGAACGTGCTGCTCTGAAATGTCTTCTCGGCATCCTCCTGCCAGTGCCTGTGAGGGTGTCAGGGCTCAAGGTGGCCCAGGGATGCAGAGAGGTTCACCTTCTCCTGCCGCACATGCGCAAACCTTCCCAAATCATCTCAGCACTGTGCAGGGTTTTGGGTGCACGCTAGAAAAACGTCTCTCCAGCCTACACCAAGAAAGCCACAGTTCTGCCTGGCTCATAAATATCACCATCTAAACCCTTTTCCCTTCCTATTTGAAAGTTGCGCTTGCTATCCAGGTAAAGATCCCCTAGGAAAACGGAACGTGCTGAAAAAAAAACCCCAAGTGACTCGAGCCAGATGCTGGGCGTTTTCTCCAAAGCTAGCGATTCGTGATTTGCTGCTGACAGCATGAACTGGTGTTAAGTTATTAAACTGTGGATGAGCTCATCACTTGGCCTCGAACAAGTTTCAGCCTTGAGTGGCTTTAAAATATTACGTGTGGTGGAAGAGAGACAATGCTGGTGTGGCAGAGAGATTTAGGGAGCAGCTGAGAAAGACATCTGTGCATAAAAAATGTGTGCTGGGAGCGGGGAGGGAATGCTTCATGTGAAAAATGTAAGCTCTCCCAGGAGAGAGGAGGAGAAGTTCACCAATTTATTGGTTCCACGTTTTAGTTTTAGCTTAAGAGAAAATGGTTAGAGTTTTGAGACGCTTAAAGGGAAGTGGCAAAATGCTGAACCTGGTTTGATCCTCAAAGATCCCAACGTGTCGAGAGCTGCGTGTGCGGGATTACCGCTACCAAGCCCACAAACAGGCTCCTTTGGTAGTTCATGGTATTTGCCAGCGATGCCGTATGGCCGTGGGCCAAATCCAGCTCTTGATGTTTGCGTAATCCTAATGTTGAGCTCTACCAGGCTGGGAAGGTGCCACGCACACTGCCGTTAGGAGAGCGGTTTCTCTCCCTGAAAGAGCTGGAGTTTCCTTTGGGGATCTCCCTGCCCTACGTTATCTGCACAATTTCTATTTCTCCCTTTTTCTCCTGTTACAAAAGAGCCTGAGCTCCTGAACCCACCTGGTTCTGTGCAGTCACCTGCAGATCCACGCAGTGCCAGAGTACATGAGGATGAAGATGGTCTGGAATGAAGGAGTTAGTTTTTCCAGCGTAATTAAACCCAAACGTGTCGGAGCAGCCTTGGTGGGCTGGCCTGGCTGTCACAGCGCTGCTCCTGGGGGAGCACAGCACATGGCCTCATCTTAGCTCTAGATCTCAATGCTGAGATGAATTAATTTCCTTTAAGTGCCAGCTTGGCAAAAGCCATGAGATAGATCATAAATTGGTTTGGCTGCTTTACTTTGCAAACTAGGTACATTTGCTATGAGCAGGCGTGTTAGCCGGTTGGGTTTGTTGTTTTGGGTTTGGTTTTTTTGGTGCTCCTGGCAAGGGAGAACAGCCCCGCACGTGCGGTTTTTCAACTACCTCCGCTCTTTCTTACTAAATGGTGAATTTGCAGTCAAAGCGTCAGCAAAGCTGGCGTTGACTCAGTCAGTGCTGCAGTGATGCCCCTAAAAATAACAAACGAAACAGGACGATGAAGGCCTGCCACCTGTTTGTGGTGTAAGCTGTAATTACACGCAATATGAGATCTCTCTGACTGCTACAGCCAATGTCTTAAGGTGAAATAAATATATTTTTTTAAGCAAAGATGATTGTTTTCAGCCTGTTTGAAGTCATAGAGCGTCAGCACATACAAACAACGTGCCTTCCTGGTGCGGTTCTCTGGGGCTGGAGCGTCTGACAGCTCAAGACAGGCTCCAATTTATTGCAGGGTGGCAAGGTGTTACTGGCTTGGATTTGCTGTATTAAAACACCGGGGACAGTAGAAAGGGCATTTTTTTGTCTAAGTTATTAACAAATTGTGTGTGTGACTGTCAACAGTGAGCTGCAAACTGCGACCCTGGAGGGCCGAGCCTGGGCGCATCAGCCGGGTGAAGGTTTTCTAGGGGTGCTTGTAACACGCACCAAAGCTCATTGAACTGCAGTGTTGCCGGGACTTGGGGGACAGTTGCCACCCTCAGCCATGCTTTTCTGTCCCTGTTTGTGCCCTGGGTCTGACAGGGATCACGGATTTCTGATAGCTGAAGCTCCTGAATTGTGTTTCTGTTGTTCTGCCTGGTCTTTATCCATGGGTCTGTGTACAAAAGGGGGCTACTCCAGTCTGTGATCTTTTTTTTTTTTTCTTTTTTAGGCCATGTAAAGCTACTTTCTTACTACCATGTTGATTTTTTTATTTCCTACAACAGCAGCTATAATCAACCCTACCGCACTTCTACTTGTTTGGGCCAAAGCTGCGTTTACACTGTGAGGTCTGGGAGCTGCAGCGCTTTGGCTGTAGCACAGGTTTGAGGTGGACTCCTTTCTCACACGTGCGGGGCTTAACATCTCACTGGGCTGCTCTGCTCAGCTCTGTAAGGGACATAATGCCTCTGTGCAATGCCTTCCTTTTAAATGCATCGTTTCTAAGTGTAAGTACTTGTGGTTGTGGGTGATAAGTGCAATTTGTGTTTGTGAGATGCTCTAATGTCCTCACGTGGGCGAGGAAGTTCTGCAGAAAAGCAAAATGTTCAATAAATAACAAGTTATTAGTCAAAACTATAAATAAAGAGAATCAGGAAGGACTGCTTTTTGCCACGTGATGGTGAATAAGATTGTCCCAGCCCTGTGCTGTGTCTGACACTTTTTGATTTTTTTTTTTTTTTTGAGTCACTTAGCCAAACCGAGACACCCACGTGGCCAAATAGCACCTTCCTATTACTGGCACCATATAAATAACTTTCATGTTTCACTTTCCCCAGCTCCACAAGACCGCACCCCCTGCCCTCAGGGTCCGCTCCTATATTTCATCCCTGTAGCCAGTTGGTTTTCCCTAAGAGGAGGACCAGAACACCAAACATTTCCCCTTTGTGCATGTTTCTTGCATTGCTCATTCCTTCTTCACCTGAAACTTCCACCTCATTTTTGCAGCTCAGTTCTTTTCAGTGTCAAATTCTTTGTAGAACTGGACCCAGCTTGGTTCGGTGGTACCGTCATTAATCCCCGGGAGCAAGCCTTTTCACCCTCAGACACATGTGTGTTTTCTAACATGGTGAAACTCTCCATCCCAGATGCCACCAGCTATGTGGGAGGAGGGCTTGGCATTTGATGCAGTTGTGGACAAGTCTCTGTCTTTGGCCTGGCTGGTTTTGGGGGTCAGGGGTCATTTTCTTTGGTGCTAGTGGAGATACAGATATGAGGATGTAATCGTTGCCTGATTTTTCATAAGTAGTGGGAATGATTCCTTATTTCTGCTGTGTTTTGGTTCGAGAAGCAGGAGTAGACACGTGGAGATGGACCAGCCCACCAGCTTACAAACCCAGCTCCCGTTACAGTGAGGGCTTGAAGGGACCAGAGGTTGTGGCTTCCTACACAAGTGTTTGCACCGAGCGATGCTGGTGGTCAGTTCTTCCTTAGCAAGTTATATGTCCACTATTCAGTGTTGGCCGTCAACATTGTCCCTTCCATGTTGTTTTAGCAGTGTAGGGTCTTTATCTTGCCAAAATGTGTGGCAGGGCAGCAGGCAGGTCTCAGGGTGGGTATGTCTCTACCCACTGGGTCTTGTAGAGGTCATCTGGAAAGTAAATGCCTTGGAGTAGGTGTAATGGTGGCTCTGCTATGGGAAGGTGGATGCATTACCCAAAGGAGAGATGAATTTCCTGAAATGCAGTAGGACCCATGGGTCTTCGGTCTTCATTTTGATAAATCCCATCCATACCAAGCAGAGGAGGCTGCTTCTGGGCTTCGCTCTTTAAAAGTGAAAGCAGGCCCTTGAAGAGAAATACAAAACATCTTATTCCTGTCAAAAATAAAGGGCAAAAGGGAAATGGCTTCCTCAAGCTCATCCAGTAAGGCAGGGCTGGAAAATGAGCTCAGCTTCCCCCGACCTCTGGTGTAGGATGGGACCTGTGAGGCACATCTCCTTGATGCACTGGCTCTGACCATCCTGTGGGGTGGCTGGTGGACCTCTCTGCAACACGCATTCATCTGAGAGGAGTGCTGCCCTATCCCCTCATCAGCGGCTGCTGATGAACAAAACATAGTGGAGATAAAATATTTGAAGTAGAAGGAGTACACTATATATAACCCTTCTATTCCTCATCCCTGTGCACTAATATGGTTCGTATAATGATGAGGTTTTTGCCAAAATTCCTTAAATTATTATGTCTAAGGATTGAAAAATCAGAGAAATGAGTCTTGGAGGGGACCTCCAGAGGTCTGATCCATCCCCAGAGCAGAATCAGCTCGCTGTGAACTGTTCCTGACACATGCTTGTACGGTCTCCAACAGCAGAGCCTCCACCTCTTCCCCAGGCAATCTACTGCAGCACTTCACTCTTCTCAAACGCCCCTAATTTTATCCTTCTGTTTCCCTTGCTGCAATTTTAGGCTCATTCCTTCCTCCCTATGCGCAGCAGACTCGGAGCACATCTATGGGTATATTTAGTCTCCAATTTCAGTTTCATGCTGATCAAGCTGTCGTGTTCTCTGGAGTCATCTTTGGTTTTACCTTGTTGCAAGCATACTGTTCACCCGGTGGATTTATGGCTTGAGAGGCATGAGGGTGTTCATCCTGCAGCCCTAACACCTCTTTGCAGAGCAGGTAAAGCACAGGAGTGCAACTTTCCCCAGGGTGACGTGCTTATGTGTCCACTCCTTGTGTTGGGTGGTGGTGGAGAGCACTTTCGTATTGGCTTCTTCATGGGGACCACCAATGTGAGTAGTTTGAAGATCCACGCTAGCACTGGCTTTTGTAACACATCTAACATTGCTCCTTTACCCTGTTTTCTGCAGGATTTAGGAATGGAGTCAACCTCTCTGGATGATGTCCTCTATCGATACGCCAGCTTTCGAAACCTGGTGGATCCAATCACTCATGACTTGATCATCAGCCTTGCTAGATACATCCACTGCCCCAAACCGGTACGTACCACGGTCTCCTCACACCTCTGTCACTGTGCTCACTTGGGAAACTGCTCTGCTGGGAGCATGGAGCTTCCCTCTGAGTTCTAGGGAAAAAGCCTCCTGCTTACTGCTGTGCTTGTGTGTCTTTGGATAGGGAGGACCTGCTTGGAGATTGTGATTTGATTGCAAACTATTGGGCTTTCCAGCTGACCCAGTGACGTTCACCTAATGTTAGTACTTTGCCTCCAAGCACTTTGTTTTGCCAATGATTTGTGCTTTTTGCCACTTTATGTTTCTGTGTGAAAGACCTTGTCCCATCAGGAACACTTTCTGCCTCATGAGGATGACAGACCGTTCCTCGCCCTTGTGCGATATTTATCATGACACCGAGTGACGACAGAGTCCTTGACTGTCAAGGACGGGTTTCAAAAAAAGCACAGCCTCCATGGGCTGCTGTTTGGGCTCTGACACGAGCAGGTTTCTCCGAGTGCAGCCCCAGGCTGATGTGGGCTTTTAAACTCTCAGCCCCTTGTGCTCACTGGCAGCTATAGCAGCATAAGCTTTTGAAAATCCCAGGCTGGCTCCCTCCTTTCTCTTCCACAGTAAACGTGACTGCGTGTGGTGGCCGCTGGCTGTTTGGATTATTAGCGTTTCTTTCCCCAGGCTTTCTTTTAAATAAGCAATATTGTCTGTGTCTGATTTGCACAGCAACGTAGGCTTAGAAGGGTGTGAAGTGTCTGAGCCCTCAAAAGATGCTGAATGAGGAGGAAAAGGGATGAGAGAGAAGACTGAAAGCTACCAGACAGTGATTGCAGGAGATGTAGGTGGCATCAGATCTCTGGGGAGTTTTGATCTCTTAGTCCTCCTGTGCTGCAATTCCCTACCTGTAATTTTGGGAGGATGGCACAGCTCCGCTAAATCAGTGTGATGTGTCCTAGCGCTACAGTCATGGCAACATGTCATGCATCAAAGATGAATCGGTTGCAAACATCTCAGGTACGCGCCTTTCAGAGGAAATACCTTTCTTCCGCAAAGAAGAAATGCCGTGCAGGCTGTAGGGCGAGTGGGAGCGGTAGCTGGTGGTGCTCCCTCGACTCCTCTTGAAACTCCCATGAATGGGCTTCCTCTTAGACGTTTCTGTCCATGTTTCGTCTTGTCTGGATACAGGTCAGAGTGTGGTGGGTGAGCTGAAGGCTCATCTATCATGCTTGTGTTTTTCTTCTCCCCTGCACATTGCTGGTGAGGAATTAAGGTTGTATTTAAAACAAATGATGTGAATTGTAGGAAGAGGCTGAGTGATGTTTTCCGTTAAGCCCAAAGGAGGGTTTGCAGAGCTTCCTGATGGGACATCTTCATCGTAACAGCTTCCCTGGGAGTGTGGGAGCTGCGTGGCTTCCCTGAACTTGCTGGCTGGAACCAACAAGCTACCAAAAAGTTCACTTTTTGCTCAAAGGAAACCCTTCCACCCCCATAACCTGCGTTTGGCTCTGGTCACACTTGCAGATGTGACAGAGCTCTATTTTAGGGCCACCAGAAACCACCTCCCAGGCCCTGTTATTCCCAACACTCTCCTTCCCCATCCTCCAGCCCTTCCCATGCCTTTTTGTCCTTGGGAAAGAGCTGCCTGGAGCAGCGCCACGGCATCAATCATCCAGGTTCATTGCAGCACGTAAGACTTTGTGCGCTGACGTAACCTGGAGCGGGGAGGAGAGGTGCAAATGCCCCAGGCAGGCAGCGTGTCTGACATTTGTGGGTCCATCCCCTGTGATGCAGAGGAGCGCAGCCCTTCCCACGGTCCTCCCGGGGGGAGCAGCACCGCCAGCGTCCCAGTCACATCTTGGGGTGGGGGCATCTGAGCAAGACCCAGCTCCCATTGGGGAAGACACAGTGAACCCCAGATATTTTTCAGGTGTTCCTGGAGAGGATGTGCGTATCTCCCAGCAAGCCCCAGCGAGCTCATCAGGCCTCTGAATTTCTGCCAAGAGCACACTTGTTGCACTCTGTATCCTTGGATTTTGTTGGGGAGGGGGAGTTGTTTGTTTTTCCCTCCTGGAGACAGCAACCTTGGAGCATTCTCATCTCTGCTGCTGAAATGCAAGACGTGTACCTGTCCCATGGCTCCTTTTGATTTGCACCTGGCGTTCTTAAGCCCTTCTTGGGAAGGGAGCATCCATAGGTGTGATATGCCCAGTGCAATGGGGCAGGGGTCTGAGCTGGGACCTGGAGGCATCGCTCTCCTGCACTTACTGCTAATAATGGGGTTTTAATTTCCTGTAAGAGTGTATGAAGGATAGAGTCATTCACTGCTGTTTCTTGTGGATGTTTTTCTTAATAATAACCTCTACCACTATTTAAAAATGAGGGAAATTGCTTTTTTGAAATATTTAAAGATTTCTTTAATTTTGCTGAGGAAAAGCTGCAGTGATGCTCAGAGTCTGTCTGCCTGGGCTACGGTGTGAAACTGGCTCTGGAAGTGCTTCATAGAAACTCCCTCCACTCAAACTGTTGGGAAGGGCGGCGTGGGCGCAGCAGCGTGCAAACGTGGCTCGGGGATGTCAGGGACCCAAATCTCCATCCCTAGACCAAGGATGGATGTCCCGTGTCCCCTACAGCATGAGCTCAAGATACAGACACATCCCTTTGCTGCATAGCTAAACCCATGCAAGGATACCGATATATCCCTTTTCCTTTTCTTGTGGAGAACAAGATCCTTTCCTCTCTCCTCCCCCGTGGGGCAGTAAGATGGGAAACTGGAGAAACCTATTTTGATGGGCATGTTTCCAGGCAGAGGCCTCCTTCCCCCACTGAGGTTACCCTTTTCCAAAGCATCGTGACTAAGCTGGTTTCTCCTCCACGTTTTGCCCTGGGAGACTAACGGTGAGCCACAGCCAAGTGTGCGCTCTGCACTCCTTGTAAAAATAACCCGAGGCCGCTGATGCAACAGCAAACTGCTCTGCTGCTGCTGAATACCTGCTTTCGCATGTTTCCTTGCACGTTTCTTTTGGCACTAAACGCTGTGAAGAGGTTAGTGCCAGTCTAAGCATAGAGATGCAAACTCCTAATACTGAATCATGGGCTTCTAGCAAACCGTGGTGGTAAAGCATGCAATAGGAAACCCAAATAACACCAGCCCATGCAGCACTGAGTCTCTTCTTCTGCAAGAGACGCTACTTGTTGGCTGCACTTGGTCCTCTCCCCGTCCTTTGCACAGCTCAGGGCTTGCACCGTGCCATGCGGTTGCTTTGGTGCCAGAGCAAGGAATGGCTTCTCTGGGCCCATGGTCCCTTATGAGGCTGCTGTGGCAAGTGCTGGCAGGTGGCAAGTGTTCGCATGAGAGTGGTGACAGCTGTATTAATACAGCAAAGAAAATATCACCATGTTCTGCTGTGCAGCAAGGTGCTCTGTCAGGGATCCTCAGGGGCTCACAGACAGTTGCTAAGCCCTGGAGCATCCCTGGGAGACTGATGAGTGTTGCCTTGGAGAGGAAAGCAAGGATTGTGCAGGTGACAGGCAGCAATTCCTGCAGCTCCTGGTCCGTGACTTAGCCTTGCTCGGGCTTTAGGTGCCACCAGCTGTGTGTTAAACCCTCTATTTTTTGGCAGCTTGTGGTGCTGAGTGAAAAGTAATTTAATCTCAGAATTCGGTGGTGGTTTTCTGAGACACTGATTTTCTTTATGTCCCCAAAACCCTGCATGCCTTAGTCACCTGGGTTGTTTTCCAGCATCCAGTCCTCTCCTTTCCCTGAGACCTCTTTCCTTCCCCACAGTTTCTTTGACAGAGACTTGGCAGCAGCATACGAGAGCAGGAGAAAGCTCAGGGCCAGGAGTGTTGCAGAAGTTTTGGCTTTTGCTGAAGGTATGCCATTGCATCCTATGGCATGAGTATTCATGAATACGTAGGTTGAGGCAGGTGGGGCTGACCTGGACCCTGGTTACTATTAACCTGCTCTATTTAAATACATGTCTGCTCAGGGTTATGGGGTCTCGCTTTCCTCCTGCCTCCTGGAGAGAGCACGTTGCTGGCTTTCTGTATGTTGCTCTTTCCATCCAGCCTCTATTTATACCACCCTTAGCTTAAAGGTGACCCCTTGGTCACTCCTCTGAGCTAAAATAAAAGTTGAATCGTTTTTCTGAGCTCTGGGTAAACACATCGTGGTCTGTATGGCCAGAAAAAAGTTGGCCTGGGCTCTCCAACGTGGCTGCGGCTCAGCACAGTTCAGTGGGCGCTTATTCCAGCGAGTAAATTCAAACCAGCCGCAAGGCAAGAAATTTAACTTGTGCTGGAGGAGCCTGGAGTGCTTTGAATGAGCCCGAGTGCGGAAATCGTTTGGGTGAGCTTTTGCATGGATGTCAGGGATGTGGTGCAAAGACTGGGCCGCGTCTCTCCAGAGCCCAGTGAGGTCCCGGCCTTCCCCGGGGCTCTTGTGTTTGGGTGATTTTGCTAAAGGAGCCAAGTGGAAACTCTTTACCAGATCACTTGGAAGTCAGGGTTTGGACTCCGGTCCCATCCCTACTTCCAAATGTATAATGCAGGTTGTCCTGAGAACCCCTTCCTTGAGGGGCAGGGACGTGCCTGAAGCACAACTGCGCGGTGCCTCTAGAAATGCCGACGGAGCTGTGCAAGAGCAACTGCCCAGCTCTGTCTGTGGCCTGACGGGTTGCTTTCAGATTGCGTAAATGCTGCTGTTGCACGGGAACGTTGTGTTGAGTGGTGGCCATAGATGTTGTACTTGGTATTTATTGCCTCGTACTGCTATTGTAAACCTTTGGGGTTTATTGCGCCTTAGAAGAGGCACTTTTCCTCTTCGGGAAACTCTCGTATTATGTACTAAGTTTTCCACCATCAGTTCAAGGGAGTGTTTGCATAGGATCAAAGACATTTGAACAAGTGTTTTCTTGCCCATGGCTGCGACCTTGGGGCAGTCTTTTATATTCCTGCCTCTCCAACCCCAGCCCCGTGGAAAGGTGCCAGGCGAGTTCCTCGGAAAGCGGCTCAGCTCCAGGCACAGCCCACAGCCACTGTTTTCCAAAATGCTGGTCCAGGGTAANTCGTATTATGTACTAAGTTTTCCACCATCAGTTCAAGGGAGTGTTTGCATAGGATCAAAGACATTTGAACAAGTGTTTTCTTGCCCATGGCTGCGACCTTGGGGCAGTCTTTTATATTCCTGCCTCTCCAACCCCAGCCCCGTGGAAAGGTGCCAGGCGAGTTCCTCGGAAAGCGGCTCAGCTCCAGGCACAGCCCACAGCCACCGTTTTCCAAAACGCTGGTCCAGGGTAAGGAGGCACTCGGTGCTGCTGGTGCTCTTGGCCCCCGGGATGGACATCTGTCTGTCCCCATGAACGGGGAAAGGGGACAAAATGCTTTGGCAAAGCCACGTGGCGTTGGACAGAGCTGCCCTGATGCCCTGTATCTCTCCTATGGCCACTCAGGTTTCCAGCAGGATTTGTTCCAGGCAAAGGAGCTGCAAACACAAATGCGTAAGGAGCAAAGGGCCCCCGTAAAAAATTCACAGCTCTTTTTGCCAGCAGGAATATCTGGCCATAAACTATTGGAAAATTAAACTGGTTTATTTTTCCACAGACCGAAGCCACATGTATGGATGACTGATGACCGTGATAGGGGGTGAGTCAGGCTTTCCTCTGGCTTGAGGGCTTGTTGAGCATGGGATAAGTGCTGAGCGGAGCCAGGGGAGAGGAAGAAGCGAAGCCTTGGGCAACGGCTGCTTTTTGTCCTTTGTGGCCTTGGGGTGTTTGATTGCACCAGCTCTTACCGTCCTGGGGAGGTACCGTGGAAGCTCCTCCAACGCCTGAAGGCTGCCCAGAGTAAATCCAAAGTGAGATTTTGGCTTTGCTGATCCCCATCCTGCTGCTTTCTGTGGAGGAAGGCTTTTCTCCTGGTCGGTAGCCAGGGAAGGGCTGGCAGAGCAGCTTAGCAAAACCCCATCCCAAGGTCCAGCTTTGCCTGTCCATTCTTCTGTTGGTGCCTGCGCCTCTTCGGCTGCAGCTCCACTAAGACGACGGGCGAAANCCATCCTGCTGCTTTCTGTGGAGGAAGGCTTTTCTCCTGGTCGGTAGCCAGGGAAGGGCTGGCAGAGCAGCTTAGCAAAACCCCATCCCAAGGTCCAGCTTTGCCTGTCCATTCTTCTGTTGGTGCCTGCGCCTCTTCGGCTGCAGCTCCACTAAGACGGCGGGCGAAAGGTGCAGTCCCGTTTGCACGTAGGCTGCTAGGTATGGACAAACATCTTAGTGTGGAAGCTGTGTACAACGGGTAACGCGTTCCTTGGCTTCCCTGCCAAAATTCATAGTGTTTCAAGATATATGGTGACAGCAATGTGTTGGGGGGGGCATTTAAAAACTCTTCTAAGTAATTGGTTTAGCTGGAAGAGAGGTGGTGTGCTGGGGACTGGCAGCAAAACGGATTTTGCCCCTGTAGCTCTGGATAGAATGAAGATCTATTTTCTTGTTCTCTTCTGTGTCATTTGAGAAATATCTATTTAGCTGCATCCCTGGCTCAGATGTCTTTTCCTGCAGGAGCTCTAAATTGATCAGGTTTGCAGTATGGGTTTGGTTACATGGATTGTCACCCATGAAAACAAGAAAGTATAGAAAGAAAAAGTCGTTATTGTGACCTGGATGAAATAATGTATTTCTAACCCTTCTTCAGCCCCGTGTTATATGGATTTAAATTACAGATGATGCTGGGGTTTGTATGCTCCACATTTTAAAAATGTGTTATTTCTGATGGAGCTGCGTTGAAGCTAAATTGAGCGTTTTTCCTCTTGCTTACTATCCTGTGTGCTATGATATGTGGCTAAAACTGTATTAATAAACTCGGTTTATACAGGACAAATATAATCAGGATACTGTGACTACGAGCTCGGTGCCTTTATCCCTAAACCAAGCACATAATCCACCTTCTCCACCATGCGTGTTATTATTTGATCTTGAATTCAAATTATCATTCCATGTTTCTGACATCACACTCATTTCTATGGTAGTACAAGCTGAAATTCTAGGTATGAAGTGATGACACATTGAGGGACGCTCAGGCACAGTCTGTCGGGTGAGCTTGTCAGCCTCGACAAGTTTTACCTTTCCCTTTTGCTATTCGAGGTGCAAGGAAAATGCATCTCGTGCATCATCTTGCAAAGCTCTCGGATTCCAGATGCAAAGTACTACGACAGCACTATTATTTGTTCTTTGCTGTAAGAAACATCATAAAAGGAAGCTGATTTATGAATGAAAATCATCTAAAACCCCAGATAACTGATACAAAAGCAGAAGGGATGATGAGGTTTCAACTAAGTCAATTGTATTCTGTATTGGTGGCTTCTTTTTTTTTTTTTCTTTTGCTGGTCTTGCTCCAGGTGTGAAGATCACTCTTTATGGGGGTATTTAGGACATCTGCAATACATCAAAATATCCTGCAGTGTGAAAACAGGCTGCGAAGCTCCGACCCCACTAATGACAGCTGTGGTTCTGTCCTAACTTAATGTGTCACGCTCTCTGCTCATCTTTTCTTTGCAAAAAGAGAGATGTTCTCTAAAGCCCCTGTGTGTGAGCTAAAGCTGAGGAACGAGGGAAGTGCACTTTGCAAGTTTTTGCAAATATTAAGGCTAAATCGGAGGAACAGCGAGGCCTAGATGGCCTGGTTTGGTACCGCTCCTGGCAGCCTTGTGGCTTCCTGTATGAAATTGGACTGCAGAGGGAGAGGCGATGAGCCCTGCTTCAGCCTCCTCATCCAAACCCCATGTGATGTGAGGAAGCCCCTGCTGTCCTCGTCCCTCCTTGCCTGATGAATTTGTTCCCCAGCACTCAGCCTGTTTGCACATGAGGATGCTGAGCAATTAATCACAGTCTGATCTGTGGTGCTGCTCCGCTGGCATCTCTTTTCGTTTTTCAAAAATTACACCTCGCTCGCATCAGCAGGGAAGTGGCAGGATGCCACCCTGTATTTAAGCACGCTTCATGGTGTACGAACCCAGGGAGAGTGTTCTTGTCCTTTATAAAAAAACCCAATCAATTAAAATGTCAGGTAGTTTAACTATGTTTCAATCAATAGCACCTTATAAAAGTAGTATCCCCCTTGGATGCCTGGGCTAATTTCTGAAAATGATGGCCTGTTTATGAAAATTACTATCTCTTAACAGACTTTTATACCAGTTATGTCTCTGAGGGAAATTCAGCTTGTGATGGGAGTTGAGCCTGTTCAGTGCAGAAGAGGCAGGCGTGGGGGAAGAGCATGGGGAAGCCCACCCAGCACACCCTGTTATCAGTTACATAAATTCCCTTGGATTCAAAAGTACGGAATTTTTTTATGGGATTGGGTTAAGGCATGGCAGCACGTGCAACTCCTACTGCAGTGCGGAGAGACAAAGAAGTCTTTCTCATGTTCCCAGCTACCTAACTGATACCATATGGGGGTCAACAAACAGAATCTGTGATTTGAAGGTCTCTGAAATGCTGCAGCACAGTTTGGGATGAAAGAGGCTGTATAAACACAAATCGTTATTGGATGAGCTGACTGAGGTTTTTAAAAAAAAAAAAGTCCAGTGGGGCCAGCGTGACTTTTATCAAACTCTTATCTTTTTATCTCTTTTGGGATGCTTAAACCCAAAATCTCGACACCGTCTGGCAGAATTGCCAGGCCCCTCGCTCAGTTCCCATAATAATAAGGCGACCTTTCCTAAGCACCACGCAACCATCTGCAAACCCTCCTAAATGCCACAGGGTGGATTTTGTCGGCTTGGAGATGGATTTTGCAATGCCTCCAAAATGTCAGGTGCCGTACGAGCCAGTGAGTGATGTGCGAAGCGGTGCGTGCGCGGCTTCCCCTCTGCTGCCAAGCAATGGAGAGCATCTTGGGTGACACCGGTTGTCAGCGATGGGCGTCATCGTGCAGGTTGGAGCTGGAGCAGAAGATTAAAAAAAAAGCCAGTAGCGGGAAAAGATATTTCACAGTGGACCCATGTTTTCTCAAAAGGCAGCAGTTGCCAAGCACCCAAAGTAAACTTCAGAGCTGAATCCAGAGCAGAAGAGAACGGGGAAGGGAGCAGGTCATCAAAATTTTAATGCCAAAAAGAGAAGGAAAAGATCTGTGACTGCATTTTGAAAGGATTTACTGATTCTGAACAGTGGTCAGTTGTTTCTTCCCCAACTTCTTGTTTCTCTTCCCAATTTTTTCTCTTCTAGAGGAAAAAACCCATAGGAGATGACATAGACCCCCACTGCCTCTGTTCTTTACTCTCCCATTGATGCTCCATGCCTGGACAGAGAAGAGGCTCCCCTCACCTTGCTTCTTGGTGGCCTCCCCTTCACGGTGGGCAAGGAAAAGAGCCGTAAGCGATGCTCTGCTGTTGGTTGTGACAAGCAAGGCTCATTTCTAGTGCCAGTGAAGTCTCTTGGAGAAGGGTCTAATATTTGTGTTGTGGCAGCACCTGGGGCTCAGCAGTTCTGCCTTGAAATAAAAGAAAAAACCCCACATTTTTACATGCGGTGCTTGGGGGTTTCAGGTTGTCTTTTGGCAAATATTCTTTCCTCGCCTCACACTTGCCCATCTACAACATCTCCCATGGCGAAGCCAGATCTTGCCTGTGTCTTCCGTAGACCCTCAAGTCAGTATAATAAATAGCTGTGTGCCCTGCTTCTCTGCCTGCAGACTGATACCAGCTTTCCAAGATGGTTGTCAGAGGCAGCAGTTTTTGGTCTCTGGATGAAAGTGCTCTGAAATTTCAGAAAAATCAGACACTTAATACATGGGCAGGGTTTGCTGCTGAGCGTAATGAGACTGCGAGTCCGTGAATGTGGAGAGCATCTGAACCAAGTCCCCGGTCTCTTACTGAACGCTTCACTTGCCTCCAAAGAAATGTTGCCTAAGCAGCACGTCAAAGAGCCACTCGCATGCAATCCACACTACAAAACCAATTTGGGTCAAGCAGACTTTGTCCCTTGCTCCCAGAAAATCCTAAGATGGGGAATATAGCTTGGAAAAACTGTGATGAAGAAGGATGAACAACTGAAGAAAGCATGTGCTGAGCTTCTTTCTCTAGAGCCGATAAGTGACTATTGTGGACTATTTTGTGAATAATACGATATGCTGCTTAATAATTCAAACAAGTGCTTGCAGCCCTGATGAGTCCTGCTGGTGTGCGTGGGTTTTTACCACTGCCTGGGCTTGGTGTCACGTCGATCTTGCTCCTGGCAGAAGAGTTTGCCTGTGCCTGGATGCTGCTGGTGCAATGTGGATGCAGACAACCTGGCTGAGCTTCCCGTGGGGGTAAAGCAGAGCCTGTGGGTGAGGCTGTAGTTGGCTTGGTTAACTTAATCTTTTCTAAGGACCCTTTTGGCACAGCTCTGGCAGCCAAGAGTTGTGTGTTGTTGCACAGAAATACCAGTGCAAAGGCAGGTTCCCATCCTGAGCTAAGCATCCAGGACCGTCCACCCTGCCACGCGCTTCACCTCCAGCCTCTCCGGTAACGCCAAGTAAGTGTCCCCAAGGGAAATGACGGATGAAGAAACAGGTACCTCGTTAAACAGTAACAACATATTATATTGATGTTTTCTGATGGTAATTGATGTTTGAGTTCAGCTCATTTAGCTTTTAATCAGGACATAATTTACTGCAAAGGAAGGAAGCATATTGATTCCCTGCCTCCTGGCGGGAGCATTATTTATTTATCTCGAGCACTGAAGAGTGCGTGGTGAGAACCTCTCCCAGATTACGGCTGGAGGGGAGAGCTGGGTGACTTGGGCACTTGGATGGGTATTTTAATACTTATTTCCAGCTAAAGTCACAGGTACATGAATCCTAAGCAAGCAAACGGTCTGCTGGCAACATAGATTTGCAGAAATGCGTGGTTTAATAAAGAGAGTTTGAGGTTTTTAATGAGGAGGGAGTTTCCTCTCTACTGATAGACCGCTGCTGGTGGTTGAGGAATTGCCCAGCCATGGGTTACGGCCACATCTGAATTGGTTTGGGCAAAAAAATCCCACTCACCACTTGTCAAGATGGATGAAAGAAGCTCTAATAGATATTACGACCTGATCTCAGCTGTTCTGGGGCTGCAAGCAATGGGTCCACCCGCTTTTTCAACCCTGACCATCAAAGGCTGTCAGTGTGCAGGGCACATCTTAGTTAGCCCTGTTGCATCCCAGTGAGACTGCTGCTCTGCTGTGAAGCAGGGCCAGTTCCCCAGCACTGGGGGAAGGGATGGAGATGGTGACGTGTTCAGAGTCTCTGGAAGGGCAGAGAAGCGAGCCCTGCTGAGGAGCGTGTGGAGCTTAGCTAGCGAGGGCTCAGCAGCACCGAGCGATGTAGGTACAGGTTCCTACGTGATGGTGCAATTGCCTGCCCCAAATCCTGCCTTTGCCCTGGGCCGTGGACTTGAAGAAAAATCCATTGTTTTGCAGGTACCCCAAATTTTGGCTTCTTTGCTGGGTAGCGTGGTCAGCTTTTGCAGGGGGGTTCAGAGGTGCTGAGTACTTGTGATGCTTCAGCGTGAGCTGAAAGCCCTTGAGGGTAAAACACACTTACTGCCAAGCAGCATTCCATGCCCCTTCCTTGCTCGTTCCTTGGTTCCTCAAGCCTTGTGTGAAGAAGGGAAAGAGCATTATCAGCATTCCACAGTAGGGGAAAGTGATGCCTAGAGTTGGGAAGAGCTGTACGCAGCACTGCACCCATCAGGGCTAAACCAAAATACCTTTGGGTCTTGGTAGTGCTCGCATTTCCAGTGCTAATCCTGGAGTCTGAAGAGTTACTCGTCTTTAGCCCGTGTGGGGCGTCATGGCTGGCTTGGTGTATGCTTCAGGCTGTTTCTTGGAGCAAGGGGAAGTTTTCCCCTTTGCTACTGATCTCCGTGCTCTGCCCTTGCAGCCCCAGCACAGAGCCACTTTGCCAGGGCAGCTCTGCGGCCCCTCAGGGGTTTGGCTGTGCCGGGGCTTGGAGATGCTTTCACCCAGCCAAACAGAGGAGATGTATCGGTGAGCAGCGTTGCAGATTTGGGGTGGGTCAGGACCCCATGGGGTGCTGATGAGGTGAGTGGAGCCCCTCTGTCTGGTTCACCCCACGTCTATGATGTGTCCTCCTTCCCCTGGGAATCACCAGGTGCCTGCTCTTTCCAGAGGGGATGCAGCTGCACTGTCTCTGTTCGGCAAAAAGTAATAAAGAAGTGTAAAGAGGCAAGGTATTGCAGATATGGAAGCTGCCAGCAGGATTCTCAGTGATTGCTCTTCGTAGATGACAGGGACTGTGATTTCTGGCCAAAGTCCAGCAAGCCTTTATCTCACAGTTTGGGATATTTGGGGATTTGGGTAAGAGTTTTAGCCTATCCTTTCCATCTTCAAAGAGTTTTGAAGTCATTAGGTAATTTGCTAATCCTCTTGATTTCTCTGTCACTTTTCCTTTTCTCCTTTCCATCCAGCCTTCCAGGAAATCCCCAGTACAGCTCTTGTGCCTGCGTTTGTAGTTTTGCATCCGCTTGGAGCGCTTGATGGAATGACCCTGCTCCCTCGAGCCTCACTGCATCCCGGAGCTGTTGCTGGGAGAGCTTGGCTGGAGCACAGCCACTGCTATTAGCTGCTGCTTTGTTACTGTGATCTTATCTTTTTTTTTGGTTTGTTTTTTTTTTTTTTTTAAAAAAGAAGAAAATTCCCAGTTCTCTTGTGCCTACAAGGGCCCCACAGTGGTTAATGAGCTGAAGGCAAGCATTGCTCTGAGGGTTATGCCTTTGCACCGGGGTTCATGTTTCCGTGCCCGCTTGCAGCGGGGAGCAACAGGGAGTGATGGGAGGGGGTCGCTGCCGCCCCTCCCCAGGCTCTTGTGCCCGTCATGAGACTCCCAGGGGTTGTGGCGAGCAGCTGAGAACCCCCGCGGAATGGCATAAATATTTGCAGTGGTATCCTGGGGATGCTTCTGCTCTACTCCAACAGCAATAACCAACTGGAGTGGGGTTTGCTTCCCGTGGGATCCGGTGCAGTGCAGCTGAGACGCAGGCTCCATAGGAGAGTGGCTGGGCTGGGAAAGTCTCTATGTGCTGTCCTACATCTGGGACGTAAGTAACCAAGTAATCTACTTCTGGTTTAACCCTGGGGTGAGAGGGGTACAAACAACAGCGAGTGGTTCCTGCATTTAGGAGCAGAGGCAGGTGCTGGGCTCTGACCTGCGGTTCCCAGTGGGATGCCTCCCGAGAAAGGCCAGGTCCTGCAGCGAGAGTGGCTAGGGCAGGGTCTGGTTGAAGAGCCATGGTTGCTCAAGGCAGTGTGGTGGGAGGTATCACGGACAGCACGCAAAGATCCATGCACTCATCACTGTTCAGCATCCATCTCCATCCTGTGTGTATTGCCCCTGAGCAGGGTCTGAGAGCCTGAAAAGCAATAGAGGAACTCCCCTGGCGATACAGTGCTTGCTGCAGCCTGGGGCTGCGCAGGTAAGCAGAAACATCAGGTCTGTAGGTGATGGACGATGCTGTTTACCAAAACACGGGGGAGGTTTGCCTGCAAACCACGTTTGGGCACTCGCAGTGAGTGATGTGGAACGGCTGAACCCCACGGGGGAGGAGCTGCCCGGTGGCTCTGCGCCCCTCAATGCTCCAAAATCAATCCTCCCTGTCTGTGCATGTAGGAGGATGACGAGTGCCATCATCTGCTGAATAAACTCACCTCAGTAGACATTAGGGGTCGGTGCCTCCGACCCCTCTTGCCATTTGCAGTCCAGTCAGTGCATCACCTTGGGTGTTTTTCTGTCTTTGCAGTTCTACACCAGCTACAATGATGAACTTGCGAGTCGGTTGTTTCCTGAGATATTGTCAGGGTAATGAATGTCTCTTCTGGATTTTTAGCTGCTTGCTTTGTTTTATGATAACTCCCTAGGGGTTGGACTAGATGATCTCTAGAGGTCCCTTCCAACCCCTACCATTCTATGATTCTATGATCAGAAGGATACAGATGCATTTGTCATTAAAAGGATGGTCCAGTGACCCTTCCAGGAAAGAACACTGGCATCTAAATGGCCTTCCCATTAGCGACTTTGTTTATAGCACTGAAGTGGGTCCGATGTATTTGGCTGAGGATCTTACTGTGTGTATCAGGTNTCCCTTCCAACCCCTACCATTCTATGATTCTATGATCAGAAGGATACAGATGCATTTGTCATTAAAAGGATGGTCCAGTGACCCTTCCAGGAAAGAACACTGGCATCTAAATGGCCTTCCCATTAGCGACTTTGTTTATAGCACTGAAGTGGGTCCAATGTATTTGGCTGAGGATTTTACTGTGTGTATCAGGAGCACAGGTTGCAGTGGTGATGTTCGAAAGCCTCCCCTGCAGTCACAGTGTTGCTGTGCACTTCGCAACTGAGGTTGCAGTTGGTGGCATTAGGCATCGCAGCGCAGGACAGTGCCACTAATGGGTGCAAAGCAGCACACAAATGGCCTGCCGTTCCCCACATCATTTTGACCGCTGCTCTGCTGCGGAAGCTAAGCTGGGTACCCCCCGGTAGCTCTCACAAAAGATTTTTATATTCTTTTTTGCAATTTCCCTTTATCTTACATGCTCCCCTCAGGGCCATCCATCACCTCGAATTTTATTGCCTTCTTTAATTGCTTCTCTGAAGTCCAAGTGTAATATTACTCCAGGATCCTTTTGAATAACTTCCTGAGTTGCTGCAATGCCATTCATCTTGTACTTCTGGCTCTCTTGATAAGCCCTATTGTACATTGCTTTTCATTTTGGTGTGTCAACACTGAATCTAACGCATCGCGCTTTGGTCTTTCGTCAAAGCGGAGCATTTCTTGTAGCGGTATCTGAGTTGCAAAATTGGTTTCCATTTCTTTTCTTTATTCTTACAAATTTCCTCTTTCAGTGTTCTGCTACTGCTGCAGCTTCGCCAGCTCCTAATTTGGGCTAGTTCAAGGCAGAGTTTAATTGGCAGGGTTGTTGGTACTCTGTGGTCATCCTAGGTGAGTACTCAGTACTGTGTCAGGATGCCCAGTGTAGATGTTCTCAGCCATGGGTTTCCCAGGTTTGTGGTGTCAGGCCAGTCCAGAGCTGGACTGGTCTGGCTGTTTTTTGTAACAGTTGAACAGGAGCAAATCCTTTACTGAGAGCAAAAGAATTAACCTTGCTGGTGCTCAGTCCCTTGCTGGTCATCTTAAGCAGGTTAACGTCCACTCTCATTTCTGCAACCAGCGTGTGATGGCAAGACATGGTGATGTCATGCCTTTGTGGTTTGGGCTGAGTTGGGGAGAGGGTTTGCACCATTGATAGATCTGTCTGAAAGCAGAGGATCGGGAGGGTTTTTTTGAACCATGAAGTTAATGCATGTGCTATGCTCAATTGCTGAGTGTTTGGTTAATTTGATCAAAGCCAGTAGCTCCATTTGGACCAAGGAGTTAATGGGACCTTCTGAAGACCAACTGCAATGAGCGTGGTGAGGAGCGATGGGTCAATGAGTTACCCTCAGCTGAGAGCCTGGCTATCCCTGTGGGCCCCTCCTACCCAGAAATTCCCAGGTTGAGGCTACTTCTGTTTTGCGCCAGTCGTTGACTTTCTCCCTCATTGAGTTCTATGCCGCTGTCCACCAGGACTCCACAAAATGTTAATTTTGCTGTGCTTGCTGCGAGAGCTGATGCTGTCTGCCCTGGCAAGGACTACCTGCCATCTGCTGAGGGACACCTTCAGCCACTGCTCCTGCCAGCAGCGTGTTAGGTTTCTCCAATAAGGTGGTGAAGACCAGAAGTGCTGCTTAAGCTTCATGCTCTCAGCCCAACGCTTGCAGCTAATCATGGCCCCAACCTTCAATGAGTCTTATGCAAAAGCATTTTCAGCTTGGGGTCGTGTTGTGCAGTAGCTGGGGCGGTCATTCGTGGTTCTGCATACCTGGCCTGAATGCTGTGGGCCTAGGCGTGGGGTTTGAGATTGTACTGGATGGTTTGGTTGCTGGGTTTGGGTTTTGCCAGGTAATGGGATGAGTTTTCTGATCAGGAATGCCGATGAGAAGTGGTTTCTCTTCTCAGTTCTTGCAGGATCTCCAAAATGCTCCTTCCTGTACAAAAGGGTTGCTGCTGGATGGGAAGATATACTTTCTGATAAGCTTTTATCAAAGTATAGTTTATTGCTTGATAGAAGACTGGTCCTTCTCCTCCTCCTCAAAAAATAAGCTGTATTTTTCTTGGGCTTTTATTTATGCTGCTTTAGACAGCTGCTTTTATCTCTGCCCTTCTTTAAGAGGGAGTCATTGATGGTAAAGCCTATATCCTCGCAAACCAGAGGGAAGGGAGTAGAGTTTCCAGTATGAACAACATTCCTTATCCAAAGAGCACCTGGAGCTGTTTGGTTGGTTCGCATTGTTTCTGTGCAACTTCTATGTCTATGCATTTCTTTTTCTGCATATCTTTTAGCATACTTTCAGTAGAATTTCTCACAAATCACTTCCTAATAGTTGAGATAGTTTTGTATGAAAATACCCCTACATTAGGTGATTTGAAATAAGATATAGTACCTTATTTAATGCTAGGCCCGTCAGGGGATAGGTATGTAAGCCCCGTTGAGTTCCTGTGGACCCACAAGAGTGGTCATCGTAAAATACAACATTGCAGAACAGAAATGAGAGATTTGTCCAAGGCAGAGATGCTCCTCTCCTGGCAGAGAGCCTCAAAGAAAGGGAGACGGCTGTACACGGTAATTTGACAGCTCTGCAAGGGTCTCGCTGGCTGTTCCCAGGTCCATGACCCAAATCCTGCACCCCACGGACCTAGCTCCACCACCAAGTGCCCTTGTGCGGTGGGAAATCAGGAGCTGGTTTGTTTTTCTTGGCTTTTCAAGCGTCCTGCCCCTATGTGGGTGGCTGGAGAGGGGACGTAAGCCGAGCTTGGGAAGGACTCTGCAGTGGGCTTGTTGCTGGAGCCGTGCTGAGAGAGGGGTCACCAAGCCCAAATCAGGATTTCCTATGCCAAAAAAAGGGCGTTTTTCCAGTAAGAAGCCAACTACCTCTTCTCATGTGAGAGACTTTCGTTCTCTTCCTGGAACAGCTGGTCTTCACTTGGCTGTTTCATAATGTGACTTAATCCTGGGGCACATCCTTCCCTTACAAAAGTCATCGGAGTGTCTCTGCTGCCAGTGAGTGCTTGGCCCTAACCTTGAGCAGGGGGAGGCCTGGGCGGTGTTTGGCCCGATGGCTGTGTACCTGAGGAAACTCAGGAAAGATCAAGTGGATTAGCGCAGTTGCAGTGTACCCTGCCGGGAACAACCTCATTCTTATTAAAATGGCCTTTATTAAATTTGTTCAATTTCTTCTCTAATTTGAATAAAAATAGCGTGGATTTATTTTCAAAAGAATTTCAGCATGAGGGTATCGGGTGGTCGAATGGACCCATTTAAAGCCACACTGTCACTTCTTTGGGTTTTGTTTTCCTCCATGTGGACAAGATGTATCGCTTACATCCACCATGCCCATATCTGCTCGCCTTTGAGTATCATCCACCCCATCACTCATTCCTCACATGCTGGGGTCTCTTCCCGGAGGAGTCTGAAATGATGGAGAGGGAATCGGAATATCCTTATGGTGATATTTTAAGGACACCTCGCTAGAGAGCTCTTCCCTATCGCACGATGGGGATTTTTCCACATGCATTTTCATGCCTTGCCCAAGGAGCTCAATGACCAGCCAGCCACACAGCAAGAGGGGTTTGTTGCTGGTGCAGATCCTCTCCTGCACGCCCGGATGGGGTTGTGGGTAGGTGCAACCACCGAGCCTCCTGCAGTAGGATGATCTCACACCAACCTGAGCAGTCACTGCCAGCTGGGTGGTGGCATGTTTTGGCCTTCGGTGAGAGGGAAACAGTGGATTAAAAACCTTTCCTACCTCCTCAGCTCCTGGTCTTGCAGGAGGAGAACAATTTGCTGGAGAAAACTCTATTAGGGCTTCAAAAGGAAAGTCTGGCGGGGGCTTGCTGGGGCTGGCTGCAGCGCAGATGTCTGCACGCAACAATCAGCTGCAATTTAGCCCTATGCTTTGAAAGCAAGGGGAGGAGGGGAAAAAAAGAAGAAAGGAAAGAAAAAGGAAAACCAGAAAGCCATTAGATGAATTCAGCTCTGCTTGACTACATCAAAAGGGAAGACATCATAAATTCAGTTTCTGTTAAACCCCATGGCACTGGGGAGCAGGATGCCGTCCTGGTGCCAGTGGCCGGGGAAAGCCCTTTGCGGGCCCATAGGAGCAGCAGCAGGTTTCGGGTGGGCAGAGCTTTTTCCTGGCCACTGCATTGCCCTGGATTGGGTTCAGCAACTCTGCACTGGTGGGCAGTGGACATGGTTTTCACTTACTAATTGCCTGAGATGTGTCCCCATGCCTTGTCTTGCTGCCTTTCTAGTAAGTATTTGGAGGTCCCTGTGACCCGTCAGCGTTGGCACTTGCTGGGGATCTCCTGACACGTGAAAGCGTTGCACATGGGGCCATTTCAGTGCTAAGGCAACATTTCTTCTTCATTTCGTTGTCATCCTTCCCAAACCCCAGAGTCCATCCCGACATTACTGGGGATTTGTTCTCCTTTGCTTTATCCTAATTTGTCATAACTAATCTGATGCATGTCAAGACCATTGAGGATGATCTGTCCTAGGGCTTCCTAGAGCATCTCTCACTATTTCTTGTCTTGTTTTTGTCTTTGTTTTACTGTGTAATAACTCTGTTTACCATTGTGTACATGGGGTTTTTTTCCTCTCAACTGTTTGTTTTTGTTTTGGTTTTTTTTTTTTGCTTAATAGTCCAAACTATTATCCTATTGTGCTAGCTAATCACCCAAGACAAGTAAAAGGAGGAGGAGGATTTGGAAGGAAATCTGTCATTCTCTGTAATTTCTGGGTATGACATAGGTCATGTTTTAAGGGTCAACGTCCACTGAACTGTGTGGAAAGCAAACGTCTTGGCTGAGGGGTCTCCACACCAAATATTTCGTATGCGGAGGAGTGGTGCTCCCAGGATGAGCGCGGTTTCCCTGGCCTGTGGCTGCAATGGTTTGTGCATGGACAGAGCTTTTTGTGCACCAAGGCGGCAAGACCGCAAATCCTGCAGCGTCTGGGAAGAGATGTTGCAAGTTTGAGAAGTTTTTTTTAAAGAAACATAAAAGGAAAAAAATTTTTCCTTTTTAATTAAGTCAAAATCATGATTTGGGAGGGCCTATATGGGACTTTTTGCATGTTAAGGTTTGCAGTACGGCACCTTTTTTTTTGCGCGGAGATCGATTGCCAGTGACAGAAATGTGGTACTGTGTAATAACACCAGCAAAAACCTGTCGCTTCCTCCGACCCGAGACAATGGCTAATTCTAATTTGAGTCGGTCTCCTGCTGTGGTGCAGCAGGAATTCTTTACCAGGGCTCTTTAATCATTAACGTTGGCCTATTTTACATGACGTTTGGCCCCGGTGCAACGCTCCCAGAGCTCTGCACACCACCAGGGATTCTGCTGCTGGGGGAGGAGCGGGTGATTCATTTCTTAATGAAAACAAATCAATTTGCAATAACATCTTTATCACAGGGCTTTCATATGCTTTGTATCCTCCTCTGAGCTCTCTGGCTACTTCTTTTGGAGCAGAAATTCAGTTTGTGAATACAAATCTTACCTCTTTGCATCGCCCAGGTGTCATTGCTGTGGGTGACGCAGGGGGGCAGGCGGTGGCACCGTGGTTATTTATCCTCGGTGAAAACACGGCCCTGTTCATCCCATGTTTGCTTTCCCATGGTGTCATTCCTCTGCTTCCAATTAACCTCCCTCTCTGCCAGCGGAGGGGCAAGGAATGCATCCGAGGTTCACTTATTTGTGGTTGAACGTGGTGTGCAGATACTGGGTGATGCCTCGCCGTCGGGATCCGTCGTGGGGTGCCGACAGAGGCTGAAACAGTTTCTCTCCTACGCCGCAGGCGAGAGTGTCAGTGAGGATAAAATGGGTCTTCCTGCAAAAACCAGGGCAGGTTTAGCAGGACACAACAGGGGTGAGCCTGGCTCCTAGCCATTATCTGCTCTCGTTTGTCCCTGGGGTTTAACCGATTCCCATTTCAAGGGCTGTTGCTCCGTCCCTTCATCCAGAGCTCTGCTCTCGAGGCTGGAGCCAGGGTTGGGAGCCCGTGGTCCCCAGCACGTGCCTGGGGCACCCCCTCTGCCATGGGGACAGGTGGGGCTCAGCTTGTGCTGCTCCCCCTTGTTTTCCAGTTGAATGAGATCCCATTGGCGTGGGGCTGGTTGCAGATCACAGATGGGGCATGTGCAATGAATCCTTCTCCCAGCTGAAATACGTTAAGGGATTAAAATCTCATGAATCTGCAGGCTCCTCCCAGCAGCGAGCAGCCTTCTGCTTCTCCCGAGGGCTGGAGGCAGGCGAAGACGGAGGAGGAACATCAGGGAAAGGGGCCCTTTGCAGGGAAGAGCCTCTGCTCTCAGCTTTCCCCTCATCCCTTTTCCCTCCCGTGCTCAGCATCCCGTCTGGTGGCCGGGAACTACACTCGGTCTCTGCTGGCTCGGAGAGGACATGATCGAGTAGGAGCCAAGACGTTGCCCAAAAACTGATTCTCTGAGCTGATGCTTGCACCACCCGCATTTGTTCTTTGTGGGCTCCGTGAGCCTTGCTGAGAGCTGGGCTGCGGCATAAACGTGCTCCGCAAGGCACATCTTGTCCTCAAAGCTTCCCAGCTGAGCAGCCAAGATGAATTAAAAGGAAAGAGGGTGCCATACGGCTTTCTTGCTCCTTGCGGAGAGGTTTTGCCCCCAGTTTGTCTGCTACTCAAAGCAGTTTTGCTGCCTGCGTGGCACAGGTTTCTCCCCCTGTTGATGCAGGAGCTGCACAGGCATGTGCAAGATCACGACACCGACAGCATTTGCAAACTCGCCGGTGTTTCCAGATGTGTAGCTGATGGATCTGTAGGGAGAGAGCTCAGCTTAAGGCTGGTCACCAGTATCTTGCCAGCATTTATCAGCCGGCCTGTGAGCGTGGTGATAAGAGAAAGGGCATATCCCAGCTGTACGAAGCAGGCGTTTCCCTGGCAGCATTGTCAGCTGGGAAAGCTGAACTCTTTGCACGGTCTGTCCTGTCTCCCGAACCCTGAGATGCTTCGCCGTTTTCCACCCAGAGGCTGGAAACCAGAGTAACAAATGCACGTTCCCGCGCACTGTGAATGCCTGGTGCTGGAAGGGGCCAGGTCTTCCGTAGTATCACTGGTGATGCCTTTGCTGGAGGTTCATCCGTATGTGTTATTTCGGGAATGATTACTGCTGCAATTTGATTGCGGTGATAATATGCTTAGCAAAAATGGCAGCTCGCATTGTATACATCTCCCTCTTGATTATTGTCCCTTCTACAGAAAGGGCACATAGTGTTTGGGTTTCAATTCAATTTCAGCAGTGCTATGGGTTTCAATTTCTGCAGCTTGAGATAAATTTGCCTTGCCACTCATGCGCCCTCTAACCGCAAAAAAATCCAGCCTTATATTGACATTATGGGTGTAGCGAAGAAGTAGTTCAATGAATGATGTGGTGCTGGTGGGGCAGAAGGACCTTTTGGTCATTGCTTTTGGTTTTGCGGGAAGCGGTTAATGACTGGAAGCAGCGAGGGGGGCAGCAGCAGCAGCATCCACCCACGCCTCATGGGGTTTGTGTCATCTCTGGCATCTTGTGTGGGGATGCTGGTGGTACAGAGCAGAGAGGAGAGCACTGGACGGAGAGCAGGAGCATTACCTTGCGTTGGGCAGAGGGTCAGCATCACGGTGTAATGCTGGCACGGTGTCAGGAAGCCTGTGGCCGCTCACGGGGATAGTGCTCGGTGTCATCGCTCCTGCCGGTGTAGTGCGTGACCCCCTGGCTCTCCTGGCAGACCCACATGAGGTGCTCTCCCTGTTTGCCAGGCCGTGAGGTTAAAACTTAGTCAACACGGGTGAGCTGGGCTGATTTTTAAGCTGACTCAGTTTTCAAACAAGCTCTTGGGCTCAGTCCCACCAGGGTGTGCGTCAGCTTCAATTATTTCCTGATAGACTTGGATCCAAAACAGTGAAAAAGCCTTTGTTTAGACGAGTATCCAGCTCTGCCTTTGGCATCGCGTCAGCTAAATCCCTTCTCTGCATGTGTCTTTTGTGCAGCCCAGGGCTGAGCGTCAGGCCTGGGACTGCTCTGGAGCCTCATGCAAAGCTCTTGAGAGAAAGTGCAGAGGTTGAGGAAGATACCTAAAAAAAATAGGGTTCTTGAAGCAGAGAGGTTTGCATCTCGCGCATGGGCAGGTGACATGCAGTGATGGGACCGAGATGTGCAGAAGCAAGGAGCTGGACACCCAGTTACGGCTGCCTTCACGTCCTCCCCTCGAGCCCGAGTGTCCTGGCAGAGCTGTGCAGATCGTGCAGCCTAATTCATGCGACGTATTCTCCCGCCTCGCCTCCAAGTCAGCAGAGCGGCACCGGCCTTACGAAGACATTATAAATACTGAATTAACCAAGGAGCAACAGGGATTTTGACAAATCACCTCTGGGTGTGCAGGGAAACAATTACCACAGATTTTCTCAGGGTAAAAAAACCTCACGAAACCAGGACAGAAAGGGCGTATCTGCAGATGGCTGGGGCAGAAATATCAGTGTAGGCCTTGTGGTCTTTAGCTTCTCTGTTCAATCCACTCTGTAAGATACGAAGCCTTGACAGAAATTGGAGTAGTTTATTCCCAGACATATCCAGGTGCCTATGCAGTGACTACCGTTAATCAAAAGCTGATTTAATTCAGAGGCGGTGCTTGCCCAGCTCTGGCAGCAAAGTGACAGCACCAACACTCACCCCTTCCATCAGGCGCGCAGGGACATTTTGGCAGCTCAGGTAGAAACTCCAGATCCACAGACAGCAGTAGGGCACAACGTAGGGAAAATGCCGTGTCAGCCCAAGCTGGAAACAGTGTCAGTCAGGAGCCATTTCACAGCTAAGCTCCACAAGTGTTTGACGGCTGCGCCTCTGGATTCCCAGGAAATACGGGTTGAAGAGCATATTTAAACCCATACTTTTCAACGCCTCATTGATCACCGCGCTTAACTCGAAATAAGGGTTTTACTCCCACAAATTTTCACGGGATGTCAGTCTGTGCTAAACATCAGGCACGCCAAAATCTCCCCTCCTGCTGGCGACCCTGCGGCAAGAAATATCCACTGGTCTAGGCTTGGGGATGGATGAACCCTGGGAGGCTCAGCCTGTCAAATCAGCACACAAAAAAATAATACGAGAGAAGGTTTCACTTCACCTTTTCCACTGGAATGCCTGGAAACACATTGCAGCCATTCTTTAATTAAAAGCCTCAAAACATTTTGGGAAGGCAGCGGCACATGCTGCTGCCTCTGCTCTTCCCGAGAGCTCCATCAGCTCACGAAGTGTTTGCTCTTCTGTAATGCAGTTTTGATGTTAATGGATGGGTTGTTTGGTTTATTTAATCAATCTCTGTAAAACTTTAGCACTGAAAGCTATTACATCGTGTCAAATGATAACGGTGCTGCTGCTGCACGAATTGCAAAGAGATGACCCTGCTGTGTGGATTCCCTGAACCCCAGCACAGCAGCTGAGAAAGGACCTCATCACCCTGAACTAGGCAGGACTCATGCACCCCTGCGTTCATCCTCCAGCAGCAATGAACACGGGCGTGCAGGATGGGGTGGTGCTTGGTGAAACGCCCCATCCTTGCAGCATCTTAGCAATCAGCAGGGTTTCTTTTTCCCCCTTCCTAGACAATTTTTAGTGTGGTCTCTTATGGCTTGCCAGCTCCTAGCAGGGAGCCACTCTGGGGTCAGAGCATCCTGCGGGTGACAGCAACACTGCAGGCACCTTACCTGGCATCCCTCCCTTGTCTTTGCAGGAGGGAGACTCCCTCGGGGCCATGGAGAAGCTTTGCCGGCAGCTTACCTACCACCTCAGCCCCCACTCACAGTGGAGACGCCAGGGCATCATGAAGAGGAAGCCGCAGTCCTGGTGAGTCAGCTTTCGAAAGCCACTGCCACCCCAGTGGGTCCCTGTCCCCTCACTGATCCTTGCACCCTCAGGCGACCCGCAGGCTCAGGAGAGCAGGAATTTTTCCGTGACGCTTTTGGCTGTGGCGTGCAAACGTGCGTGCCAGTGGGAGCTGCTTGTTGCACACCTGCAGCGACAGGAGGAACAAATCCACCACAATGAAGGAAAGTGCTTAAAACCATTAGCCAGGGCTGCGAGGGAGCGGGAGGTCAAAACCTTTTCAGCTTCCCACAACCGTCAAAATCCTTGGTTGTCTCCAATCTCACCAGCGTTTCCCCCATGCATGGCCCTCTTATCAGGTTGCTTCAAAACCCAGAGGTGTTTTCCTCCTTTTTCATTTTCCTTTCCCTATCGTGTCCCGGTTGCAGAGGAGAGCAGTGCAGTAGGAGGGGGAGTGGGCTGGAAAACCTGAGCCATCCATCCTCCAAACATCCCATGCTGGGCCTTGGAGAGCAGGAGGCAAACTGCTCCAAGGCATCCTAATTAGCTGGTAATTAAGGTACAGGCGCATGTCACCATGCACACCGTGGCTTGCAGCATGTTTGCACAAAGGGAACTGTTTGATTAAAAGTAGGGATTAAACGACCCTGGTCCCATCCTGGCCCGGGTCCTCGGCAAAGTGCGTCCCATTGTGGATCCATGGAGCTGAAAAACCTGTGGATGAGGCTGATGGCAATGGAAAGGGCTCCTTGTTTTCCATGATGTTACGCATTTTATATTTATTATTTTTGTTTAAGGAAGTCAGAAATACAAAAGAAGCCACAATCTGGCAGAGTCAGGATTTGTATCCAGGTGCTGGCTCATAATCCCCAGAGAGTTTTGGTTCCTGTTGTGGTAGACGCTATTTGTAGCCATAGCAGAGGGTAATCCAGCGAAAAAACTTAGTCTGAAAAGAGAACAGGGGAAGAAAATGGACACGGGAGGAAAACAGACACAAGAGAATAAAGGATTGCCTGGCCAAAGGGGATTAGGACCACGTCTCGCAGAGATCTGGCTCAGCACCCTTGCACCCTGTTGTCCTTAGAGACCGAAATGTGGAGAAACACCTCCATTCCATTAGCAGTGGTAGCCGTACTTCTATGTGGTGAGCGTTTTTAAGGTGTATTGATGACTAAAATGTGCTCTTTCCCCTAAGTTGGCAGAAATAGAGAGAGCATGTTGGGGCTGCGTGCTGCAAAGCTGTACCCTGCGGGCTGGGCTCAGCACACAGAGCTGGGTAATGATCCGGGAGCTCAGTTACCCTCATGGGGTTTTTTTCCTCAATTAGAATAGGAAATGCGCACCCCTTGTCATCCCATCAGGGCATTATTACAGTTACACTGACGTGGCAGTGGGGAGCTCTTTACAACCCAAAAGACAAGGAATTCTTGAAAATGAAAAAATTTGAGGCTGTGCTTTGTGCCACTCTGTCCTTAATTACCAATCCCTGTCCTTAATCACCAGCTTGGAGAGGTTGTGCGAACGCGTCCGCGTGCCGGAGATTCACAAGGCTTTATCTTACAAGCCTGCTGTGACACTTGCCCTTCCTTGGAAGAGCTGGGAAATAGCTGAGGTTTTTCACATTTTTAATAGTGGGGATGAGGTTTCAGTCATAAATGAGCCCTGACCACACAGCAACGACCCTGGGGCTGCAAACGTGTGGCGCTGGCTCCTGGCTCTGCCCTGGCGAGGATTTATAGGATGGGATTTGCCTGGGTTTCTGGTTTGGATGCTCGTTTAGGAGGTGGCTGTGGGTTGAAGCCAACCCTTTGCTAGAAGCTGAAGTGAACCCTTTGCTAAGGTCTACATGCCATAATATACAGACTATCTAGAGGGCAGAGAGAACATCTGTCCTGTCTTGCCTGTCTTCACTCACTGCTTTATTTGTGCGCCAGCAGCTACCCCGTTAGGGATGTTCCTGATTTCGCCCACATGTTAGTTGATGGGTAATTTCTTCCACGGAAAGGTGCCTTGCAAGCCTTCACCCCCTCTCCCAAGGCTCTTGGGGGGTTGAAAGATAAAGCCGAAAACTCGGGCAGCACAAATGTAGCCTCGCACGTACACGCGGGTTTTATCGGTCAAAGCCTGTTTTATCCTGCCTGTCATGGTGATGTCAGTTGTCTTTGGGGCTCAAGTCTCCTCTTACCATCTTTTATAGACTCCAAAATCCCTCAGCTTCCCTGGATTACTGTGGATTTGCAATGAGGTCGGTAAAATCCCAGGAAAGCCCATGGCCGTGCCCACAGCACGGTGGCTCCTCTCACCAGCAGCAGCCCTCAGCGGGAGGCTATAGGCAGAAAGAAGTGCGTGCTGTGGGGGCTTCGGAGCCCTAAAACTGGGATATCCTCCTGCGAGCTGTGCGTGAGCCCGGACACCTTGAGGAAACAACCAGGTGTAAGAAATTGCCTTCCTTGGAGGTCTGCAGAGGAGAACATGTTTCCTGCTGGAGTGAGATGCAGGCGTGAGCCCTGCTTCTGGGATGAGCCCTGAGGCTGCTCCTTGTGCCGCTGCCAGCCGCGGCTCGAGAAAACAAGACAGGGGCTGCTGCAGAAGAGCTGATGGTTTTTCCCTTTCCCTCCTCTCCTTCTCCCCGCAGTACTGATCTTGTGACATCCATGTGAATGACGCTTTCTTCTTTTGCTTCGCTCTTTCTTTTTTTTTGCTCTTTCTTTTAATTTTAATTCTTTCTTGCTGGAGAGGAAGTCTTCTGACTGTCCTGCAAGACAACTTTGGGATCAGAAAGGGATAGAGTCCTGTCCTGTGTTGCTACCTGCCTGGAGGATCCATCCACAGGAAGCACGTAACCCTGTGCTTTGGATGTGGAAACATGGTCTCCTGTCTCCTGCACAGTGATTCTTGACCTTGTAATGAGTTTTTTGGCTTTGTCCCTGGTTCCATACTGATATTGGGGGTTGTAGCGTAACAGCAGGGGCGGTGGAATCCGTTCTGGAGAACTCCTGGTCCGGAGCTGCAGAATTACTCAAAAATACTTTGTTAATTAGAAATCTGTATCTTTGTGATGCGTTGTGCTCCTGAGTCCCGTCTGTCAGAGACACACTCGTTAGCGCGCTGACTCGTAACAAGCAGAAACACACACATCGTAATCTGTGCTGTGGCTTCGTTAAGAGGCATCATTTCTCCGGGCTTGTGGCGGCACCTATTTACTCGTGCTCCGCAGTCCCCTGTCGCCTGCAGCTGGCTTAGATGTGTTGGAAGGGTTTGGGAAGGAATTGGAGTTTAATTATCCCTATGACGGGGAGCGGTGGAGACTGCATTTGTAGGAGCTGGATGCATTAATGCAGTGCTGATCCCTGTCTTTGATTAAAAGGTTTCCCCAGTTGTGCGACCAAGGGAGTCTCAGACAGCAGTGGGATGTTTCTCCCTTCTTTCTCAGGGCCAGCGAAGGGGTGGTGGCCTCTGGATGTCACTGTATTGCCGCCTCCCCACAGTCAAATTTTTAGTGGGATAGCGTCCCTTCTTCACCAAAGGCCTGTTGGCATTTCCATTGGGCAGTGGTGGACATAGCCACAGGCAGCGGGGTGGATCAGTCCCTCCTGGACCAGCCCGTCCTGGGACCCCTGGTACCTCTGCCGAGGTCTCGCCAGCGTGGTGAGCGAGAGCCTCGCGGATGGTCGCAGCTCGACCGAGCGCTGAGCAAAGCCAAATAGCCGTAATTAGTCTCACCAGAAATGTGGTGAAATAATTACAAGGGGAAATTGCTTTTCTTTGTTCTGTGACTGCTGTGTTTGTTACAGGTGATAATCAGAAGCAGAGCAGCCAGAGGAGGAGGATGGAGACAAATGATAGAGAGGACTGGAGCTGATTTTTCAGTTGGTCGTGCTATGGCCAGGCAGCCTGCCGCGCAGGCAGAGGGGGAGGCTAGCCCTTTCTGTTTCCATCTCGCCTCAGGCATCACGTTTGGTGTGTGCACAGAACGGAACGAGCCAAATCGAGGGAGAAGCTCTCAGCCTCGGCTGCCCTGCTCTGCCGTGCTGCCTGGCACCGGAGCACCCAGACCTGTGCCAAATGACCTTATTTTTTTTGCATATTATAAACCTGTCTCTCACTTGCTGTCTCCCTCTCTGTGCCTCTCTCTGAATCGCATGTATTCATATTAAACGTCCAGGATGAAAATCAGCGTTTTGCCCGGTAGGGTAGCCAATAGCAGGAGGATGAAACCAGCCTGCTAAAGTAATTTGTACGTCTGGCTCTGCCTAGGGACGTGATTACAGTCCGGTGTTTAACTAGCAAATGTTGGATTAGATCCTGGAATCTCCCCACTCCTCCTCCTGCCAAGTGTTGCCTTCAGCATCACAAAAGCAAAACTGGGAGTCAAAGCTCCGTGCGCCCGTAATTGCTTTGGAGCACGAGGTTGCGTGCTTCATGGGGAGGGAGGAGGTGTTTCCCAGGGGAAATGGCCTGCGTGGCTTTGCTGTGTCTTTCTCTTCCCTGCAGAGTCGTGGCCAGCGCGTTACCTTTGCTGCCCGTGTTGCTGTTGTGCACAGAAGCGATAGCCAGGAGCCAAGCATGCACCAGGGAGGGGATGGAGCAGTGGTGCCTGCCCTGGGCTGAGCAGTGGGCAGCGTCTGAAGGAATATCGATTATTCATATCGTAACTCCGAATCTAGCCTCGTTTTACATCAAGTAAAACCCTTTTTCACACATAGTTCCTGTTGATGCTACTGGAGCACTAAGCATGGAAGAATTTAGGGTGAAGCAGCTCAGTTTGAGGACTGGAATTAAATGGAGTCAATCTGGACCTAGATCTGTGGATTTTTTAACTCTGTTGTTGCTCTGCAATAAGCAGAGAAACTCCCAAAAAGAAGCCCGTGCCTGCTGTGAGCCTAGTACGGAGCTTACGGGGAGAGGTCCACAGCGAGGTGAGCCAACGTGGCGCTTCCTTCACTTTCTAAAACCATTTTATGTTTCAGAGCTCCTGGCACTCGCTCACGCTAATCCTCCCCCCAGTGCTGGGACGAATGAAGAGCAAGGATCTGATTTTTTTTTTTCTTCACAATTCACATGGGTTTTTCAGGTGGTTTTACTTCGCTCCAGCCAACTTTGCCACTTGTTCTTTTTGCTGGTGGCGGGGCCAGCCCAGATGCCGGGTTTGGACGCGACACAGATGTGGGCAGCAGCTGGGAGTGTTCAGCACAGCACAAGGGCGACGGGAATGTCAGCCCTGGTATGAGATCTGCTCCACGGCTGCACCAGGAATGCGCCCGATGAGGATTCGCAGGAAAAGGGGCTGTTTGCTGTTCCTTTTTTGCAGGGAGCGCTGTGGAGTGGCTGGCCGGTTTTCCCACAGCCCTGCGTGAGCTCATTCCTATGGCTCATGGAGAATCTTAATTATTTACCAAGTATTTATGTACATAAAGGATGAATCATGCCATAGTTGGTCTAAACAAAGTCTTAAACAAGGGCAACATACTTTGCTGGCTCTGGTAACACCAGCAATATAATTTATTTGGGGTCTTTTTCCTTAAATCCAAGAGTTGCCCTTCTTTGAGATGTACGTGCTGGCGTGGAAACCAGCTCTGCCCACACGTTGCCTGCTGCGTGTGGGCGCTGTGCATGCAGGGCATAGCTTCATAGGATTTTTCATATTTAGCTTATGAACATAGATCACTTGAGCACAACGGGCCAAATCCTGTAGCGATAATGCAAACACAACTTCTGTAGTTACCCAGCTAGGGTAGGGACCTTTTGGTTATGGAATGTGGAGCAGATACGTGTCTTTATCCAGCTGAATTTCTTTGTGAAATGGAGACGTCGTTACCATCCATCCTCCCCATGCAAGAAGTGGGCATGGTCACTCAGCGCTGCCCAGCCTGGGGTTCCAGAGTGGGTCGGAGCTAGACCTGTCACTGCCTCGCTGCAATGGGATGTCACATCGTTCAGCTTTTCTTCATGCAGTTTCTTGCACCTCTACTGCTATGATTTTCCCCACTGCATTTCCCTCATCGCTTAGTAGCAGCCACCTTGTTTATGGGCTTTCTGAGCTGTCTCTCTCCTTCATTCCAGTCCAAAAGCCCCTTTATTGCTTTGTTGCGTCCGCTGTTGTCCAGCTAAATTCCAGTTTGAACAGCGTATTCTTTCATCTCCGCTCGACAAGCAGCGCTAGTCTGTGCTAAACCACATTCCTGCTTCGTTATGCGTTACTCTAGCGTGTCAGTCTGCAGAAAAATGACACTGCTTGTAAGCCACTCGAGGAGCAGTCGTGTTTATACTAGTTTATTATGTTCTACACAATAGCCATTGGGCTCTTAAGATGACTGTGGTAGCAAGGGACCGGGTCATTGAAGAGCAAGTGGAGCTGCAGTGTTTGAAGAAGGTGGCACGAGCGTTCCGGGAACCACCGAGGTCTTTGCATTTGGAAAAGTCAGGTCTCTTCTCAGGAGCCTGCATGTGGATTTAGGACCTGAATATTAGGCACTTATTTTCTTCACTCTCTTAAAGTTTAAGCCTATATTTCCAATTTTGTTTTTTCCTGAACACGCCTAAGGGACTGAACCAAGCACCCACGGGGATGTTCTGCTTATGCATAACCTCGATATGTCATTGCCAGTGCAAAGGGTGAGCCCCCTAATTCTTCAACGAAGGGGGCCTGGCAGCCTCACACGTTTTGACTTGTGGCCCCCCACTTGGGCAGCATTGATTTTTCTCCGGCTCGGACAGTTTTGTGGCTTGAAAGCCATCATTTTTCTCTCAGGACAGGTTAGGAAAGTTGTATTGAATGGGTTGTAATTCTCTGAGATGGAGGATATATTTAATCATAAAAGTGTCCCGCAGTAGCTGTTGTTTTCTGTTGCTCTGTGAGGTCAGTATGAACAGGGCGAACACAGCAAATGGGTGTTTTTCTTCTCTGTTGCCATACATTTCTGCAGGGAAATTACTGCCTGTGGCCCTGCCTCAGTTGGATCTGCACTGAGGGTGCAAAAGCCCTTGCATAATAAGTACTTCTCCATGTAGTACGTGCAAATTACAGAGCTATGCATGATAGAGTAAAGACAGAATATTGTGTTTGTTTTCTTTGATTTTCCCGGCCGAAGCAGGGCTGAAAATGCAGCAATCCTTGGCTCTCGCTTTCTGCCTCCCTCCGGCACTGGCAGCACCTAGGTAGGAACCAAATACCAGTTTAGCCCTGTGAGATGTTTTGCAGCAGCTGCTGACAAGGAACAAGTCAGGGAGGATATTTGGTAGCCCGGGGCACAAGGTAAACCACGTTGGAGTTGATTTAAAGGGCTGATACCTCCAGCCTCTGGTATCTGCAGGGTTTGACCCAGTGGCCACAGCGTGCCGTGCCCATCGTATGCCAGCTCCATCAGTGCGGCATAAAATGCTGCTGCCGAGGGCAAAAATCCCGCTTGATTCATCTTCCTTCAGCTCCCGCTTTGTCCCCAGTGCTCAGGCCTGTGGTGCATTTAGGACTGGGGACATTTCAGGTTTAAGCTTGGGTTTGAGCATCCGCAGGCTGGGAAAATAGGTACTGCCAAAGCAGCCTGCCAGAGAGGAGGATGGCGCCCTGTCTGCTGCTTTATGGAGGCAGGAATCGGCTTCACAAGGGGAAATGCAGAGAACGGGTTTTCTCCCAATGCGTTTCTCCCACAGAAGGGTGCTGTGTGCCTGGGACGAGGCCGCCTTGCTGCCTGTCTGCAGGGAAACCTAAACGCCCTTTTCTTTAGAGTGGAAGAGTGCTACAAGTCGCTTTTTCCAGAGCAAGGCCCTAGTCAGTTATAAAAGCAACATGTTGGTTTTTAACCCTGAAAGGAGAAGCAGAAATGCCTCTCCTGGACGCCTTGTTCCTCACTGGCGAGCATCGCCCGTTGCCTTTCTATCCTGCCGTGGTGGGATGCAGGAGTCTGCCTCCCCCTGTGCCACCCTGGGGTTTTGCAACAGCCGTTACTGGAGCATTGAGCGCGATGCCGTGGAAATCTGCCAAAATATCCAACGGGAGCGGGAATAGGGAAAGTTTGGCAGACGTGCCCGAGACGGCACGCTGATGGGGTTTGTGCGGAGCCCCGCAAGGCTCTGGCACAGCCCCTTGCTGCTGGAGGCAGCTGAAAATGTGCTTTTCTCCCTTCTTTTCATGGTCAGCATAGCGATAATTTGGAGGTTTTTCACCTTGGTGGGAGGCAGAGCTCCCAGCTCCCATTTTACGTAGCACCTAGGCGCTGAGGGCTGGCCATCCTGGCTGTTCCCAAACCAGTTCATCCCCTCCAACCGCAGCACTGCTGCTTCCTTAGTTTTCCATGGTATTGCTTTGTTTTCCACGGTATTAAAGGAGGTGTGGAAACACGCCAGTAAAATGCATTTCACCAAAGAAGAATGCTTCGGGGTCCTCCTTTACACCTGGGAGTCAGCCTGAGCTCTCCCCATGGCTTTCTTAAGACCCTCCAATGTTGAAGTCATTGGAAATCACCTTGAAAATACGTGACTGAAAGTGCAAACAAATAGTTTGGGACAGCTTTTGGGAAGTCAGGAGGCTTCATCAGGCTGCAGGAGTTTTTAACCTGCGGGTTGGATATTCTCCGTTACACTTGGCAGCCAGGTACAGAGACCTGTGCGAACAGAAGAGACAAGTGTTTTGATTTAGTGATGAACTCGCCGAGGTTCAACAGCCTTGCTTTGTTGGTAGGAATGATCTTTTAATGTCCCACTCCTAATTTCAGCAGGAGCACAAAACACTTCTGTCCCGGAGGAATGCCGGGTGCTGATTTTTCATACTTGCTTGCTGTCCCTTCTTGCATTTCTCTACAAAGCTCTTGTGAAGCCGAAAAAAGGGAGTTTTCACCAAGGGGAAGCCCGGTGCATGAATAATGTGCCCTTCCTTTTGACAACAGAAAGAGAATGAGTGTTTGTGGATGAAAATCCTCCACGGCTGCCGGGAGCTTGTGGGCGAGCGATAGGAGAAGTTGTAGCTCCTGCAACAAACAGTCTCTTCAGAGCATCCAACACAAATCCACTGGTGGTGGGAGGAGGCTGGAGCAAGAATTATGCGGTCTCTCCTCTTCATTAAAATCCCATCTATGTGTATGTGTGTGCGTGCACAGCAGGTGTGCTGGTAGCTGCTGCAGAAGAGCGGAGAATTAGTGAGCTGGAGACCTTTGGGACCTGTGAGTGGGTGATCTCTTCTGTCTATGTCAATGGGACTTTGTTTTGCGCTGTTACGTGGCTGTGCCGCAGATCGAAAGGGACAGAGCAGCAAAGTGCTTTCCAGCATATGGAGCAAATCCTGCAAAAACTAGACGGGGATATTGCCCGGTGCTGTGATTTCGAGGTGTGTTGCAAATTACTCGGCATTTGCGGTGGAAAGCCCTGGCAATTGCCAAACCTCTGCTTCTCCCTGCATGGCCTGAGACTTCCTGCATGTGTTTGAGATGAAGAAAAGCAAAACTCTAGTTCTTGGTTGTTCAGGCTGCCTGGGGTTGGGACCTGAGGCCATCAGGCTTCATCGGTGGGATGGCTTATGGGGGGGGGCCCTGCATCTCACCGGAGGACATGGGTGAGGCACAGAGGTGCTCCTGGCCATGGTGGATCTTCTGACCTTTGCTGGGTCATATCACGATGATTGAGGTCTGCAGCCTCGTGGCACCTGCGTGGTCACTGAGTCTATAAATCCTTGTGCCGACATCCGTCTCAGGAGTGGAATACCTGCTGCGGTGGTTGCAATTTGGTGACGGCTCAAAAAGATGCATCACCCCCCAGGGTGGGACAGCTTGTGACCCTCCGCGGCAGGAGGCGGCCGGTGTTTGCCCTCCTCCTCGCCCAGGCGTGTCGTTGCAAAGCTCAATCCAGGACAGCTCCCAGCCACCTCCAGCTGTTGGTGCATTGGCCGTGGCTGTAACACAGAGCTGTGTTTGTCTCCGAGATGATTGCAGTCTGGATGCAGGCGGAAAGCAATTCATTTCCCAGGGTAGGCACTAAATACCCACTGCTGTCTGCCTGTGCGTCGCAATTGTTAATAAGAGCTCTCCTGGGGCAGAGCGGAGCTTTTCCCTATGTGTATCCTGCAGCATTAGAATTATTGTGGTTATTTACTACATTATTTCAGTTAATTGCTCTGAAAGCACAGGAGAGGCCATCACCAAGCTTATCATACCCCGCTTTAGTGATTGTCTGTATCAGGGGGGTTGGAAATTAGAATTTAATCTCTGCGTATTGCTGTGGTTCAGCATTCAAATCCTAACCTGGCCGAGGTAGACCAGACTTTCCNAGCTTATCATACCCCGCTTTAGTGATTGTCTGTATCAGGGGGGTTGGAAATTAGAATTTAATCTCTGCGTATTGCTGTGGTTCAGCATTCAAATCCTAACCTGGCCGAGGCAGACCAGACTTTCCTCTGGAAATAATAAATGACCACCAAAAGTGTCTTACAAGGTCACCGAGCTACTCGTTGGCCATGCAGGAGGGAGTCCCTGGGCGGCAGGTGCCTGCCTGAGCACTGCTGACTGGGAATGGTGAGGGTTAACCCCAGGGACTGGGTAATCCTCCCATGATGGAAGGATGACTTAATGTGATGGGAAGGCCTGGAGTGACACAGGAATCAGAAGGGAGCTAAGATTTTGGAAGAGAGAGTGGAAAACAAGGGGAGGATGAGCAAGAAAAAAAACCCCTCTCCCTTGGCTGCTGTCAGAGATGTGCTGAATGATTTTGCAGCTCGACGCCGTGTCCCGTCTGCCCTGTCGCTGCTGCGGGGCTGCCAGGCGGCTGCGGTCAGCCGTGNGTGGAAAACAAGGGGAGGATGAGCAAGAAAAAAAACCCCTCTCCCTTGGCTGCTGTCAGAGATGTGCTGAATGATTTTGCAGCTCGACGCCGTGTCCCGTCTGCCCTGTCGCTGCTGCAGGGCTGCCAGGCGGCTGTGGTCAGCCGTGCCACCCGCCGTGAGCATCAGCCAGCTCGTGGTGCGTTCGGCATCCTGCTTATCTCATTTTGCCTTTTTGCTTGGCCTTTCTTCTAAGGCATTGGTCTCAGACTGATGAAGCACTTTGCTCAGCCTTGTTAATGAATTGCCCCAGTAATGAGAGCAATAGCGGGGTGAGGTGGGGTGTTAACCCCTGTATCGGACAGATGGGGCTGGCTCGGCCCCCGAGGAGCACAGCCCAGGTATGCCTGTGGGCAGCGCTGGCATCGTGCGGTGCTGAGGATGCCTGGCACACAGGCATCACCTACGGCAGCTCCTCTGGGAGATACTCGCCTTCGGTTTGGTCTGGTACACGCAGCACTCAGCCAACGTATGTAAAACCAGAGCATTTTCTGTCCTTTGAATGTTCTGAACTGTTGCAACACTGGAGAGCATGGGAGGGGGCTGTCTTCCAGCAGCGCTGTGATCGGCTCTTTGATATGGCTCTTAACCGCGCACAGCACAGTAAATGAGCAGGTTTGCTGGGGTTCAAGGCGTACACCCTGGCGAAAGAAAAAGGAAAAAAAAGAAACCTTTTGAGGTGCTAAGGGACAATAAGGAGTTGGGAGAAATGTTTGGATGTGGGTGATTTTACAGAGCGTATCCCGGGAGTGCGCTTTTCATCGCCTCTGTCCTTCTCACCTCTGTCTCCTCCGTGTCCGTGGGGCATTTCCTACATCTGCCAGTCTGGGACTCTTTGGACTTTATAAAATTACTCAAGATAGGACTTTCTATCTCTTTTATAGCTGGGATTGAAAGAACCACGGTTTGACTTGTCAGCTGTTCTGTTCTCAGTGCTCCTCTGTGTGGTGCTGCTTCTGGGCTCCTGGCTCTTGAATTTATTCCCTTTGGCACGTGCATGACTGGAAGCACAGTGCCCTCTGTATTTTTTTTCTCCGATGGCTTCAAAACTGCCGAGTCAGAGGCTCCTTTGTTTGTGGAAAGTCCGTTTTCCAAGATAACTGAACCAGAGCAACCTTTTGGGGCTGATTCTTTGCACACACGGAGGTAGCTGGCCAGAATTTTTTGCTCCACGCTGGCACCCCAGCAGATGCGTTTGAGCGAGTGGGGTGGGCAGGTTAAGCCTGGCATTAAACACGGCTTAGCCGCTTCCCAAAAAAGAGGGAGATGCTGGCGAGCGGCAGGGGCTGCACCGTTGTCCCGCACCGCACTGGGCAGCTGCCCTGTCCCCACCGGCGCCGGCCTGGCTGTCGGGAGCCGGCTTATCCCTGGGAAATCACGACGCTTCGAAGACACCCCGCCGAGATGCAGCTATCTGCAGCCAGGCGTGTGTCGCAGCACTCCCTCCCCCTTGCTATGCAGAAAATCTGATGACCCTCTTCTCAAAAAATGCTGTTTAACGCGAAGATATCCCCTCTGGCGGGTCCCGCGTTTTGTGACCGTGCGAAAACCTTAGTGAAACGTTTTGTCCTTCTTGTGGGAACGGCGTGTGATATTGGAGGGCAGAGGATGAATAGGCCGGCAATCATCTGCTGCAGGTCAGCACCACAGGCTAAGCCAGGTGGGAAGAGGGGAAGGATTTCACCCAGTTGCGGAAAGATACACGTTTGCTGAATGAGAGAGGAATGAAAAAAAACCTAAATCATTTTAAAGTCAATAATGTACAGCACTAAGTGGCTTTTGCTTTAAATAATGCTCTGTTAAGGCTAGTGGGGTATAAACACCAGAGTGTTAGGTTTTCCCTCGTGCACTCTATCCCTGAATCAGCGTGTGTGCATCAGACGGGGGGGATGAACCTGACGGCGCAGCGAGGGTGCTCTGAGCCAGCTCCCACCTTCCCCCAGCTAAGCAGCCGAACGCGTGAAGCAAAGCTTCAACGTCAGCAGGTAGCAGGCTGGAAACAAAGACTAGGAGCTGCTTTTTCACCCAGCTGTTGCTGTCAAATGATGTCAAAGAGCCCAAAAGCACAGAGAGCTCAGAAAGGAATTAAGGACAGCTTCATCAGTGGCCACCAAACACCGCAGGTTGGGCTCAACCTCTGGCTAAAGAGGACTCTAAAGCATGGGAAGCTGGGAGGATTTCCCAGGGAGGAGTAATTGCATAAGGCCCTACGTCCTTTACCTAGACGTTATCTAACATCCGGATGCAGCATCTGGGCTTGGTAGACCTTGATGTGACCCAGCACGGTTATTCTTTTGCATTGACGCTTACCGGTGTCCTAGCATTAGTGCAGTGCGGAGGTGAGGTTTTCCCAGGATCTGCAGCATCCTGCCCTTCGCTTAGCACTGCAGAGGCTTGCTCTAGGCTGTCATTCACCTAACGCTTCCCTGCCCTTCTGCCTTGAGTTTTCTGCTCGCTTCATCTGTCCCCAGCTGGGCAGACCGATTTCTGCTTGCTCATGTGCTTTGGAGTGACCTCAGCAGTTAAAAGTGCAGTCCTCGAAGGAAATCTGTGTGGAGACTGACCTGGGACAGGATCCAGCCTGGGAAAAAATGCTATTTAGATGCTTTGCAGAGGGGAGAAGCTCTCCGATGCAGATCGAGCCTGGGGTGTCCCCCTGCCGAGGTCGCTTGACGTGTCAGCACACATCAGTCTGTGCTAGCTGGCAGGGTGGCCTGTCTTTCCTGAGAGGCTTGAAATGAAAGTGCTGTGATGTTTGTTGTCGAACCTAGAGAGTCAGAGACACCGAATGACCTTTGGCATGATGGAAAGAGGACTAAATGGCGAGCAAATTAAAGGCCTGTTGTGGAGGGAAAGGTGAAGCACTGCAAATCCAAGGGAGCGAATATTTATGAGGGCTGTGTTTAAGAAACACTTCTGCAACACGCTGTTTGTGGTAGTTAAAGAAGCTGCTATCCTATCTGCTTGTTGCTGATAGTCAGGGGAAACTGGATTTCTTCGGCGCCTGTCAGGGCGAGAGCTGTTGGGTCTGCTCCCCATGTTTCGGAACCAAACAGGGAGGGTAAGCAGGAGGCGAAATCACCCGTCTTGTTCTTCGCTTCCGCTGAGAGTTATCTGGCCACCAGATTGGTAAGTTTGGGATGGAAATGAGTTATCTTTGCTGAATATTGCAGTGAAAGGTGGGACTGTTGCTGGGCTCTGCCCAAAGTCTTCCCAGCCAGGGCTGCTCGCCGTGAGGCCCTATTTGTGCAACAGAGATGAAAGCCCCCGTTAAATTTCCCAGATGCTCAGCGAGTTGAAATTATCTGGCTGAAATCAGATGATACATCAGGCCATTTATTGCAGGACAGCGGGTCACTCATGGGCTGGCACGTCCCCGGAGAGCACAGTGCTGCATCCTTACTGCCCAGGAGGGGTTTGCAGGGACCTGCTTGTGTGAGCAAGGGATGCTGTGCCCCTTTGCACACCAGCCCCGTGCATTCAAACACTGGAACAGGCTTCCTGGAGAGGTGGTCGATGCCCAAAGCCTGTCAGTGTTTCAGAGGCGTTTGGACCATGCCCTTAACAACACGCTTTACCTTTTGGTCAGCCTTGACGTGGTTGGGCAGCCAGACTAGCTGATCGCTGTGGGTGCCCTCCAGCTGAAATATTGTATTCTATTCTATCATATTCTATTCTATTGACATCTAATGCAGTTGTCTGAAGAAAGGTGCATCCCAGCTCCTGCACCGAGAGCATTTATAGCACGCTTGTGCTTTGCAGCATCACAGCTTAAGCACCAGCTGCTGCCGCTGGCACCGATAAAGCCGAGAGGTAAGGCCACGAGGTTTGATGTGTGGGGTTGGTTTGCTGCTGACCCAGCACGTCTTCCAAAGCAGCGCGGGGCCGAGAGGGCCATGGGCAACCACAACCATGTTTCCCCTAAAATCTCCTGTGTATCAGCAGCAAGCGTTACTCTGCTGAAGCAAGGGAGTCGGGGAAAGCTGGGCATTCACTCACTGATTTGGCTCTGATGATAGTTGGACCGATGAGATTTTAGGGCAGATGACTCGGTGATTAAACAGGCAAAATCCCAACCCTGCACATCCAGAAAAGCCATTTTGGCAGCTGGTGAGGAAGCACTGAGAGTGCTTCAGCTTGCAAAGGGCTCATAACCATGGGAAGGGAGCATGGTGTCCTCGCTTTATTGGAGAGTACCGTGGCTGCCTCGGGACATGGGTATGCAAACGGATTATTAGGGGCTGAGCCAAGGGTTGAATTTGCAAGATTTCAGCAAATCTGGTGGGAAAAAAATGTAGGCAAGTGTGACGATGCAGCAGCACTCGGAGCACAAGAACGGGATACCGGCTGCAAGGGAAAAGAGATTTTGTGCCACACAAGGTCGGATGAGCATCCACCTAATCTGAAACTGTCAGCTCAAGGTTTGGGGCTGCCAGTTGCTAGCTGGGGGAAGCAGCCAGGTTTGGCTGTTTGGGAGAATGTGACTCAGCAGGAAAGCCTGGTTCTGGCATCTTGGATGCCAAGGGATTGGAGTTGGTGTAATTTGACTTGGAAACAGGGAATTTGCCTTGACTGCTGAGAGCTCGCTGCTGGACGCAGTGGCCCTTTGCTTACCAACAGCAAGTGCCTCTTCTTTCTCCTGCCTGAAATAACTCCTGGCAGGGATGTTTTGAAAGCAGGCAACAGCCAGCATTGATTTTGGCTGGGATGTGGGTTTACGCCTCCCACACCAGCTGTGGAGCGTCGCTTGGGGTGGTCAGAGCCGTGCCCTGCAGGGCTCAGTGCCCTCGGGTTGGAATCTCCTGGTTTTGGGTGCTTTGCTGGGCAGCATAAGGGATCTCTCATTTACAGCGTTACGGAGCGCGGGAAATGCAAATGTGTGGTTATTATACCTGCAGATTCAAATGAGACATGTCGCAAATAAGGCTTCCCAGGTATGATCCAGGTTTCTGTGCTGTGTTGGTTCTGGTCTCTATTCCTGTGACACATCCAAGCTACTAAACCTTTCAGTGCATAACTGGCTGCCTCGCTGGCTTCACCCACGTCATCCAGCATCAGTGCATCCCGGCTCGGTCAGTCTGCCTCCCGCCTGTGCGCAGCTGAATGGTAATTACCAGGGAGGCAGATGTCATCTCATGGCTGTCATTTTGCTGATGGAGAGGTTATCCCTTACAGCTGCCTAATCACGGTGAGGCTGCAGCTCCTTCCCATGTGCCGTCCGAGCTGCCATGCCAGCCCTGTCGCACCTTGCTCCATTGGAAGGAGTTGGCGTTAGCAAGGACCTACTTCTTAAGCTACTGGAGCTAAACTGTAAATAATGCATGCATATTGAAATGCCACCCGGGTAAGTGCTACAGGGCAAGCTGTTGCGTTAGAAGGGGCTTAAGGTTTTCCATTGACTCACTCTGTAAAATGAGCCCTTACCCTGTTTGTTGCCCTCCACAATTCTACTGGGTTGCTCCAGAATTTAAAACAACTAACCCAAACTGTGGAGTACCAATCTTTTTCCCCGATGATGAACATTGACCCTGGCAAATGCTTGAATTGCCTTTGCTGTTCACTCGTTGAGCAAATGAACTGACAGCCACAAGTACTAGAAAATAGCCTAAAGTAGAGGAAAAAAGCGGCAGTGAGGCAGGGATGAGGAGATTTACAGCAGCAGGACATCCCTTCCTACCTCCGTGCTTTGCTGAGCTTGCTCACGCTCTTGCTGCAGCCTTAAAAGCTTCAGGTAGCCACAGGCATTCCCTGGGATTTCAAACCTGCGTTTCGAGCCACCCTCCTCCTCCTCCTTCCTCTCCCCTCTTGCAACTGGACTAAGGAATAACCCAGCAGTTTTCCTCCCCTTGGAGGGAACATCCATCCCGCCTCCTTGCACTTAGGTGCTTGTGGTCCCCTAAATACGTTTTCGAGTCCCGTGCCTGATTAGAAAAAGCCTTTGACTGTGAAAAGTGTGATTTGGGGTTTTTTTAATTTTCTTTTTTTTTTGTAATAATTACTCCCCCGCTTCCTCTGCTTCTGGGGGGAGTGGTAATTAGATTTGCTTTTGACACATGGTGGCAATTATTTAAATCTATCCTTACAACTTGGGCTGCAGAGCAGGGAATCAACTAGTAGAAATTGTTATTAAATGGGGGAATTGGCTGGTGAAATAATTAATCCACACACACATGCGCTTCCTCCCCACCTTGGAAGTCCTCCAAACACCCCATGATTATCTGTCATGTCTAAACCAGCCGCTGCCTTAGTCCATTTTTAGCTGGCAAGGGGCAATTCGTTGCCTTGCCCCGGGCCTGGCTGCTGCTCCCACACCGGGCTGGTCTCCTGCCACCGTGCAAGAAAGACCTCGCTCCCCCGAGCAGCAGTGCCCATCTAATTACCAGCCGGCCCCCCCCCCCC
>VZSC01002402.1:276445-293349 GCA_013398225.1 Steatornis caripensis | reverse complement strand
GGCGTGGCTGTCGCCCCTGGCTGTATTTCCCAATTAGGAGAATCAAGCTTTGTGATGAAGCTTTGATAGAGGCTTTTTAAAATTTTTTTTTCAAGCCCTTTCACATCGTGCATCGTTAGCGGTGGTAAATGAAGGTGTTTAGTTAGCTCATCCATCATGTCAGCTTGAGACTCTGACTCGCTGTTGGCATGAGTTTCACCTCCCGCGCCCACTGCTGCTCTCTGTGAATGAAAATAATGCTTTAAAATAGCAGTGTGAAGGAGGATGGTGATAAGAGCACTGGAAAAGCTGCTGCTCCTCGCTGCCCTGGGCAGGCGAAGGGCTGGACCGAAGTTTGCAGTATGAAGATTTTGGATGGTGACATCTAGGCATCACGCATTTCGAAGGGGCACCGAGGCGTATTTGGGCTGCATCTGCGTTGTTTCTTTTTTTCGTGTGCATGGCTGTGGGGCTGGCAGGAACAGGAGAGCACAGGCAGGGAGAGTTAGACCAGAGAAGGCTGTGAGCCNGTGAAGGAGGATGGTGATAAGAGCACTGGAAAAGCTGCTGCTCCTCGCTGCCCTGGGCAGGCGAAGGGCTGGACCGAAGTTTGCAGTATGAAGATTTTGGATGGTGACATCTAGGCATCACGCATTTCGAAGGGGCACCGAGGCGTGTTTGGGCTGCATCTGCATTGTTTCTTTTTTTCGTGTGCATGGCTGTGGGGCTGGCAGGAACGGGAGAGCACAGGCGGGGAGAGTTAGACCAGAGAAGGCTGTGAGCTGTGCATGAGGAGATGTGAGCAGCAGGGCGCAGGTCGCAGCAGGGCTGCGACGAAGCGTGCGAGCGCGCTGGCAGCCGGCACGGCTGGAGCTTTCCTGGCATGGGCTCCTGTGTCTCAAGCCGAGCTACTTGCAGCCTTGGTTGATCCAGTTGCTCATAACCAAGCGTTTCTGTCTGTCCCCAGGGAGCTTGACTCTGAGGTCCCTGGGTGACCCAGGCACAGACTTGACTCATCCCCTTAGAGTTTGACACTTCATCATTAGATGTGGCATAGTCCCCTGGCTCACGGCTGATGGGATGGAGAAAAATGGCAGAAAGCCCCCCGCAGCCAAGGGCTGAGCATCCCAGCAGCACTCAGGAAAGTGCAGAAGGATCTTCTGCATCTCAAAAGGGGCCGGTTGACACCTCCCAGGAAAGGGAGACCGAATTGCAGAGTGCAGACCCTGCTCACGTTCAGTTCTCAGCTTTGACTTTTGTGTCTTGCCAATACATGGCAGCCTGTGTTTTGACACATCCCGGTCCCTGAGGAACGGGACATTCAGCCCCAAGACTGATTCCTTTTGTCTAGCAACGTGTACCCCAGGGTGGCAATCTGTTCTTCCAGGTGTTTCACCCTCTCCTTGTCCAGGGTTAGTGCTGGACCGGGGAGCTGGGGTTTTTTTGGGATGAAGCCATCCTTATGTGCCGGCCTCCTCGCAGGCTCACTCTCTCGTGAAGGTGACTTCTCACCTTGCTGTTGGGGATGAGGATTATTCCTCAGCAGCATCTTGGCTAAGAAAAATGCCCATCTGGAGCGAGTCCTCTCCCGCCCGCCCCGGTTTAATCAGCTATTGGGTTGTGCTGGCCACCGAGTGCTAAAATGTGGCTCATCATCCCGAAGATGATGAGTTGGAGACTTGGGAAAAAATTGTATATGTGTGTGTTCACATAATACAGACAAATTAGTTACCCGGGGGAGATTTGTTGTAGGGCTGATCTCTCCAGCATCACTCGATCACCTCTAATAGCCAGCTCGGAGCACAGCGACACAAGCCCTCGTCACTGACAGGTACAGAAAAGAGAGAAAAGGGCAAAATGTTTGCATTCGGAAAGCCGAATGGGAGAGGGTTGGTAGTTTTATTGATAGAGCTGATGACGGGGCCTGTCTTTTATCAGAAAAGCAAGTAGGTTGCTCAGCCAGTCAGGGACAATTCAGGGAAGGTTTTTGTGGTTTTCCTGCTTGTCCGGGAGAATTTGCAGTGCCACAGGGACTCGGGGAGCCGGGCAGCACTGATGTTTTGCTGTAAAGAGCAGCATATCAAATGGCTTTTCTATTATGCCCAGCTGAAAAGGCAGTCTTGGCAGCCAGCTTCACCTCCGATACTGGCTCGGTTTTCATCCTTCTGGGGGAGATGAATGCTGAAATCCCCAACATGAGCAGGGAAATAATCTGCCAAAAGCAACGAGTTGCTGGGGGAAGAGGGGATTTTCTTTGGGCAGTTAAAGACACTCGTCGTTGCCTGTTCTCTTTTGTTTGGCTTTCCAGCCCCCAGAAATGGTAGTGGCTGCTTTCTGCTGACCCCAGGCTCATGGAAAGGGTATCTTAAAGTAAAATAACTTTGTGAGCGGGTGGCGAAGCTGCACGAGAAACCATGCCCAGCAGGAAAAGGAACCTATAGGATGCAAACAAAGCAGGTTCAGCTCCCTGCTCCAGTGAGCAACTCTTTGCTGTACTTATAAAGAGAGGAGGACAGGGGTACTATTAAACCTTCTCATTGGAACAGAATATGAAAAAGCTACAAAAAACATGCCTTTTTCTTTTGAAGACACAAGCAGGGAATTAGTAGTGGATCAGGTTGTATCCTGTTATTCCTCAGTTGATGAAAGCTGAGGTTACAATGGTCGCTCTGTTCTGCTGTGCTCAGTAGGACCCATTATTTTCTGGGCATGTTAATGTAAAGCAGATTTGCATCTCCCGGCGCAGGGAGGGCTGGAGGAAGCAGTCAGACACCGGTCAAGTCTCATTAGCTTAACACTGCCTAATCCCCAGGGGTCTCGTGCCTCCGTGAGTATCGCATGCTCCCTCAGGGAAGCAGGACGGTGACAGTACAAGGGCTTTTTTGGCCAACATAAGGTGTTTATTGAAAGCCATGCGGAACAGAACTTTTTTGGCTCGATAGATGTGCAAATTACAATTAAAAACAGATAGCAAGGCCAAACACCAGGTGAAAGGCATTCACCTTGGCTTTCCCAGTTTGCCTGTCTCCTCTTCGTTGGGCAGGCGGTTGCTCTTGCAACGGAGACCGCCTCGCCGTGTAGCTCCTGCTGACATAAATGCCTGGGTGCCCTGCAGTCTGTCGGTAGGGTGCTTGCAATGAGAGCTGGAGCAGGGGAGTCCCTGACTCCGTAGGCGTGGTTGGAGGACACCAGCCCCATAGGTATGGGATGGCTGCAGGCTTCTCCGTCCTCCACCCTGGGCGGGGGGAGCAGTATGTATTCCCCCAAAAACCATCTGTCAGAAACACGTCCGCAGTCAGGCTGAAGCAGAAGTAGGTGGTTTCACTTTGATTCATCCACGAGAGCATCAGGACCTGCGTCGTGATGCAAACCCTCTCTTTGGACATCGGAGGTGTCGGCACGGCGGCAGGAAGGGCAGGGGTTTGACTTGAAGTGGAAGATATGCCAAGAATCGGGGGGGTCTAGGGGAAAACGAGGGCTGGTATCAGCTCCTGGCCCTGGAGAATACATCTTCCCAAACAGCACGAGGGACAAGCAGGGACCCTGGGAGCCAGGCTGGCGGCTGCGTCTCGTGCTCTGGCTCTCGTCAGAGCAGCACAGGCAATAGGAGACCCCTGCCTGCCTAAACTCTTCCAAATGTGATCTGTGCTCCAATAAAATAAACAGTTTAGGGAAAGCGAAGCCCCAGGCACACACTTTGGCAGCTGATCACTCCCTAATTGCAGGAAGAGCAGTTGGGAGAGGGGTTTTTTTATCTTCTTTGGGATGGTTTCTGATGAGAAAACTGGGCTGGAGGATCAGAGTTGAAGCTTGTCTCCCCTCAGCCCCCTCCAGCAAAAGTCCTGTGTTCTCCCCCTTTGTATCAGTGGAATTCAGGAATCAATGGAATTTCAAGGAACAGGAAACGCAGCCTCACAAAAGTGTGAACCTCAGACTTCCAGCGAAAGCCTGTTCAGTTTGATATGTGCAGTTCTCTGCGAGTTTTTCCTTGGCTTTTTTTGTTGTTTGACAGCACCAGGGGCAGGTTGGAGGGCTGGGAGAGAGTTTTGGTGGGCAGGAGTAAACCAGAGCCGATGCCTCCAAAGCTGCCCTGCCTGACTGTGTGTGTTTCCCTACCCCAAAGCTCCCTGGGTCCCCGTTGCCTCCTGATGAAGAGAAAGGGATGGCGATAATTACCAACAGCCCCTTTCAGCCGTGAATAGATGAGATGTGTCCAAACTCATTTCTTTTTCTCTAAAACTTGTGGCGTGGGGGATGGACAGGGAGCAGCCACGCTCTCCCGCCTTGCATTGGGGGTCACAGCAAGCCTGCTTGCCGGGTCGTTCCTTGCAACGATAACACCAAGTGGTAATGAAACCAAAGGGAGAGGCTGAAATGCAGGATTTCAAGCAGGCAGCCATCCCGGTTTTGCAGAAGGGGCCGTGCTCCATCCACCCCCATGGGTCTCCACACCATGTCTCCACACCATTTGCAGCCCCATCCTCTCGCCCCACTCTTTCCTTTTTCCTCCTCTTCCTTTCAACTCACCAGTTTGGAACTGGTTTAAACATATTGGCAGCAAATCGTACGTTTCTATGAGCAATTTACTAGAGATTTCTCTTCCTATGGCCTCTTTCCTTTGGACACTGAGGACTACAACCCAACCCAAACTTTTTTTCCTGGTCAAACCAGACTACAACCCAACCCAAACTTTTTTTCCTGGTCAAACCAGACCACATCAGCTTCCTCTCTCTGTAGTGGGGAGTCGCTCATGTAAATCCAGTCGTTAATTGGGTATTTTTAATATACTCAATCGTAAAAGTCCCTTTCCAAGAGTCGTTTCAGCCTTTTTCTCCCCACTCTGTGTTAGAATTTAAAGAAAACGTTGTTCATTTTATTGTTTGTTTTACTGCAAACTTGAACAATTTCTTATTCTGGTCCAGTTCTCTTCCACGAGGTCATTTACAGAAGCAACAATCCCGACGTGTTTTTTTCTTTTAAATTCTTGATAGTTTTTCTGTTGGCACTTGTGCAAATTGCCTGTTCTGCAGATGCGCGTTATTAATGGGGCGTCAGCTGCAGTTTCTTATTACGCTGGAGTAGAGCTTGTTGGAAATTTTCCAGCACAGTTTCTCTATAGGAAAATGCAGGTTTCTTGAGAGCAAAATGTATTGTAGGAAGGAGTATATAAATACATTTCATTTTGGAGAGGACTGGGGATAGAGTACTCTGACAGCAGGATATTTACTTTTTTTTTTGCAGTAAATTAAATAGAGTTACAATTATAGCAAAGCATTTTGATGGATCCCAAATGCTTATTTTTAGAATTTTGTTTAGCAGGAAATTAAAAACAAGTTGAGAAAAATCCCTGTTCTTGTAACACATAAGTGGTGGTTCACATACAGAGCAAAAGACCATCGCTTTAGGAAATATTTGAATCCAGCCTCCTCGGCTCTGGACCGTGACGAGGAGCTGGCTGTGCGGCCTGCAAATGAAAGCAGTTCTTCTGCTTAATTATCCCTACTGAAGATATTTATCAAGATGCTCCTTCGGATAACAGTGCTTCATTTTCCAAGAAGCGTGTTGCTTTTAAGGGTTTAATTGGGTCCTTTTACTAAATAGCACGGCGATGCCATGAAATTATGACGTGGCAGTAATCTCGCAGCTGTAGATGGCTGGAAGCTGCACGAAGAGCGGTTTGCTGATGCGGCTTGGCCATGGGAAGGAGTGGGTGCTGTTTTGGTCCATCCCAAACTTTTTGTTTAGTTTAACCTTACCACTGGACCTTCTCCAGGGGTTGCCATCGTAGGGCCCCATCAGTGGCTATAGGTCATAGAATCATAGAATGGTAGGGGTTGGAAGGGACCTCTAGAGATCATCTAGTCCAACCCCCCAAATATCCACCAAATATCCAAATGTCACCAAATATCCACCGAGTGCAGCTGCTTCTCCGGCAGCCTGGGCGTGAGCCACTGTGGTTGGACTCAGATGGACTTTCCTTGGGTTTCCAGGTAAAGAAGCTGTGACTTCCACTTGGCCAGCATTAGTGGGTCGCATTTATGTGGTTTGGACTGAAAACCAAAAACATTGCACTTCCCTGCACACCGCCCCCCCCCCCCTTAAATTCATTTCAATAACTTGTTCAATGTGTCTGGTTTCTTTTTGCATGCTGATGTTTTTCTTTTCAGCTTCCAAAATCAATGCAGTCTTCGCACTTCCCGCAGCCCAGGTGCCCATGGAAGACTGTGCAGAAGCTGGTCCCTACCTGCAGTTTTTGCCCGAGCTGCCTGACCTTCCTTCCCCTTAGTTTCCCTTCTCCTATGTGCTAGCACAAGATCGAGGCACATCAGCCTTAGAGAGGGACTAAATATTGCATTGCCAAAATATTTAATGCAAAGGAAAATTCTGTCCTTTATTTCCCTTCCTCAGAAAGATGCTCTAGAGTGGAGTTAGAGGCATTTCCAGAGATGTTAAAAGTAAATTAATCCACCCAGCCCCACACAGAGACTCTTCTCTGTTTCTTCTGCTCTCTGTTCTCTTCTTCTGTGCTCTGTTTAACCCCAAAGAGATGTTGCACCCAAAAATAGCAGATTCCTTCCTCCACACACACGTTATTTTGAATATCAGGGTGCATTCAGAGACAGATCTGGGTCTTCAAAGTCTGAGCGCAGCTGTCCAGAGCCACTGTCAGGTGTCAGGTAACTCGGCCTGTGTGACATACGTACCCAGCAGAAGAGCTGAGGGCTGTGCTGTGAGTAGGACATCCGATGGCATGGCGACATCTCATCCCTTCACCACACCAGGGATGGGACAGCAAGGTGGGAACCCATCTGCAAGGTGCAGTTTGTGGGCTGTCCCCCTCCTGATGTGGGTTTGGGGTGATGTGCTGGCTTTTAGGCACCAAGGGCTGGGTGACAGTGCTCTCTAGTGGATGGCTCTTCATCGAACCAGTCGAGATGGAGGAGTTGAGGCTGATGGAAAAGGTCAGCACTCATTCAGGGATAAAAATGACTTTTTCTTGTTATTTGTAACATGAGCTTTTAGAGTTTAGTACGTGTCCATAAAGACTTTACACAGGCATGGAGTAGTTTAGTAAATAAACGTAAATCGAAGATGCTCGACTTGATCTCACCATGATGGGAAGCACTTATTGATCAAGATCTTTCTGATGCCAGCAGTCTGTCCACTACCGTGCCATGGCCAAAGCCACGGGACCCGTGTCAGTTCTCCTGGTGCAGGCGATGCTCTTGGGTGAACGGAAATTACCCTTCCCAACAAATACCCCATGCACTTACCAAGCTTTGTGCCTGTAATAGGGGAAGAACAAGCCTGTGTAGCTTGGTGTGGAGCCAAAGAAAATTCAGTGGGATTTGAAAAGGAAAGACATGTAAACAAAGAGCTATTCCTGGAGCAGCCTGTGCATTTGGGCACGCAGAGGAGGTATTGCTGCAAGCGTCAAACACACGGTCACTAGCGGCATGCAACGCTGAGGATCCTGCTGCAAGGGGAAATGTTAGAGAAAATTTTAGCATTCCCTCCAGGTATGCTCTTAACAAGATGCATTAAAAAAATGCTGTGCTGGGTCTGAGAAATAGCCTCATGTTTGGTCTCGCAGTGGCAATAGGAGAAATTGTTTAAGGATGTCAGGGGATGTGATTCCGACAAAGCATTCCCAGCAGGCACAATTATTTTATAAGTGGCCGTAACAAATGTTGATGTCACACATCAGGGCCAGAATTAGGAGCAAAGCCCCCAGACGATGAGCGCCAGGCTGAGCGATGTGCCCTTCCTACCCACCCCTCCCCAAATCAGACGGCACTCACTGGAGGAGTGGTCTGGGATTTTGATGACAGGGGAGGGAAGGTACAACGCGGATGTCTAGGCTTTATGATGTGACAACTGCAAACTTAGCAAAACTGGGAAGGCTCTTGGAACAAGAAGAGACCAAAATAACTAATCCCCACTGGTGCTTTCCCTCTTAACAGTAAAGACTTAGGAATTTCTTACGTGTTTATTGGTAAGCTCTAAAGGGGCTTTAAAGTTACATATTCATATATTTTAAAATCCTCTTTACTTTGAATCTCTCTAAGGAGAGGCGTGAAATCTTTCCAAGTAATTCGTTTGTAAAGGCGGTGAAAAACAGAGCCTTTAAACTATGCTGTTACTAAACCTGTAAACCTTTCTGTGGCAGTAAACAACAAGCTAAACCAGCTCATCAATAATCACAATCACTGCACATGCTGAAGTGTTGACGAGTAAAACTTAAGAATGAAGTAAAAGGTGAACATGAGCTGTGGTGGTCCATGGCTTCAAATTTTGGAGCACTTGGCACGTATGGTTCTGAGCCGGGCTCTGTCTCCATTATTTTTGGATTTCATGTTTCATGTTTTGATGAGTGTGGGGCCTTTTTTTAAACAAAAGAAAGACAAAAAAAGGAGGGAGTATTCAACCAGGCAGCATCACAAACCTGTTCAAAGGAATTTTTTGAACTTAACTTGGGAAATACAGTCCTTTCCTTGCCACTGGCGTTAAGTAGAAGCGTTTTTGGTCTGGGACTGTAATGCCTCTCCCTAGTTTAAATAAAGAGCAGCTGCAAAACACACACACGAGGGCACTTGCATGTGTATTTTTATATTCCCCCCCCCAGCCTCCTGACACGGCCTTTGGACCAGCCAGTGCCCCTCAGGGTTCTATGGCCATTGCATCCTGTGCAGCAACAGGCTGCTCACGGAGGCTCGGCCCACCAGCCCTTGCCCAGGCTCCTGGCAATGAAGCGAAAGGGCCCTGTATTGGTAAATTAGAGAATTCCTACATTTACGCTCCAGGACATGAACCCAGCCAATGCTGGTGGTTTTGAGGTTTGTGTTTTTTTAAATCCTAACATGGCTTTGATGTTATCAGCCACAGCAGTGCTGTGTCCACTTTGGACCTCCCACAAAGCCCTCGATCTCAGTGATAGCCCCTGGCTGGAGTGAGGAGGCTACTTTGAGCTCTGTGTACACACTCCATCCCTTTTATCCGCTGGGGGTTTAGTCTTTCAGCATTAGTGAGAGTCCCTCTGCTCATGCATGAAGAGAGGGAGACAAAGAATGAGCAGGCTGTTCTCATCTTCTCTGTTTTATTCCTCCTTATATAGACATTACATAGAGAGAATACAGAATATATTCTATATTGTTACATACACCTCAGTCATATTCCTCATTTAGGCTAATTAATTATATTTTCTTGTCTCTGTTCCTCCGCTGAGGCTGGGGGAGCTTAACAATTTTGTCAACACGACTCCTAACAGAGTACCTGCATTTGCTGCATTTGTTTCTATTCCTTCCCTCCATTTCCAAAATATCTATTCAGTGTTTGACTGTCGTCATTCAAAGCAGGAGTAGAGATGGTGAAAAAGCTCTTTAATACTTACCTTTGATACCACCAGTATTTCAGGACAAGTCTTTTATCTCAAGGTTTTCCTTTTTACCTGATGACTCATTATGTTCAATAATTCTTTGCTGACATTTTTCATAAATAGTTTTCTCACCAGTGATACCACTTAGATTTCTTACTGTAATTCTTCACTCTATGGGGCTGCCTCTTCATTTTTCTTGAGCTATTCCTTTGCCCTCCAAGGCAGTGGCTCAATAGCCCAATTATCCTTTATTACATGACACATCCGCATCTCATGTCCTGATTTGCACGGTGCTTTAGCGAAACGCCATGAATTTAAACCAGGAGGAACTCTCTTTCTTTCTTTTAATTCTCTTTGATCTAACCATCAGTATTTTTGTTCCTGGGAACATTTTCTGGTCTGATTCAATACTGCATGCAAAACAGCTTTCAGATCAGCACGAGCGTATATAAAGCAGTGTCCTGCAAAGTATTAGTGGGGTTTAGTGCACGGTCGCATACCCAGTCCTATCATTACACTGCTCAAAACCCGATACACCATTTCCAGCTGGGGAAAAAAAAAAAAAAATCTGTGTCTTCCCCTGTGGAATATCCTCATAAAATGTGAGGAGGAAACCAAGTGGGTGTAACCGATCCTCCACTAAAGCTCGTAGGGATTAGTTTAATGGTAAGATCTTCCTACAGACCCTTGGAGCCATTCTGTAGCAAACTTTATGGCAGGGATAAAAGTTTTTACAGCTGTTTGTTAACATAATATCCTCCTCATTTCCATGAGATGGTTCAGAATATCCACAGAACTATTTTTATTCAATCGTGTTTGGGGTTGGTTTGTTTGTTTCCCGAGGGACAGATTGAGCGTAGGCTGCTGCAAAACAGCAAGCGATCCCCCAGCACAAGCACAGGGCTGCTCCGACCTGGTGAGTGAGGAGGTTTCCTCTGCCTTTGATAGAGGCTGCAAATCTTCAGGGTGAAAAGGCTATTTGTACAAGATAATCAATCTGTTTCAATAGGTATCAGCTAAATCCCTCGCAAGGGGAAAAAGACAAAGCCCTAGTGAGAAATTCTCTTTTCCTTGCTGGCAGAAATTGTATGCATGCTCCAAGGGGAAAAAAAACCAAATGTGAAGCAATACTGAAAGCAGCTCAAAACAAAAACCAAAGAGCTGCCCTGAAGTTATCCCCATTCCCCCCTTTGTTATCTTCTTGGATTTGCTAAATTAAACCCACTCTAGAAGTTCCACAAAGACAGGCGGGCAGCATCGCTCTGTGCGGGGGATATCCATGCTGGCTAAAACACGGCTCAACCCCCTGAATGCTTATTTCAGCCATGCTTTTAAATGGTTATCACTTACTCGCGGGGATACTACACGCTTTATTTGGCAGTGAGATCCTGGTGTAACAAGCTTTGGGCTCCCAGACAGCAAACCAAGAGTAATTTAGGTGGGTTTTGCTTTTCTTTTTTTTTTTTCCTTCAGTTTAGATGGGAAGAGCTTCTTAGCTAGGCATCGCCCTGGCCCCAGCCTCACTACACCTCACTCGCTGGGCTGCTTCTGAAAAAGTGATGCAGCGGTACATATGGGAGAGAAGTAGCTGCCACATATGAACACCAATTTTTTTTATATATAATAAATACACTATTTCATTAGTTTCTTTCCCAGTGTTGCCAAAAAATTAGCAGTAGAGAGAACTACGTCACATTAACTGTGCTGTCTTTCTGCCCACGTACAGGTTAAATGAAACCTTGTAAAGGGATAAGTATAGCTCTTGCTAAATTACTGTGGAGGTGTGTGTTTGAGGTTTCAGCTAACCCAGCAAACCATGAACTGTCACTAACAGAAGTGCCACCACAGCAGCGAAATGTGTCCCCAAGGCACAGGAGAGTTTAGTGAGAGCCCAGATGTGTTAAGCACCAGGATATTGTTGACGNGTGGAGGTGTGTGTTTGAGGTTTCAGCTAACCCAGCAAACCATGAACTGTCACTAACAGAAGTGCCACCACAGCAGCGAAATGTGTCCCCAAGGCACAGGAGAGTTTAGTGAGAGCCCAGATGTGTTAAGCACCAGGATATTGCTGACGTACCCACTGGAGCATGGCACCGGATCATTTAATAACAGTTTTTGCACTGTATCATCCATATTACCATAAGAACCCCCCCCCAAACCTCTTACATTAAATAAGGCAAAAAAAAGTGAGTAGTTTTGTAACTTTTCTTAAAAGCCCTCTTGTTCTCCTGCTACTGAGGCGTGCTCGAGGACTGATTCCCCCCACCCAGGTAAGTTATTTCTACCAGAGCTTCCAGAGCTGCTTACTACTAGAAAGTTTGAGCTATTTCTTCATGTTAAATAAGCTTTAAGACTGACCTAACACTGTTAAAGTGAGGGTCCAACTATGCGGATGAAGGAAGCTTAGATTCAGCCAGGCAATTTTGATTTGAAACACACCTTTGGAAGAGCAGCTCAGGATCTTGCCTAAGGCAAAGGGGATTTGCATCAATTCAGTGACATCGTAACTTTTCTGCGGCTGGTTTTAGTCTGGGTAGCTCTTTGCCTACAGCTGCACCTCATGAAAAACAAAGCCCAAGTTAGAAATTGCCCTGGCTCAGACTGAGCAGCCTGGGCTATTGGAGCGAGCAAAATACCGACAACGAACAAGACGTTTCTTATGGTCTGGGACAGCCTTATAGGTAGGACCGCGTGTCAGATTAAGAGACGGGCATGGCAGATCATCACCCGTACCTTCACGATACCTTGTACAACCCCCCGACTCCCAAAGCTTATTGCCCTCCTGATGACTGCAGATCTTCAGTTAAATGTGAGCACTGAAATTGTGCCCATGCACACGTGCATGGCAAGTGCCATCCTTCACTGGATGTCCCCTTCTGCTGCCGGGCTGATCCAGGCTTTCTGCTCTCCCTGGCCCTTTCCTAGAACCTGGAGACACACTGCCTTGGGGCAAACTCTGCAACTGTACATCACAGCAATTTCAGCCTTCCTGTTCTTATTCAGGAAAGTTATTCAGGTGATGATGATTTTGGAAAGTATACCCCCACACCCCCATGCATTTCTGGGGGGTTATTCCCATAAGAGCTGCAGGAATGTCACTCCTCCTTGGCTTGCAGGTCTCCAGTACATCAAGTGGCCACAGCAAACTCATACTCCAGCGGTGAACATGGGATCACGTTGCTTGGCAGCTAAGAAAAGCAGTGTTAGGTTTGCATTTTCAGCTGGGAAAAAAAAACCCAACAGGTGCTGGGCAGAACCATTCCCTGGCTCAGGATCTAACAAAAGGCAAAAGGATTGGGTGGGTTTGACACAAGGCTAACGAACACGCGTGCCACCACAGGAGAGGAAACGCGTGAGCTCACCAAGTCAACACGAGCAATTAGCATGCATGGGGCTCCTTCCACTTCCTAATTCACTCAGAATAATTCATTAGCAAAATGTCCTCAGCAGCATTAGTCTGCTGACAGGTCCTCCTTGTAGATGTGTTCTCTGATTTGCTTTAGAAGATAAATTGACCGGTGAAGCTCCAGTCTAGCTCATGCTAATGAGTCTCTGTAGGGCCGTCACGAGAATTAATTTATTTATCTGAGGATTTCCCTGTAGAGCTCATTTGCTTGACAGCTGGTCTGAAGAGGCATAATAGGTCTAACACACTGGAAATACTAGAGCAAACGACCTAACCCCAGAGGTGTCTATCCTACATTTGCTGTCTTGGGCTAAAGTCGTTCTGGTACAGGTCCTCAGTTTCCCACCTGTTCAGCTGAGAGGACAAACACATGTCCTCCTGCTTGAAGAGCTTTGTAATCAGCACTGGGAGAAGTATTACACTAGCACCACCAATTCCTGTCCATCTAATCAAGGGCTTCCTCACCTTTTTTTGCACCTTTAAAAGCAGCAGGATAGCCTCTTTATTCCAGGGTTTTGCAGTGGCTGCAGAAAAGAACTCTGCACTCCTTCTGAATGATGGGGTTTGAACATGATCTCCTTGTTTCTGGCAATCTTCTATCAATAAACTGTCTTGAAATGTCTCTCCACCCCTCGACTGCACAGACACACTCCTGGCCTCTACAAAAGAGATGGCTAGCACCAGGTGAACATCCTACCTAAATAACTCATGTTCTTGCCCCCTCCAAGAGAAGCCAGGGAGCCCAAAGTGATGCCACTAAGCAGAGATGTCCCTCCACATTAACATCCCGCTCCTTTTCTTCCCCTGCAGCTTGAAAGCTGTCCTGATGGGGAAGCCTCAGGACAACACAGTGGACTTGTCAGGCATTCCGCTGACACTGAAAGACTTGGACCGCGTCACGTCCTACCTCCAGCACAGCTCAGAGCACATCGACACGGTGGAGCTGTGCTTCACGGAGCTGACAGATGACATGCTGCTGCAGCTGCTGCCGGCCCTCTGTGTGCTGCCCCACCTCACCACCCTCTCCCTTAACGGCAACCGGCTTACCAAAGCCATCCTACGGGACCTCACTGAAACCCTGAAGGACCCCAAGAAGTTCCCCAGCGTCACCTGGATCGACCTCGGCAACAACGTGGACATCTTCTCCTTGCCGCAACCCTTCTTGGTTAGCCTAAAGAGACGATGCCCAAAGCAAGGCAACTTGCCAACCATTCTGGAGTTTGGCGAGGGTCAGGTAAGCGATTTGGAGAGCCAAGATGGCCTGGCTGAGAGCCAGGAGGACCTGCAAGCTCGACCAGGCAAGACTGACTACGTAGGCTTGCAGCAGATGGACAGAACAGCTGGGGAGCTCCCCAACTCGGAGCAAGGTGCTGCGACACCGCAGACATGATGTCTGGCCCCATGGCTCTTGGGTAGGTACGTTGAGCAAAGATGACTTAAAACCCAGACCCTGGCGCTGGAGGTCCTGGCAGAGGGGCGATTCACATGGTGGGATGCTTCTGGAGTGCAGACTGCTGCCTTTCTCCCATACGATGAATGTCAACTTTTTTCTTCTTAAAGAACACATAAAGGTGATCATGTTGAATACTTGTATTTTATAAAAGCTGGCCAGGTATTTTTAAACATTAGTGATGTGCTATGCTTTTTAACCTCCCAAAAATGCACCTTAAGGTGGTGTAATACGAGGCCCTGAGAACAGCACAAAGGGGAGAAGAAGGTGCCCAGACTTTGCAGGGAAGGGCTCCCTTTCCTTAGCGCTGGATGCAGCCAGACCCCATCTGCTCTCCCATGCGTGACGGACAGGCAGCGGTCACCCCAACAAGGACTGCCGCCAAGACAAACCCTAAATCCTTTCCAACCCTGACTTCAGGAGTTGCCGATGAATAGCGTACCTGCTGAGACACAACAAAAGTCTGATCGCACGCTAACCAGAGGCGTTTCTCTTAACAGCGTGAGCCAGCCCAAAGGGAGAGCTTTTCTTTCCTGGTGCGGAGCTAAATCCCAGCCCACTGCGTGCCTGGACAGCACTCTTGCCCTCCAGCCTTACCGAGATCGGGTTGGCACTTGTGCCTGCCTAGTATTTATTCAGATGTAAAATCCAGTTTCCCACCAGCTGTGCTGCTGTAGTAACTCCAGAGCTTTTCATGTGGTACCTGGGGCTTGCACCAGCAACATCGGGAGTGAGCATGTGGTCCGTGTTGGGGAGCGATCTGCAAAATGTGGAGCCGGGGCTCAGCTCAAGTTCATTGCTGTTGCTGACAATGGAGACCACCATACCGAAAACTTTATAAAAGAGAAAATAATCCTGGGGTTCATCCCTGTATCACTGCCACTGAGGGCTGGACATATGCAGCCAGCTGGAGATTTAAAGCCCCAGAAAGGCCGTTAGGTCACTCGGCTGTGTCCACCACCCCCCTGGACCAGAAGTGCTTTGTTTCTAAAATGTTGGTTTGTTTTTTTATAAGAGACATGGGTTTGATTTTATTTTATTTTTGATGGAAAACGGATCACCCCAGAGCAGCAGCGCTAGAACGCACACTTTGGCTTTTGAACCAGAATTTAATTTGATTTTAAACCTGGGGGAGGGCATGACAATGTGAAAACCTTCCTCTCCCTTACGTTCAAAGGACCAAACATGACTCCTTTGCTAAGAGGGAGCCCTCTTCTATCTGTTCAAAGCCCTTCCCCTGACCAGCTTTACAGCATCATTTTCCCGGCTCACAGCAGTGACCCTCTGGCTTTGCTTTATGCGGGCGCAAACGCAGTCAGACATTATGGTCATCTCGTTGGCTCTGTTCGTTTAACATCACTGCACCGCAAAGCTTTTTCCAGAGGGGCTTCATGCTGTCGGTGGTTGTTTCTCCTCCATATGCAAGTAGGTAACTTAGAAGAAACTCTGCTACTCGTTTTAATACATTTGGCAAAGTTCAGTATGATTTGCATGTATCCAAGCCTTTTCCTTTTTTTAATGCTAACTCTTTCCAACAGGCATGAAAAAAAAACTTTGCAGTGAATAAACTGTTGTTTGAAATAAAGGAGCTATCCGTAATCCAAATAAATGACAATGTTTAATAAAGACCCGGCACTGAATTTTTCTTCTGTACAGGCTGAAATGCCCAGCTGGCAGCCCCCAGCACCCCAGCCAAAAAAAACCCCAACAGTGCAAAGGGCTGCAGGTCTGGGTGCTCCAGGGTGTTTAAAATAAGGGTCACCGTACCTGGCTGGAGAAATGAATAGCCCAGTTTATGGGCTGGATTCTGCAGCATGGGCGCAAGGCAGACACAGAAGCATCATAAAAGCACCTGTTACATTTTAAATGTCACCAGTGTGCAAAACTAGTGTGGGAGAAGGGAATACTGAGAATGGCGTACTGCTCCACGGGGTATTTCTCTCCAGTGTTACAGTCGCTGGGCGCTGAATGAAATGGCTTTTTACTTGCAGCAAGGACTGTTTATAGGATGTTTGCTCCAGCACCCAAACCACAGCAGGGGCTCATGCAGGGCAGGGCAGCCAGCGTGCTGGTGGGAGCACATTTCTCTTAACTCACAGCAGCTCTCCCCCACAGCACTTGGAGACTATTTCCACCATACTACAACTTTAATGAGGTACCTTTAGCAGAGGTCTAAATTAAGCAAGATGGGATACACCAGCTTGGCCGGGCCTCAGCTGCATCCCTAACCATCAGCCCATCCTTGGGGGAGTCTGCACTTCTCCCCCTCCCCATGAGCCACACGCAGGGGTCTCCTTGCCTGATGCAGGCTGTGGGACGGAGCCTATGGCACGTATGTTTTGTTCGGATGGAAAGGCTGACAGGCAGCACGTAGAGCCTGTGCCTACACCCAGGGCAGGCAACGAGACACGGGCAGCACATGAAATCTGGCAAGGGAGGTTAAGGACAACAGGAAGGGCTTCTGTAAGTACATTGGCAGCAAAAGGAAGACTAGGGAAAATGTGGGCCCGCTGCTGAACGAGGCAGGTGACCTGGTGACACTGGACACAGAGAAGGCAGAGTTACTGAATACCTTCTTTGCTTCAGTGTTCACTGCTAGGACTGGCCCTGAGGACTCCCAGACTCTGGAGATAAGAGAGGAAGCACAGAAAAATGAAGACTTGCCCTTGGTCAATGAGGATTGGGTTAGAGAG
>VZSC01002402.1:244027-275117 GCA_013398225.1 Steatornis caripensis | reverse complement strand
AGATGATCTCTAGAGGTCCCTTCCAACCCCTACCATTCTATGATTCTATGATCCACCATCACTACTTCATCCGCCACACGCACGTGTCACCCTGGTGTGCCAGTAGTACATCCCTCATGGAGATTTGTTAACTCAATGTATGGGGATTTCATCAAGAACAAGATTTCTCCTTGAAACAATCACACTCCAGCAATTTCTTCTGTAAGAGGTCAGGCACTGGTCTGCTCAGTACCTCACTACTCAACACCGGGCTCCCCTCCTTCCTATGCACAGTTCAGATCCCCTAAGTTATTTAAATCACAAGCTCCTTGTTGCAAGGTTTTTATTTTCTGCAAAGTTTTTGCACAGGACCCAGACATCCTTGACCTCAGCATCCGTCTGGAACCCCCAGTTTGGCTGCACAAATTCATAAACCAGAGGCACTTAAGTGCTGTATCATTTATTGATGCTCTGCACACTCAATGCCCTCACCGACACAAACCACCCAGGCGGTTGCTCAGGCCACATTTGCCCTCCAGCCGACCTTCTACCTGCTGTGAAACATATTAATCAGCCAGGACCTATTTTGAAGCTATCAGGCTCTTATGCAAGGGGCTACCGCAGCCCAGTAGCTCACCGTTCAGCTCCAGAGGGCTAAATGCAAGCCTCTGTGCCCAAGGCTGCCACAGATTTGCTGCAAATTGGGAGCACCTCGTCCCAGCCATCCCCCTCTGCTGTGAAATGCTGCGGTTTCACAAGATCATCCAGGGCTGAGCTGCAAAGGCCAAACCTCTGGAAAAAGACCCCACATCCCTCAGCCCTTCTCCCCGTGCAGACACTGCACCGCTTGAGCGAGCTCTGCTCCACTGGTACAGATGGGCTGTGCCAGTATCTCTATGAAAGCGTCTCTGCGTATCTTCTGAGAAAGGGAAATAATTAGAAAAGTTATATTGATATATTTGTGCAGGCTGAAGCTTGCACCAAATTACTGACTTTCATAGGAAAAGAAAAAAACCCACAGCTCTAGTACAGAGAATTATAAAAACAAGAGGGCTTTAGCTAATCAGTCTCTTCCTTGCAACAGGGATTAGATCAATTAGCCATTTATTGCACTTCAGGATGACAATGATCCTGTGGGCTCAATAGAGAGTGGGTTTTTTTTAAGAAACCTGCGTAAGACTGCTTCCCTTCCCAGCCCATCAGCATCAAAACAAGCTTGGGACTCAGCCCATATATAATCCATGCCCCCATGCTACACTGGGCTACTTGTTCTGGTCAGAAGTTTTAGATGGCCCTAGAAGAAGGATTTGAGTACTGAAAAATCACTGCTGTTAGAATATTAAAGTTGATTGAGGTCATCTGTTGTCAAAGGGAGGAGGAAATGTCCCCCATAAAATAAAGTCCATAAAACATCCAAGCCCGGTTTGGTTAGTTATCTCCACCAGCACCACACAGCGCTGCCTGTGTGTGACAGAAACGAGTCTGTGGGAAAAGATTTCTGCCTTCAGCAACAAAAACGTAATTGGAAATCATTCTTGGAGCCCACACCAAGGGGAATCAAAACAGTAGGCGAGGAAAGAGAGAGGCAGGAAGGGCTGACGCCACGTGCTCCGGAGGGCTTGTTCCAGCTGGGTTATCTCAGAAGAGTTTGCACAAGCCTCGTTGGGTTTTTTGAAGGTGATTATTGGTGATTATTCATTTAAAATAAAGGTTACATTCCTGGGGGGGTGGGGCTGGTGATGGTCAGCCCCAAGCAGGGACTGTGCTGGGAAGCCAGGAAGCCACAGAAAGCACTGCTGAGGACATCAAGAAACTCAAAACAACACTGGCCAAAAGCACTGCTTGCTGCTCACCAGTCCTTTGGAGAAGAGCAGAACACTCCAAACGCCTACCTAAAACGGCCCAAACACCTACCCAAAACTGCCGCGGAGGAGAGGCAAAAAAGTCCTTAGACCCCTTGGGTCACCTTAGGGGAACACCGGGAGAGGGCTGCCCCACACTTGGTTATCACACTGCGGCTGACTTGGTACTGAGACACAAACGTTTCAGCACATCTCAATTCAGCAGCGGGAGAGGAGGAGGCTCCTGAGCTCGTGCAGGGACCACTCATGTCCTCAGAAACACAAAGGCTCCCATGTTCCATTAACTGGGAGTGCATCACTGCTAGCTGCTATTGCCAAGGAAACCGACTGACCTTATTAGCAGTATTAATGTATTAAAGCTTATGAGAAAGGGAAAAAACAACTAACCTAACCTCTCCAGTGTAATGTACTGAGGTGAGCAACAGATTTAATCTCTCCCCAGCCTCTTTGGTACGCGGATGTTGTCCTGGAAACATCACGCAGTAATCCCACTCTGCCTTCACTCCAGGGGCAGTTGAGCTTTTATCTGCCCAGGGGCCATAGTCTACCAGCAGATTATACACAGCAAGAGGAGATGATCTTTCCAGCTCTATTAAATGTCTTTAGCATTAAATTCTGAAGGACAAATGGGAAACCAGATCCATCACTCACAGTCCTCCTACAGCCTCCAGTGATGCGAGTCTCACCACTTCATACAAGTGGGCCTCACCTTCAAGAAATAATCTCAAATGCTCAACAGCCGTAAGCAAAAGAGCTGATGACCCTGCAATACCAGAACCTGCTGGGCTTTGAAGATTCAGTCTTTCCTTTCCATGCCTCGAGGGAACAGAGGTCTTCTAAGATGATGAAGCGGTGTTACAGGCTCAATGGGGATCGCTCCCTTCCCTTGCGGCACGCCACAACCAGCGATTGCGCACTTTCAGTACATGGGTTTGCACACACCCAGGCAGCACATCGTGACTGCTACTGATCATGCAAAGCTAAACAAAAAAAACAAACCCCAACACGTTTGGGTCCTACTGCATATTGACACGTGCATGTTTAAGGACAGTTTGTCCAGGAAGAAGGCAAAGCAAGGAGCAAACACCATCTCCCCGCATCAATTACAGCCACCACNCTCAATGGGGATCGCTCCCTTCCCTTGCGGCACGCCACAACCAGCGATTGCGCACTTTCAGTACATGGGTTTGCACACACCCAGGCAGCACATCGTGACTGCTACTGATCATGCAAAGCTAAACAAAAAAAACAAACCCCAACACGTTTGGGTCCTACTGCATATTGACACGTGCATGTTTAAGGACAGTTTGTCCAGGAAGAAGGCAAAGCAAGGAGCAAACACCATCTCCCCGCATCAATTACAGCCACGCACTCCACTTTGAACCCAGTGCAATAGCCTGGGCAATGCCATGCTGAGCTACAAACCCCACAAACTTCATCATAAATGCAAATATCTGCAGGTAGTGACTGCTTGAGGGCAGGAAGGTTCCCAGCTGGGAGATGGGCAGAAGAGGCAACGGGAACTTTCAGTGCAGGGCTGGCTGTGAGGCTGCCCACTTATTTCACCCCACTGCAATCCACGCCCTGCCCGTACCAGAAAAGCTCCCACAAATCCACGCAGGTGCAATCCCTTCCCCACCAGGACCAAGCCCTTGGGGGGCAGTTCGAGGTCCCTGTCCCTGACGCGTACAGCCCAACGCATCCTCTGCTCTCACATTCTCACCTGTTTTACTTACACCTATCACACCCACCTTCAGGACAAATCATCTGGGTTTTTCCTCCCTCATCGTTCCTGTTCTTTACTCAGGGGGAAAACCGAACACCACGCACAGAGGAGGATGTCTGAGCAGGGCTGGCGAACGCTTTTGTCTGCACTTGCTAAAGGACTGGGGTTTCCCTGATGCAGCCTCCTCTCTGCCTTAGCAAAACCCAACTTGAATTGTGTTTATTACCATTCCCTTCCAAGCTTTAAGAAATAAATATATATTTGAAGGGCTGCAGCGCATGGAGGATTTCCTGTGTGCTCTCTGGGAACGCACAGCACTGCAGGGGAGAACTGAAACAGTAAATAAACTGGAGGGGGCAGTGGGTACAGGCTGGCTTTTTTTTTTTCTTACATCTATTTTGCAGCCTCTGGGTCACAAAGAAGCAGGTTCGTGGGGAATGGGTGAACGAAAAATCATCACAACTGCTGCAGGAGGAGGTGGGTTTTCAACGTGAAAGACACATTTTTCAAACAAGAAAACGCTGACCTAGTTGAAAACCCAGAGAGCAGCGGCTCGGCTGACTTCTATCGTTGTTACGAATATTTTCTGGAAAATGCGGTGCTTGGGGAGCATGAAGAGTGCTGCCGCAGGAACTGGGGAGGATTTCTGCACTGGTCACGGTGATGCCTAGTGAGTGCCCTCCTGAACAGCCGCTGCTGTTCCTGGACACAGATGCAACCAAACCCTTGAAGGCAGGAGCGTGCCGAGCTGCCCAGAGCGGAGCTACGTCAAAATCTCAATGGAGATCCCAATATCCAGAATTTAGGAATGCTGGGCTCCCATTTTCTCAAGCAGACAGGCCCAGAGAGCCACCAGCCCTACACAGGCCCCACGGCCTCTCCTTCCAAAATCATGGGTCAGGTTGCACACAAAATCAGGCCTTTTCCACCTAAAACGTAACTCAACAGCTGGGGAGTGATTTTGCAGGCTAACAAAAGCCTACACGAATACTCTGGTTATTGTGAGGAAAATCAACTCTTGTGAGAGTGCTTCAGCTGCAGCTGGTTAAATAGAGAAGAAACTAGTAGGAGCGAAGGAAGATGTTTGCAGGATGCGGTTTTCCCAGGGAGAGGGTGACTCTGACTGGGTTGCAATGAAGGACACAAAAAGGGAGAAGGTTGAGACTGAGGCAAATCTCACCCACAATATCTGGGATTAAAAGCCATCTGCATAAAAACCCAGGAGGAGGTTAGGCTAAAACTTTCGGCTGCTCCCATCCTACCTGAAGCCTGACATTTTTCCCTGTTACTAATAGAAGAAAAAGTCCTGGCTAGGGGATTTTTTTGCATTATTTATTGGCAGCTCATGCTGGTGTGTTTAACACTGGTCCTGGAGACAGCAAATAGTCTGCTCGAGCTCAGCTGACAGGGGAAAATGTATATAACAGCATCTGGAAAAGTAGTTAAGCATCATCCCTCAAGGACTACCTGGTTTACATACGAAACACTGAGCAAGCACAGCTAGAAACCAGCGGGGCTTCAGTTCTTGCTGTTCAAGGAGCTCTGAATCAAAATTACATTGCAGTTCAGACGTGTGCAATTCTTGTGGGAATCATTTTCCTTGGTGGAGGGATAAGACTGATGCCAAAATACTTCAGGGCCCAGGAAAAAGGTCCCAGATGGCAAGTACTGAGCACTGAGGCGGACCAGGAGGCCTCCTGCGAGCAGGGATGGATGGATCTGGCCACCCTCTGTTTCCAGCCCATCAATTATCTCCTACATTTCAGGGAGCAAGTAGCCCACCCAATTGTGAAATTTCCCTTTTACTACAACCACAGCAATAATTTAAAAAATCAGATGTATCCTATTGTTTTGATGCTCATGGCAACGCTACAGGTCTTGGCCAGGATCAGGGGTCTCTTGCAGCAGATGCTGTACAAACACGACAGCCCCCACTCACGACCACGGGCATCGCAGCATCCTTCCACCGGGCACTCAAAGCTAACAACCAGTGAAAAGTGACTTCTTTATATAAGATGCATTTGAAGACCATTTTTCCTAAACTGTCAGGATTAATATTGGTTTTGGAAGCATCTTGCAGATTTTGCAATGCAATCCATGTGCCCTGCACTAGTAAGAGCATCGAGGGAAAGCCTGCAAGGCTCGCTTAGCAGCAATCAGCCTCTGAGTATTAAGTTGGCAGATCAGCCTTCAGAGGTCACAGCTAAATTGAGGAGATTTCATTGATTGCACCATTAATTGCCCGCCAAGCACAAAGCTCCTGCATGATGCACCACCAGTTAATTTACAAAAGATCGCGCTTATGAAGCTTTATTACAGAGAAAGGCAGTAGCAATCGGCCAGGCGGTAGCAACTGCTACTCTTCCGCTGCCTTGCGAGATGGTCAAGTTTATAATCAAACTTACTGACCTCTTTTTTCAGACACTGCAATAACCAATGTCTCCAAGCAACATCATAAAAGAATGGCAAAAAAAAAGAGCTGTACATCCAAAATGTGTGATTTCTATTGAGCTAAGTGCTTCCTGGGAATAAAACGCGGATGTTAGCTTATTTCTTTGAGCAGCTGTAATAACCAAGCTGGCAAAGAAAGCATTCAATCCACTTTGCTTGTGCGTTACCATTAGCACATGTTAGAGCAGAATTTGTTCACGAAGACGAACTGCAAAAGCTTTGCTGACTGGAAAGGACAGGAGGAACCCTGGATGGCGAGCTGGCACCACAGGACAGGTATTTAGGAATACAGTGCCAGCTTTTTACACGAAAACTGCATAAGCCCATGGCTCAGTTATTCCTGATTGATGGGGAATTGGAGATGCTTTGTTTATAGTCCCTCCAGGCAGTTTTGGGCTTGCATTTTCTATCTTCTCTTCTGTAAATATGCAGAGAAGACAGCTGTTTCTACCTTTGGCTTAGTTCATAGTTTTACGTAACACTGAAGACCTGATTTGATAGAGTCAGAAAAGATGCAACCTGTTCACCACCACCTTTAATTATTTGTGCAGATTTCTAAATTCATTCCCCGGGTTTTCTGCCTCCTAACAGCTTATTGATTCTGTGGCTTCTATGCCATCTTTCATTATTCTTTGCTATTTTATTAATTCAGTCCGAAGAGAAAATAAACCTATACAGCATTCTTCAAGAAGGGTCTGCTTAGCTGCATCTGGCAGGTTGGGCTGAGCAATCAGTTGCCAGCACAGCTCTTAGTAACCCTCCTGCACACTGCATCCCCCGTGAACTGTTAGAAGCAAAAACAAGGGTTTGAGGTTTACAAAAAGAGAAGGATAGGGCCACTGCTTTGCGCTGTGCCAAGAAGGGGAGAAAAATTAATGTATTAACTCACTGAAGATTTGGCCCATGCATTTACCACTGTTTTTTTCTAGGTGAGGCTGCTCTATTTCTGGCTCTCCCCACGGCTCGGTGTGTTACCTGTCAGCCACGTCCTTCCCCAGGGGAAACCAGAGCTCCCCTTGGTTTGTGCAAGCCTTTGTGGAGCTGCTCTGTGATTAGGACTTTGCATCGCAAGCAGCAGCCGAAGGCCTCTGCCAGCAGCAGGACCACAAGCGACAGCCATGCAAAAATTGCAGCTAAATTATTAGATCTCAAAGCCCATTATTACAGGCATGCCTGTCCTACAGGTGTGAACTCCCGGAATAGGTATAGAGACATACATATATATATATATGGAAAACTACTAGAATTTATATGAAAAACTACAAGATAAAGGAAGGAACACTGGCTATAACACATACGGAAAATCCAGCTGCATCACCAAGGGAATGAGCTTCCCCTTTCCTCTTTTGCAGCTGTCTCTTGTCTTGCTACTACCTCCAGCTAAGACTTGCAAGTCCAGCTTGTCTTATATAAATGAAATATAAGGCACTAAAGAATCAATCTCTGAGCACTATGCACATCACGCTCTGGTACCTGCTAACCTGGCTCTTACCAAACCCCTGTTGAATCCTGCACATAGAGATGCAGGCAGAAAATCCCAGATTTTCAAACACACAAAAGGCATCTGCTTCAGACTGCGTGCCTTCGTACATCGCTTTCCAATAGGAGAACTTCACCATTACTTTTTTGGTTTTATTTCATCTCCTTTGCTGCACACACCTGCTTGTTAAATTAAGAATTTAAAGGCTAAGTATTTTTCCAAGCGCTCTGGGGGAAGCTGTGCTTTCTTGCAAGCCGGGAGCTCCCCCCCACCACATGCACTGGAAACAGCACAGAGCTGCAGGCTAAAACGCAAAACTTAGCCTTTCTTTGCGCCCTTCACGTGCCTCTGTTTGCCACGAAAGCCTGCCAACTGCGTTCAGGTTCTTTGCAAGAGATGGAAAGAAAAAGATAATCAGGCACATTGTAAGGGGGAGATTTTGAAAAGAACAAAGCGCCTACTTCTCCCTTCCAAACAGCTGAAGAGGAGAGGCTTTGCAAGCATGCCTAAAGCCAACTAGGCGATACGCATTTTCCCAGCAACTGGCAAAAGTTACTGTAAAAACCACTCCATTGTTCAGCCAGGAAAAAACCACAAAGCAGCAGAACAGCTTAAAGCACAGCAATGCTCAGGAGATACAGATGTATTTCACTAACTCATTTCCAGAGGGTACGTCCCAACCTCAGCTCTCATCAGTGCTACCATCAGGCCCGTTCGGTAGATTGGTGGCATGGGAAGATGTTTCCAATACGCTAAATGAACCAAGTCCCCAGCGCCACTGGGAGAAAATCTGGCTTCCCATCGCAGAGGTAGCTAAACTCCATCTTCTGCACATCTCTCGCTGCTGAAACTGTTCTCGTTCTAGCTCATCAACCTGAATGGATATTGCTTCTTTAAGCGATAATACTAATTAGGAAGTGGTGGAAGGCAAGAGCTATTTTCCCCATGCCTACACAACACGCAGTACACACGCAGAAGGGAACTGCAGCTCTAATTACGCAGTGCTTTTGAAATAAACTACATCTTGCAGGCAGATCTTAGCAGCTCAGGTTTACATGTCAGCAAAATTGCCCACCTGATGGGCAAACTGCTCCAGCTCCACAAGTGCCACACAAACCTCATTTAAAAGTTAGTCCCACACAAATTCAACATGGTTCACATGAAAGGGAATAAAATGGCATTCCCTGATAACTGCCAAGCAAGAGCCAAGCGATTGGCGATACCCGATAGGAAATAAGCTCCAGACCAAAGGCATTTCTGAAGTAATACCACATAGGCACAGCAAAACATTGCCCATGCTGTACAACTCATGTATTTAAGCGTCCAGAGCTCTCCATTATCCTGCCCCTATTTTAATGTGCGTCCTTCCAAATAATCTGGTTTTCCACCAGCCCTTTCCCTCCTATCCCACCAAAAGCCCTTCCAAAGTAACAGACGCACCTTGTCCAGGGCTCCTTACACCACAGCTCCCCAGGAGAGAGCTCAGCCAGGCCCCGATACCAACAGCCTCCTCTACAAATCCCTCTGTGCACCACAATCAGTATTTTCCCACGACCACAGATTATTTCCTCCTCCCTTCCTTAATTTCTAGGAAAATCTGAAAGGTGTGATGAGACACCAGCTTCTCTGGGAAATCATAGTTTTTCCTACCTGCTTTAATTTCCTCTCCTAACAGATGTAGGTACCGCCGCCTCTTCCTCTTGCAGGTGTGACCTTCTGCCTGCTAGTCTACAACTTCAAAGGCTTCTTGCCTAATCATCAATCAGAAATGCAGCTTTCCCTCCCCACCTACCTCCAAAACCACCCAGCACCGCCCAGAAGTATGCCGTTTCATCCTTGGAGTTTCCCATTTGCCACCCTGCAAGCAGCAGGAGAAAATAGATAGGCGTAGTAGTAGTATTTTTATGAAGTACTAGATTCTGCTAAAGGAAGAAAGTAAGTAAAAGAAAACCCCAAACCCTTGCCCCGTGCCTGAGCTCTCAGGCACAGCACTAAATGGGAGGTGGATGTTTAAAACAAAACGGAGGTAAACAGCCTCAGCTGGGGCCCCTGATGAGCACCAGCTATTTGATCAGTAAGGGTCAGCAAATGTCCTGACCTCGTTCAAGCCAAGCCCTGCAGCAGTCTGTGAGCAGCCTCGAGGCTTTTANGATGTTTAAAACAAAACGGAGGTAAACAGCCTCAGCTGGGGCCCCTGATGAGCACCAGCTATTTGATCAGTAAGGGTCAGCAAATGTCCTGACCTTGTTCAAGCCAAGCCCTGCAGCAGTCTGCGAGCAGCCTCGAGGCTTTTAATGAGATTATTCAAGCTCTCACATTGTCCAACACAGATTGGGCCACCCCTTTTTTGCAATGACCTCTAGACCTTGCTTTTTAGCAGGTGATCAGATTTTCAGGGGTTGGGGGTGAGGGAAATCGCCAGACTGACTGGACGCAGTTTTAACACCTCAGATGAGGAATAAGACTTGCCTGCGAAGCATGAGCCTACAGGCTTTGATGAAAAAGTCTCTGCTGCATCCAACAGTGTAAATCTTACTTTGCATTTACAGTTCTGCACAAATATCCCCTCCGAACTGACCAAAAATCCACACCCACAGTGACTGGGTTCCCTGAACATGCTCTGCAGAGGTGCCAAGTAGGGAAAAAGTTTCCCCAAGTACTGTATAACTTTGCTGCCGCTTCCTATTTTATGTTTCCTTCAACTTCCACAATCTCCAATTTCCTCTGTGTACTTTACGTGTCTTTTGCCGCGCCCCATCTGCAAAACCAAGGACCTTAACCTGCTGCTCTCCTGATCACCGTTTCCCTGGAAGCAGAGCAGCCTTCTCCACATTCTTCTGTACTAGAAACTCTAATTACAGAAGCTAAACGAGCTTTCATACAACCACTAGAGAAACCGACCCCAAAAATGGGCTGAACTTCATCGGCAGCCACCCAGAGCAAGGGCAGCCGTCAGACCAGAGCTGTCCCTTCGTCCGTGTGAGCAGCTCCACGTATCATCAGTTCTTCAAACAATGTTGGTGTCACTGCGGTTACCTCAGTGCTGCTCTCCTCCCCAAACCCCTCCTTTTCCCTCGGATTTAGCCTCTGCGCTGCTGATACGCTGCCAAGTGACACAACTGTCAGTCATCTCCAAAAACCTTTTTGAAGCTTAAAAGCGGTAGCTTAGAAATATCTTCTCCTTGATGTGGTCTCCCGTTTTGGACTACCGAACAGCCTGGCGCTGACACAAAAGCTTTATATTGCCTCCTGCAAACACAGAGCATCTTCCTCCCCCAGTACAGCAGCATACAGGCTGGTTTCCAGATGACTGGATACATATTAAATCAAATTCAAAGTGCACGTACCTTGGTACGGCGTCTTCCCATTACCTTCTGAAATCACCGTGCATTTCAAAGCTCCCAGTTCGCGCCTTGCTCTGAAACAATTCTCATCATCTTCACAGCAGGCATCCTATCTATTTCACATCCCGAGGAGAACTCGGCACAAAGATTTTATTATTTACTGCTACGGTTGAGAGTAATAAATATCTGGTTTGACGCAGTTAAGTAAAATTGCTGTATCCAACAACTGACCAAATCGGCCTTCCCTTTACTCACACACCCCAGCGAGGTTCTCATCTGATGGTTTCGTCATCCGTAATGAGGAGGTAATACGGCTTCACGGGAATGCTGGCAGACCATTTCAGGATTATCTGATGGAGGCACAAGAGATGTAAAGCATTATATCTGGCACTTCATCTGCTGTTGTTGTGGGCCACATTGAACGACTGGACATGTTCATACATCACCTGAACACCAGCACTGCATTTGCTGTCAGTTACGGGCTCTGATAACCGAATGGCTATAGGAAGTATTCCATACTACCAGCATCTTCACCCTCATAAAGTTTAAGCCATTCAGGACTATTTATTATCCAGGTGATAAGCTAGGAAGCTTGTCTCTGAATACACTATCAAACCTCAAACCGGTTCCACAGTTAGTAAGAGCACCCAATACAAACTCACAGCCAACACAAACAAATCATCAGATGCAGTGAGCATGCATACGGAATACAAGAAAAACAAAGACAACAAAACCTGAAGAAACTATCCATCTATGGGAACTGGAAAAGCACAAGGAAGTAATTCAAAAATCCACAAAATAAATTAAAATGATAAGAAACCCCAGGACAGCCCACCAGGAAGCCATAGGCAGCATTAGGAATATGGATCACTATTTTCTTTGGTTAGAGTTCATATTGCAGCTGTGCTTTGCAATTATTTTACCGTGAACCATTACAAATAAACAGATGTGAAAAAAAAAATCTAAGTATTGACTTGCAAAAGCTAACAGGAGTCTAACAAAAAAAAGCATGTACAGGAAAAGTCTTAATTATAGGAGACAAAACTTTTAACATTGCAAGTTGATTAAAACAGCAGGGATTTCAAATTCAGTCTCCGTCGTATAAATGATTTTCTCATTTGTATTTTGTTCAGGTTTTACAGTTCCACACACAGGTGCTGGGCTGCGAGGTGTTTATTGACTTCAGCTGAGCTGAAGCTCAACACCCACCATGAAGGAAACACAGCACGGCTTTGCTGCCTGAGTCGCAGGCTTTAGCAAGCAGCCGGGCTTGCAAGCCCCAAGGCGGCACTCAATTGAGTGAAAGGTAATGAAGTAGTTCTTGAGGTAGGATTTTTATTTTTACTAAAAAAACCTAAATTTTAACTCCTTTGGCTCCTCATCACACTGTTTATTCATGCACTCATGTCACTGCTGTCTGCTTAGCCCAGAAACACTTTGGGGCTGGGACCACTGATGCAATGGGTTTGCATAGTGGCCAAGAAAACAGCAGCTCAGCCTTTGCTGGTCCTACACTAAAAAACCCTCATTATTAACAGCTAATTAAGGGGTGACATTTCCACTGCGGGGGATTCTCTGCATGTTAATGATAAGTTGCAAATCTTTAATTAGACAGCCAAGAAGGAACCAGCAGTAAAACCGTGTTTCCCAAAACAACCGTCTTCCAAGGTTGCAAATCCTTTCTCTACAATAAATGCTCTGAACTTGACCACTGCACCATCTTGTGGGCTTGAGTGTCAGGAGGTAAAACAGGGCAGATGTTATTCTCTCTCTTCCTGAATTAAAGCACAGGAGCACAAAACACTTACTGTTCTTTAAGTGTCTTTGCATGCTCTACATCAAATTCCACCTGTTAAATTCTTATGATTTTGAGTAGTATTAGGATCGGTTCGTAACATTTGGGCTAGAATTTATTTTAAGCATAAAACTGAGACACTAAATTAGATGAACTGACAAAATAAGGTGCATGTTTGTCCTACCAGACCCCTAAATGATATGTCAACCTTGTCCTTTACAGGAACACGTGAAACGTGATAAAGCCCTGGCAGCACCAAGTCAATCAGGTGCTCTGAACATTGCTGAGGCTGAGCCCTGGGTGAGCGCAAGGAGCAAAACAGCCCTCGGCTATTTGGAGCCTTCGCTCTTTGCTCAGAGCAACTTAAGAGTCACTGGCTGTAGCATCTGAGAAATTATAAGACAAAGCATTTGCTAATGCGGCAGTTGGAAGAAAACAAACCCATAAATTGTCTTTGCATGACACAAACATCATCTTAGCTGTTCCTTGTGAGAAAACAGCAACTCCTTTGACAGCGCTTTACTTCTCTTTCACTAATTTGAAATGAGGGAGTTGAAAAGGTAACTGCTCTTCTATCTGCCGTCAAGAGAAAAGGAGTAAAGTTTCACAATTTAGGATCTATTTTGTTCTGATAAGGTAAAATATGCAGTCTGTCCCTTCCTCCCTGCTCATTAAGTAGACAGAGACCACTAAAACAGATTCAGCTGAAACAGCAGCTACCAAGCCAAGAAAGAACATGTATTTAGATTTCAGTTAATAGCTGGGCCATTAATTATAGTAATTTATGGGTTTGCATGAGCGATTACTTTAATGCTGATGTAGATATGATTGCTTTATAATACTAATAAAAAAATAACGATAACCAGTATTTGTATGAAATGTGAAGCCTGTGATTTACAAAAGGCAATGGAGTACTCACAAGGCAGCCGTTTCCCCATGTCACCGTGTCTCTTCCCAGTGACACGAGCCACACCACACTCACTTTCCTGTCCTTCATTTCCATGCAGTATTGGAAAGAACGAGGATGAAACCAACGCACTTTCCCTGGCACGTGCAACGAAACCATTTGCACAACATCCATTCCAATTCACTGTACCACAAAGGTGACGTGCGATGAGCCGCCCACGGTTTGTGCCTCTTAGACAAATTCCCCTAACAGAGATTACAGGTCAGGCCCATCCGGTCTTGTTTAGTGCCCCAGAGCCTGAGGATTTGAGCCTTGTTGCTACTAAATGCATATTCACATCAGAGTGATTTTTTGCAGCTGGCATCCTCTACACCGTCTCAGCACAGAAGGAAAAGATGCAAACGGGTAGACTATGGCCCAGAGCAGCCGCTCTCCGTCAGGTCAGCAGTCACAGTGCGTTATTTTGTGGTTAATATGTAATCGCTGTTTTCTCTCACAAATGAATTACATGACATTGCACCTCTTATTGCTAAAAGCTGGCACTCAGCCATTCTTAGCGTAACTGCATATGCTTTTTTTTTACTTTCTGCTTTAATCCTTTCCTTTCATCAATTTTAGATTTATCCATGGTTTTTGGCTGTTGTCGAGTGCCAGGGACTCCTGCCAACTACAACCTTTCAAAAATCCAAAATAATTGCATTTTAAAATCCGGAATTTTTTTTGTCGCTCATTCCCCAACACTGTAAAGTTGATGTGCTCCAAATGCACTGAAAAGAGAATTTTATTTTGCCTCCCCCCAAGCACTGTAGGTCAATGGTACAGTTATACACATACCCATGTAACATCACAGTAACATGTTTAGGACACCTATTTTGTTCAAAAGGCATCATGTCCTAATAGGAGTAACATTCTTCCACTAATCTACCTTAGCAAAACCCAACCTGTTAGAGGACTCCTGCTGAGGAACTTTCTTTTTGATGAAAACAATACACAATACTAAAATGAAACTCATGAATAGTTAACTGTAATAGATACGACCAACCAATAAACCCAGATAAACCGTTTCCTGTTTACGAAGTATTCCCCGATCCACTCTATTTTAATAACTCTGATACATACTAGAAAGAACAATTACAACATTTTGCAGCAAATGTATCTTGAAGAAATTAAACAGCACATTAGAAACAGTCAAGCAAAAATTTGCTGAGTTATTTTCATTTACTGAGGGCATGTGGCTACACTTACCTCCACTACCATTAACAGCCTAGGTTCTCATTTTAAGAAGCAGATTCCTTGTGCTCTTTCCGAAACCTTTAAAACCATTTTTATTTCCAACATGTATCATATCAACTAAGAAATGGCTTCTATCAACCCATTCTAATACACAAGCTCTTAAAAGCAGGCAAGAGTTCTGCTTCGTTAAACACTTGGAACAGAATATAACTCTGTAATTTTAACAAAAATTACATTGGAGCAACCTGTTCTTCACGCTGCTCAAATACATTCAGATAAAAAGAATCGAATTAGTTCCAAACAAGTTTTGTATTCTCCTTTATCCAGGTTGAATATTTATATTAAACCTTGCGTGATCATAGTGATGTTCCTAAGAAAAATCCAGATTAATTTACCTGCGCATTACAGTATCAGGCACTCTTGCTTTTTGGCACTTCTCTGAAAAACATTAAACCTGTTGTTCTGTGATTGAAGTACATAACTCTTGACTTTACAATTTACACCCAAGCACAGATGTACTAGTTCCATAGCCATCAGGGCTCACCAGTGCTATGAGAGGGACAGGGAAGCTGACCGGTAATGCCAGATGGGCAGCAAGGAGCCATAGCATCTTCTTTCAGTAAAAGGTAGGTAAACCTTACCAGGAGTTAAAACAGTCGAGGAAACAGATTCAGGTCTTCATCTAAACCACACCGGGAAGTGCAGTCACAGCAGGGGCAGTCCCTGAAGTGTCTCCTGTGACCCACGACTGGAGTAACATTTACGTTCTGCTGTCACCACTGCTTTTTCCATTGTCCTCCCATCACAAACATAAGCAAGCTTGCACTGTGACAGTGGTTTTATTCAGTAGGAATCCCTGGGTAAAGCTGTATCCTGCTTTTTATTTTATGGGAACCAAGAACTGTTCATACTAAATGACTACAGTAAAAATAAATACTACTAATCACAAACTACCATAATTTAATCGTTTTCAGAAGCAATGCCAAGGTATCTCCTGCTTGGAGCTGTACAGTTAACTTTACTTCAATCCTTGTTGGTGCAAAATGATCATGTGCTCACAAGGAATTAAGTTTATTAAGATGTTTACCTTTTTCAAAAAGCACACACTAAAGACGACTCTACTAAAATCTTTCACTTGGTGACACCAAGTGGGCAAAATGATCAGCAACACCTGCATTAAATGTCTCAGTGGACACACTCAACAGCTTGGCAAGACTCTTACATTCCACACCTCCTATAAAGAGCACTGAATTGTTATAGCCTGCCAGTTATACCGACGTAACAAATCTAACTGGAGGTTTCAGCCTCAGATGTTTTTCTCATTCAAGCACCTTCATTGTAAATCCCCAAGACTCCCCCAAAACTTGTTACCTTTTGTTTACCAGCCTCCATTGCAGACCAGCCTTGGAATTATCACAAATTTTTTTTTCACACATTAATTATCACAAAAGCAGCCCTTTTTACTCTTACTAGTGACACTGAAGAATGCTGACGAGTTGCAGAGTACAAGTCTCCCTTCCCTTATTCCACATCTGACAATTAATTTTAGATTGTCCATTTAGACCATCATTTAGAAGAGATGCAGAACACTGGCTAGAATGCCACTGCTGCAGGAACAGATCCTGCCACCTCTGTAGCAGACTAAGAAAGGTTGACGCCAAAATAATGAAGAAATAGCAAGCCTGGAACAAGCTACAGAAATAGTTGAATTTTCTCTTCTTGCTGTTAGGGGTATTTAAGGCCTAATCTCCCCAGTAATAACCACAGCCATATTAGTATCGCTTGTGTAAACTGTTTAAAGCAAGTAAATTACCAAACACCAGACAGAATGCCTATACAACTAAAACCCATACGTATACATCTACTTTATCACATTACAGCAAATCGTAAGAGTGCTCAGCATGTTTTTTAAAAACGTGTTGCATAATAGAAAGTAATTCCTTACTGCAAAGTGACAAAACCAGACCCAGTTGGGGTTTTTTTGAGATAATTTTAATGTATGTAGAATCAAAACTGTAACTGTTACCATTTCTTAACATGTTACTGCAGAAAAACATGTAGCGTTTACAAACACCAGTTCCCAAGCTCACGCGCCTGTTTTATTGGACTCCTTCTTCCTCAGACATTTTCAGCATGAACACCTGTAATACAACAGCACGTGTAAGTTAACCGCTCAACACTAAGTATTAACCCGTCTGTTAATATAAGGGATATCATCAGAAAAACCTTTGCTCACCACCAGTCAATCTGCCGGTAATTCCAGCAATTTTTGGTTAGTTTCATCATATGATATCTTTAGGTAAATTGACACATTTCCAGGAGAAGCAAGATCTTTATCCCTTTGCTCTACAGCGCTGTCAGCAAAAACTAGTGCAGAAGACAGATGCTCTTACTCATTTAACTGCCCATATTTAAGTCTAATAAAGTATTTTTGGCCTAGAACGTCATTAATTATACTTTTAGAGCTAAGAATATACAGAAATAGAAACACAGGCAATGACAATATTCTCAACCAGGTAATGTTTCTGAGACAGTAGCCAAAAAAAAAAAAAATCACATTAAACTAACAGCACACCAACTATTAAACTCACCCAAACGAATCTCCTGCTCTTACTCTCACTGCCTTCCACAGGACTTGTGAAGAGCTGCAACATCAATTAGTAAACATTAGTAACAATTAGTACATGGCAGCAGAGACCTGCAAGCTGCACCTAAATACAGAGATATCAGGAAGTATCAGGCTTTAGATTTTGAGAAAGAGAAGAGGGGAAGCAGATTAATTTAAGCTGTGAAGTCTCAACCTACAAAATACACCTCTCAAGTTTTTGGCAGCCTATAAGTCTCATTTATCCTCAACTTGGATTTCATCTGGTATAAAGCTCTACACGGCCCAGTGAAGTTCATCACTTACCTTCACATTAGGGCCATCTTTGAAGAGTGACGTGCTCCCAGTCCTAACTGGGTCACATTTATCCGGAAAGACCAGGCTCTGCAGAGAAAGTGAAACAGATGGACATGAAGCTATGTTAGATAGTACAAGAGCACTTTTCACAGAAAGCACGTGTAAGTTGCCTGATCAGTTCTGTAAGATACATTTCCAGACAACTCAAACTTTGCACACGTGTAGCTGTATTTCAGACAAATAAGAAGGTTATCGTCAGTTCTCGCATCTGACGGCACTTCCTATTCAGGGTTATCATCATCAACAGCCAACAACTTTTGTGTCTGATTACTTAAAACACAGTAATTGTTTCATCTTGAACCAACAGTTGTACATTTTTCGCTTTGTTTATGAAAGGCATTCTCTCTGTTAATGGTACGTAAAACTAGTTTTAATTAATTTGTTTAACTTGCTTTAAAATGTAATTATTACAGGTTGGTTTTGATTAACAGTTCCATATTTAACTGCTTAACTCCATTAGCATAGAACAAAAGGCCTGGAACTTTCTCATCAATTTGACAAAGCTTAGTACAAAATAACTTACTTGTTACTTCAAGACATCTTTCTGCTGTGGGAATAAAAGCAAAAGAAGCATTATTCTTCAGCAGCAATTTCAGAAAATTATAAAGTAGGTTTATCCAGGAAAAAAAACAAAAACCCCTCCAAAACCAGAACCTCACCACTTACTACTTGTCATTCCACCCACATTTGTGTTGATACAACGAAACACCAAAATATTTTTATCAGACAGCTTTTAGTAGTCAACAATCCCCTCTAAACTGTTTTTTAGTCAGGAGACTTAGAAATCTCCCTTACGCAGCTTGGCAGACTGCATTTACAGGAAGGGCAATTTTTAAATTGAAACTCCACACAATATCAGTTCTAAGGTTGCAACGTTCATTGCACAAAAAGGGTTTGGCAGATTGAATAACGCCAAAACGCGACCCGCGTGCTAGGAATAGCGCCATAAAAATAAAAACCCACAGGAAGCACACAAACACCAAGCACCCAAGTCTCGCTTCAACAGCCCTTACCCAGCTCCGAGCTTGGCAGCGCGTGACACTGCCGCCAAACAGGANCATTGCACAAAAAGGGTTTGGCAGATTGAATAACGCCAAAACGCGACCCGCGTGCTAGGAATAGCGCCATAAAAATAAAAACCCACAGGAAGCACACAAACACCAAGCACCCAAGTCTCGCTTCAACAGCCCTTACCCAGCTCCGAGCTTGGCAGCGCGTGACGCTGCCGCCAAACAGGACGAAAGAAACTTATCCAACACCAGTTTGATGTGAATAAGCAGACACTTCTTTAGTCACCATGCCGGGAACACGGGGGTCGTTCTTCCGTGTTCGCCTAGCAACTAGAATTATTAAAGTTTCTATACTGCTCAAGCCCACTGTTAAGAGTTCACCTTTACAACGACTGGTTATGAGGTCAGTCATTTGCATTTGAAGATACAGCATTCTTAAAATTCACTGCGCATGCTCTGTGAGTAAGGGTCTTCATAATGAGTCAGGGTACTACTTCTAATGGGTGTATCTTGTACTATTAAAATGAGATTATAACGAGCTAAACTTCTGTTTGACCTGAGCTTATTTGCCAGCTTGGCTGTCAAGGCCGGCCATGAGCAAAGCTGTCCCCTAACTCATCCTCCGGACAAAGCTGTCCGCTCGCTCCTCAGTAAATGATTAAGCTAAGTTAATTAAAGTTAGGCTAACAATCTATTCAATTTCTAAAGTCCCAAATCTGAATGTACTGTTACAATCAACGCTCCTTTTATTTCTAAATTTCATAGTCCGCAATTTTTTTTACAATTTACTTCTTTTTCTACCTTTTAATCACAACTGTTTTCCCCTATACGATTAAACCTTGATTTTTTTTGCAACAACGCTGTGGCAGCAAGGGACCAGCCCGAGAGCAGCCAGGAGGCTCTCAGTGAGGAAACAACCGCACGCGAACAGGCTTTACCCTCGCAGCCCCCCGGCACCGCCCCGTTGGTTCACAGCGAACGGCAGCCGTCCCTGGCGTTACCACACGCGCACCGCACGCTCCCAGGCCTCCGAGCCCAACCGAGCCCCTTCTTCACGTACCGGGGAGCCGTTTCCAGCAGCACTAGCGCACTTCTGGCCCCGCCGGCGGGGTACCGGGAGCTGCCGGTGCCCGCCTCCACGGCCGGCCTGCGGGGACAACGGCGGTCAGGGGCCACGCGCTCCGATGACGCAGACCTCCCCGCGCGCGCGGCACCAGCGGCGCCTCCCAGGGCAGCCCGTTGTCCCTCCCACTCCCCCCCCCATCGCTCCCTCCAATGGTCGGGCCCAGCCCGAGCGGCCCCGGGGACGCGGAGGCACGATGGCCGCCACCACTGCCGCGGGGGTGTGGGCCCTGAGCCTGCTAAATAATGAGGGCGCCTCGCTCCACAAGCCGGGCCTCCGCCTCGGCCCTGCCCGCCTTCCACAAGGCCCAACCGGCCCCGGGCCATGCGGGAACCCCTCACACCCCGCCTCACCCACCGCCAGGCACGCAGAGCAAAAGGGCACGAAATAGCGCAGCGGCCGCTTATATAGGCTTGGACCGTACCACCGCGCAGCGGGGAGGGCGGGCCGTGCCACTGCTCCAGCGAGGCGGGGGTGGGCTGAGGCGTCCACTTGCTGCAGTAGGGCCCGGGAGGGAGCCGAGGGGAGCCGGGGCTTCGGGCTTCTCAGCCTCGCTAGCCCGGTCGCACCCTAATTTTAGGCATCCCTCTGCTCGGTTGAAAGGAGGAAGGTGGGTTCATTAAGACGGGGCTGGGACAGGCCACACGTGGAAGCAGGGAGCCTCATAGTGACCCCGGGAAGGCAGGAGGGCCCAGGGGGGCGCTGTCCGTCATTGGCGTAGGTTCCAGCAAAACTGGATAGGTCAGTGTCATTCGAGACCACTTTTATTTGGAATAACACAGCTGTTTAAATAAAACTTTCATTCTTATCACATTATAATGTCATCTTGAACTGAAAATAAGGGAATTTTTTTCCTTTCATTTTCCCTGCTGAACACATCAGCCATCATCTTCGAAAAAAAAAGTCCTCACTTTCAACTCTCACCATCAAGGGCAGGGTCTGCCTCAGCGCAGCAGCAGGCACAGAGGCCGTAGTCCCCAGGACAACTTCTTTTGTCACAATGTAACCGTTGCCTGAACCATTTACCAAAACCACACCTTTCTAAACCACCACAAACTCCTAGAAGGAGGAGTAATGTGGTCCTGTAACAAGTCACCTGGAACTCAGGATCATTTTTTTTTCTCAGCAAAAGCCAAAGCCACATTTCTCCTTGCAATTTTCAACATAAGTTCATTTCAGTAAAATACACAGGTTGCACATCTCAGTATCAGAACATCAATTTCTGCATCAAATTCCTGGAAGGTGGTAGTATCTGGGAGTTCAGTGAAAGATCAAGAACACATTAGCTAAGAGCAGAACAGCTGAACACAAAGAAAAGGGGACTTCGAACAAAACTCTCTATGCCATTTCTCTCTAGGACAAATAGATTTAAGTTAACCATCTTGAGGAAAAAGCATTCACTAAAGATTCAATGCTCATTTTTAATTATCAAAACCCAGCGGTTCATGTTCAGGTAACTAAAGATGACAAAAGGTAGAATTCCTGACGCCAGCAAACACCTTCCAAGGCTTGTCTGTACACCATCAAAAAGCAAAACCAGGCAAACACTCAATTACAAGAAAACCTATCTGTAGGTCCCTTCAACAGTAAACCTCTTTTTCTTACAGCTAAGCAACTACAGCTTCATGAACACAGAGAACCCTCTCCTCTAACCGTAAACATGACAGACCCCACTAACATGGAGGCATTTGTAAGGTGTATTCGTGACTACCAGCGGTAGCGGCTCCTCTTCACAGAATGCCTTTGCCTACATTGCTCTTCTTGATTTCATACATCCAGTAGTTCAGACGTTTTCTATCAGTTGAAGAGATTCTCTGTTCCCATTCTGCCCTTCATACCATTTAGTCTGTCCTTCACCAGGCTCAAGTTATGAGTATTTACATGAAAACACAGAGCTTATGAGCAACTGAGCTTAACAGCTGCTGAGCTTAAAAACGTGCAAGGGGTTACAACAATGTAGAAGCCTTGTCTTCACAGCCCAGGTGCACGATTCATAACTACCCTCTCCTTTCAGGAAAAGGAAAGGTTGTAATGGATTCTAAGCAGTAATACAGCACAAAGGTTTACTGGCAAAAAGACACTGGTTAAATAAATTTTGTCAGGATCTTGAGAAACGGGTATGGTATGGGTATGAGTCTATTTGAAAGCTCTGGAGGGGATATTAATGAAAGCACACGTTAAAACGAATTATTACAGTGATCAGACATTGCAGTCATTTACTCTCAACAGCACTTTTATGAGACATATTTATATATTCAATACTTAAATAGAAAATCAAGGATGAGTGTCACAAACCAAGGAAACACTAAGGCTTGAAGCCCAGTCAGTCCCCAGATAACCCTTCTAAGTCACTGTACCTTTCATTTTACATGCTGCTGTTCTTACGCATGATAAAGCAATACAAAAAAGTTAACTGCAGATTCCTTGCTTTTCTGAAGCCTCAAACCTACCTTCAACTTAGTACAAAAATAGGAAAAAAAAAGATAAAACATTTCTTAAAAAGCAGAAAGGGAAAAAGATTCACAGCCATTTTGGACTGACAGAACCTAGGAAATGGGGACAACACAAACAAATTTTCAGACTATCAAAATGTAGCAGACAATGTTTTTGCTACCTGTTCTGTTCACCAGAATGTGATGTGGTAGCATCATTCCTTATTTAGGATTATTGGCAATCAAAACAAATGCCAGAGGCAAGAAGAAAAAATTGCAGTTGCACACTGATCAAACCTTTTTCCTACCTAGACAAGGTACGTGGGTAAAAAAGCTGAATGTAACAAGTCAACCATGTCCACATCCACATGTACTATACAGTAAGAACATTCAAAAATATCGACATGAGATTGATTCTATAGTTTTCCTTTTCTCTTTCAGTTATATATATATATAGCTAAACAGCACATAGGAAAACACCACTATAGCTTTCACCGTGGCCAACATGAAAATTATCACAAATATAAAAGTGTATGTTTTTAAACTGTTAGATTTCTTCAAAACATAATACAGATAAAATGAAAGAAATATAATTTCTCATCATGTAACAAAAAAAAATTTAAACCCTTGGGAATTTACACAGTTCTCAAACATCCAACTTCGCAGTCTGGAACATCTCAATCCCTACTACAGCAGAACATAGTATCACCAAAATAAACGAGCAGAACTCCTTCAGAGTAGTGATGCTACTTGGATACTATGTGAAATCTCACTGTAAAACATTTAACTTAGATTTACATTCAGTATTTTGGAGGAAGGGAACATGATAGTCCCTTCGGCTTCATCCTTGCTGGCTGCCTACCCAGGAAGCATTATTGTTATTACTTCAAGAGGAAAGGAAAGGTGCTGGTAAGAGCCAGAAGGGCAAGGCAACAATGCTGATTATGAAATGCCCTGTTTCTTTGGATGAACTGTGTAAAACATTTTGTTAAAAGGCTGTTAAAAATATTCAGAACAAAAAGGTCATCTTAAAAATACAGAGCATTTCTGCCTCTTCGTTTAAGTTCAAAGCTTGGGGAAAAGTGTTTTGCTAGAATTAACTACAGGTTTGCTATAATAAACATATATGACAACGCCCTACGTAACACAGGGCCAACCACAGACTCCAGACAAACGTGATTGCTTTAGGTTTCAAGTGGTATATTAATCTCTATTTTTGTATAAAAGGAATAGAGACACTTCTGGAACCTTCACTGCAGAGTCTTTGCCAGTGTCCAGCTTTTGGGCAAAGGAAATCTTGCCACACTGCAGAGTCACAATCTTGAGGATCACAATGTAAAAAACAAAAAAAAAAAAATCATGATTCAGTGTCTGACCCAGAACTGCTTTCTCGGCTGATTTCAATTTGTAGAGATGGTAAATTATCCAATCGACTCTTTTTTTGCCGAGACTGTTCTTTTTCCTTAATGAGAGCACCCCAAACTCGCTGCAGCTCTGAATCATCTTCCTCTGGAGATGCCACAGAGTTTTCAGGTTTATCTGAAGTCTTTTCCTGTGTCTTCGGAGCAGACCCTAATCGGGTCCATAAATTACCTGAACAGATGAAAAACAAACATTTTTTTAAAAAGACAGGACTACGAGGAATTCTGGAGGAAGTCTGGGGAACCTAGTCTTAAATCCACTGCATCTCTTTAAACTCTTCGTACTCCTCCCACCTTAATGTTCGGCACGGAACTTAGTATGCTTCGAAGCAGTAGTTGAAATTAAGATATGGGAGGCTCAGTGCAGTCTTGTTCACTGCTTCTCATTTGTGGGGAATGCTACACACACGTCTGAAGGTCCATTGCATGCATTACACTTGGTTTAGTGCCCTGTTCTGACCAGTTTTAAATTAGTCCTCTACTTTTAAGTATATCTATAAAAAAATACTGCTCATAAAAATATTCAGCTTAACCTACCTACATGTATTTAGATTTCACAGATCTGAACAAGCATTTGCTAATTTGTCTTTAGTTTCACTCAACTGAACATACTTCACGATTTTCTGCTGAAATTTCTCTTACACTCCAAAACCAAAGGCATCGTACTATTACATTTTCTCCATAAAACTAACCTGATTTCTTCTCTCTGGTATCAGAGTAGAGGCCTTTTACATCTTGTTTGGGGATTCCTAACCGACTGTGTACATCTGATACTGGTTCTCGACGAGGAGCAGAGGTACTACTTGGAGGTTTACTTTCCGGAGAATGTGGTCTTTTTCCCAGTCTTTGCCGCACATCTAGGGATATTTTCAGGGATTACAATGACAAAAGTAGTGTTGCATTTACTCTAGTTCTGCCAGCTAATTTTATGCTCATTCACAATTTGTACAACTCGAAACTAGACAGATTCTTTATCTTTTCTGTAGTCTTTTCCTTTCAGTCTTTCATACTCAGATTTCGGTCCTGGCAATGTCTGCAATACAATTTCTCCAGATTTCATTTTTCTTTTTTTCCCAATAAATGTGACATTTAATGTTTTCAGGTTGTGCTCTGTCCAAAAGATTGAAAAAAGTTATTGCATGGCTTGCCGCATTTCTGTTTTAGCAGCACAGTGTGTATGTATCCAGCATGAGGTATGACTATATGAAAAAACTGGCATGCCTTCAACGATTCTTTTCAGAAAAGATATCCTGCTTCAGAATTCTAATACTGTTTGATATTTTGCAGAATAAAACGAAAACCAGAATATAAGAATCCTAAATATATTGACACTTAACCCACGATGTGAATCTTACACTCCGAAGTTTGTCTGGTTTAGTTAGATGTTCCTAGTCTTAAAGGGAGTTCAAACAAAAATACGAAGGCAAAGGGAGTTACAGGACTTCTGTGCCAACTTGTCAGAGCCCCAGAATATGCAGGAGGGGTAGAATATACTAACGTAACTTCTACATTACATCGATACAAAAGAATATCTTTCACTTATCAGTCAGATAATCCTTTGGATACTACATATATCAGACACAGCTGAAATTACACATACCTGAGTCAAAAAAAGCAACAGTCAACTAAGTCCAGAAATAAACCCTGCTGATTGAAAAAAAAAATCCGTATTCACGTAATACATGTTCTTTCAGGTGAGTAGCTAGTGTTTCATTTTTGGTTCTGTACATGAGCCTCCTCATGGGCTATGTTTCTCAGAGTCATACAGAATCTCTGCCTCAAGGAGTAAGCAAATAAAAAAGGACAAAGTGGAGGGAAATAGACACAAGCAAAGAAAATTGATAAAAATAAACATCACTTTCACTCAAATGTACTTCATTTTCCCCTAAAGCAATCCCCAACTCAATCTCTTAGTGAGGAAAAATTAACTGTATGAATGTAGAAACTGCTGCTGAACAGAATCCCCTCAGGTTTGTTAGTTGCAGTGGAGCACAGATGTGAAATGAATGTAGCCGTTTTAATGAGCCAGCTGCAATTCTGCACAATAAGAATTTAAAATTACCTGATTTTACAGTGCTGTTTGGCTGACGTGGCCCAGTATTATTCTGACGTTTTTCTTCTAACAGTAGTCTTACATCTGCAACTTTCTCTGATGATCCTTTACTGCCAATCCGATTTTTGATGTTACTGGTTGCTATGCTATCTGCTCGCATGGAATTCCTAAAAAAAAAAAAATAGTAATAGGTTTAATGTCCCTTAAATGAAATGAAATCTAGTATAGTTCTTAAGTCTTCGTGTATGTAAAATTGTATCATAGAAAACAGTAACATCAGGACTTCTCTACTGAGAAACAGAAGTAAAAACATGACTTAGAAGAGCAAATGTTCCAGTCAGAATCCTAAGTTTAGCAATAATCACACAAATACCTCAGTATCCATTTCAAGGCAGGAATCAAGTTCGCCTCCTTAAGGCTGTGCCTCTGGGTCAAAACTGTTACAGGAGTTGACATTATAATCAAGTATAATCATACTACTGAAGGGATGCGTGTTAAAGGTACTCTAATAATCTACAATATATGTGATTGTGGTTATGCCCATAATGAACGTAAATTCCTTTAACGCACTGAAGGATTATTCTTCTTTCTGAGAAAACAGGAAGAGGCAAAGGTAAAAGAGAAAGAGGAGTTCTTTCTCCCTGCCTAGCTACAAAATGCAAGAAGTTAATTGGGCTCGCTTGCATAAATCCCTATTGATTCCACTTTGAGCTTCATTATTATCAATCAGCAGGGTGACAGAAATCTGCAAAGGAGGCTATATTTTAAAAATGTTAATTGTAATTAAAAGTCTGTATTACTGTTTCCTGCATTTTGTATTTATTTTTAAAATATCTACTCAAAATCGTGTTAAGAATTGAAAAAGTAACTTCAACAGTTTGTCTTTAAGCTTTGACAGCTCTGTCACTAATTAAAATTTAGAATGCCTTTTCACCAATTCTTCTAAAGAATAAGAAACTTTTACCTAATATTTTTCAGTTGAGATTCCACCTCATCTGCATACATTGTCATTTTCATGCTCTTTTTAGGAGAGGGTGTTGATATCATTTTCAGTTCAAGATCATAGTCCATTTCGTCAGAATCAGACGCACTAGCACTCGATCGTCTTGCTGCACTGCGGTCTCTGGACTGTTTGAAAGCTTGCAGTTCATCCCGGTACTCTACCACAACTCTGTCATCTTCATCCATATCCTGATCTTCCTCCTCCTCTTCTTCCTCCTCAATAGGCTCTTCAGGAACATTTACTAAGCCTGTAGCAAAACAAACTGATTCTGATAAACTGAATTTTATCATTCATACAAGGTACTTTAAAACAAAGGCAAAAGAAAAAAAATCACTGTAATTAATGATCCACTACAAATGAGTCTTTGTAGTTTGCTAAGGCTAAAGAGAGAGAGTATTTTGCAAAATATGCTAAGTTAAATCTATATTACAGAATAGCTTAAGTGGAAGAAAATCGCCACAGGGCAAAAAAAAAAAAGTTCATGGTGTTCACTATCTCAGAAGCCTGCCCAAGCATAAAGCTGGACTGTATCCAGAAAGTACAACAGCCTCTTGTAGTAGGCGCAGTCCATACTTCCTGAACTAAGCATAACAATGCTTATGATCTTGCAGAGCTTAATGTGACAGCTGCTGGCTCCGCGATAACGCTTTCAAGTCCTGTAAGCAGTAATGCCACAAGACCCGCACATATCATTAGCATGAAGTTGTCACACTCACTGATTGAAATATAAATCAACAACTTGAATTTAGTCAGCAGCAGTGTGCAAGCATCTTTTCAGAAAGCATTATATTATCAACATGCAAAATTTTCCATGAGATTTGATACATCCATGGCTGTATTTTTAACAGGCCACTCGTATGAAATTCTGCCACTGTATTTGTCTCATGTCAAAGATTTTTACACCAATTATTTTTCTAATGCACACTCCCTACCTTAGGGAGTAGATGAAGATATTCAAGCCTAATTAACAGATTTTTCTAATCTTTATTGTTCTACATCTAGATCTTGATTTTCATAGAACAGAAGAACTGACATAGCAAGTAGGACAAACTGCCAAGAAGTTCAAAGAAGTTATACCTTCTTTTTGCCCTTGATGCTATAGCCTCCATGTCCTAAATTTGTAAAAGAGTATCACATAAAAAGCAGCAGCTATTCTGATAAGCCAATGAGCATTGTGAAGTTTCTGCCTCAGTTGTTCCCTGCAAACTCTTAAAATGTGATTCAGTTATAGATATATTTAAAAGCACACTTCACTTTCATGCACTGCAGGGGATTAGATTAAGCACTGTTTAAGGTTCTTTCCAGCCCTCCACTCCCCACTTGTGCTCTTACAGGGTCGACATATTGGCATCAATTACCTGAATGACGATGTTTATAAGGAGGAGTCAAGCCAACATCATCCCCAATAAGCGTCCTTTTCTTTATCACATCCCGATGAATGCGACGTGAATGGTATCTTCGTTTCCTGAAACACCACAAAAAGAATGACATTCTTGTCACAGAAAAGGCATAATGAATGAGCCACATTCAGTCGTGGATTAAGCATATGCAGTTAACACTTTAATAACAGACATAAATGTATCTCAGAGATCTCTTCTGAATGTTTTGAATATAAATGTTCTTTCTTTTCATGAGAAAATACTCCCCTTGCAAATTCATAGTCACAGTGCAAAAACATTATTTATGCATAAGAAGCTTCTACATAAACTGAATAGAAAGCAGATCCACAAATTAAAAGTTTTAGACTATCTTTTCCAATTACCTGCAGTGTTCAAATTCTGCTATCCAATACTCACCAAGAATTGCTTAGAATCCCCTTCATGCCTCCGTAATTCGGATTGCCGTATTTCATGTAATACTGGCTTCGTCTTGCAGCTCCCAGCTCTTTTTTGTCATCTGAAAAAACATAAATTAAAGGAGCATTTCCCTCTTAGGATACATCTTACAACACCAGCCTAAAAACAACCAACCAAAGACACAGAGGGTGAAAGTAGGACTGAATATGTCTTCCGGATCAGCATTCCAGATCCTTCACGAAGGATACAATTTTACTGACACCTCAGAAATTTCTCCAACCACGACAGTTTCATTCGTGTCTAGAAATTAATTCTAGGGAGACTTGAGTTTCTACGTATGAGCTTAAGAGCGCATTACATCCCACTGTAACTGCTGGAGGCTACACTTACCTTACTCGTGACCTTTCTTTTCTTTATGGATGTGTCACCTCCCGCACACCCCAGAAATTATATGGATTTTCATTTTATTCATAAATATCATTTAATATCTCAACTGTGTTTAGCAATAATTTCCACTAATACCTCATCAGCATCTCAGAAGATTTTCATATTTATAAAACATGAAATCTACCTCTGTGGAGAAGGGCAATTCCTCTGTGGTATTGGGAAGAATGCCCTGAGCCTAAGACAAAATCGTTACGTACAATAATTTTCATACAACTTGAACTGGATTTAATTCACACATCAAATATGGATTTATTGCAAAATCTTAGTACCTGGTCATAAGCAAAAATCTGAACAATCTTGCAAATAAAAATTAGGTACTTCTAGTCGTTAATTAGTCAACAAATAAAACTACAACAAGCAATTAATTCATTATGCTTGTTAAGCCGTTCACTTACCTTTAGTAGCAAATCTCATGAATAGCTTGTTTCCTTTAGCCAGTTTATTGGCAGGGCGAAGATCATTACGCAGGAGAGAATCCTCTTCTACCTGGGAGAGGGCATCCAACTTTGGGGGGCAAAAAAGGTATTTTGGACTCAAAAATAAAACTACCTTTGAATGAAAATGGATTGCTTAGAGAGAAGCAATCAACAGATTATTAAGAAAGTTACTTTTCAAATTATGTTCAAATGAACGCTGTTTTTTTTCTTAACAAACTAGTGTGAATTTTTAAAGTAATTTGCCCTAAATATTTAAAATACTTCCTTCTGTTCCTCCACAACATTATCTCAGATTATTAAACCCAATAGTTTCCAAATGACACTATACTACTGACTGAGATGCAGAAAATAAATAGCACAACTTGGACAATGAAAGATTTCTGTTTTTTGCTTGTTTCATATCTAACTGGTTTTCCTAACAGGTTCTCGTGCCCTCACAGAACAACTAAAAGGCTTTTTTTTTAATTTGTATCTGCTTTATAGAAACTAAAATTCAGACCTCCATGATGTATGAATGTTCACTGAACCATTCATAAAGAAAATACTAATCACACCTATTATATATTCAGCCAGTGAAGATTAAATTACTTACAAAACACCAATGTGTATGCTGATTCCCGCACATATCTATGGACAGCCTAAATCCTGTTTATCTCTTTAAGCACTGCCTTCACTGCTGAAAGGCTGCTGCCTTCCATTATTGTTCTTTTATTGCCTCCCCTCAGCAGAAAAGAGCAGCCAGTCTAGCTCTTACATGCTGGATGCTCTACTACTCTTCAAAATCTACTTTCACAGAACACTCTTACATAGCTATTCTCACCAACAGTACACCCGCGCTTCCTGTCATTTCCCCATCTAATTTACTTTGATAATTAAACTGTGAATCGCAACTATATATAGCTAAAACTATAATGGTATGAAGACTTTAAACCAGTCAGAGCAAAACTTCCACAACAGTGTTTTCACTTTCCTTCTGTACTGACCTCAACGTCACTTGGATTGTCATCCTCAACCTCGCCTTCTTCTGTCTCATCATCAGAACTTTCCTCCTGTTTTTCTAAGAAGGAAATAATTGGGGAAAAAAAAAAATAACCTCAATTTTAGTGCGTCAGACACATTTGAGTATTATTACCTACATTCTCTGAAATCAAACTGAAGGTGTTATCCTTTTCTTCTGTGCAGCCCAGAGAATAATCAAAACAGTAAATGCCTACAGAAATTTGAAGGACATATGAGCACAGAACAACATTAACTAGACAGCCCCTGTGCAGATAACCGCCTGTGGCAGCACACATGGATTATTAATTTAATTCTTTGAAAGCAAATGAAATTGCGCTGCATTTCAGAGAATGACAGAGATCAGCAAGGCCAAGACTGTAAAAGGCATATAGAAGTCTCTGTCCTCCAGTCGCCCTTTAAAATGTTGCCAGTACCTACAAGTATCTAATACTAACAATGTAAAACAGGTTATTATTCAAATGCTTAGAAGTTTCTGAGAGAGAGAGCAGGAGAAAAAAAATTCTTAGTGACTTAATTCCGAAGTGAAATAACTAACAGAAGAGCACATGCTTCCAGAACTACTAAATGTATGAGACCCTTACATACACATTTCAGGGTTCTTTGTAGCTC
>VZSC01002402.1:220561-243821 GCA_013398225.1 Steatornis caripensis | reverse complement strand
GGGGGGGGGGGGCGGGGTGTGTTCCAAAAAGTCCTCAAAAAAAAAAAAAAGTAGCAACTATGAACAACTATCAACACACACTAGCATTGTTTGCTGGTATCAAGATCTCAAAGTACTTCGTCAACATAAGACTTATAAAAATGTTGTATTTCAGAGTTCCTAATCTTAGTCTCCTCCAACAATAGACTAGAAAACTTAAAATAAGAGCAGCAGCTGTTCGAAAGATCCTGACAATATACCCACGTTCAAAGAAAAGAGTAAAGCACAATTAACAAAACTGAAGCCAAAGAGAGAATTTAGGTAAACAAATTAGGCAAATTCAAACCTGAATAATTAAGTTCCATCAGGGACAACACTGAAGCACTTCCCCCTGCCTCCACCCAGTGATAAGCTTCTCGCACTTATCACAGTAAAGACTAGTCTCTTGCTTCCCTAAACATCTAAATAGCCCTCAAATTCCTATCTAGAAAAAAGGAATGCAACTAAGCCAGATTACTCCAGTATGTCTGTATGCCTCTCACACCTTAAGACACCAAACACTTCGTACTTTATCTAATATCCCATTTATCCAGATGAACAGGTGAGTAAGTTTACGTAGGAGTAATTTAGGTGACAGTTTTTATTTTGAGATGTGGTGTAATGATGATGTAATATGTAATTTATAGCCAACAAGATTAAATACATATATTTAAGCTCCATTTAAACAAGACAGTCACTAATCTCCAAAAACTTCATAACAAGTCTTACTTGAAGCATTATCAACATTTGCCCAAAAATTAAAGTCACATGGATGGTTGAGGAGCCACTGCATTGTGGAAAAAAGCAACAAGAAAAGATGACGAGTTAGAAGGATCCACAAGTTTAACATAGCCCTAAACCCCAAACTTTCTAGAAAGGCTTTTTTTAATAGAGGGATTGGCTACTTGCACTCTGTGCATGTAGCATGTTTAAACAAAACCTATGGAAGAGCTTAATACAANTTCATAACAAGTCTTACTTGAAGCATTATCAACATTTGCCCAAAAATTAAAGTCACATGGATGGTTGAGGAGCCACTGCATTGTGGAAAAAAGCAACAAGAAAAGATGACGAGTTAGAAGGATCCACAAGTTTAACATAGCCCTAAACCCCAAACTTTCTAGAAAGGCTTTTTTTAATAGAGGGATTGGCTACTTGCACTCTGTGCATGTAGCATGTTTAAACAAAACCTATAGAAGAGCTTAATACAACATCTCTCCTTTGTACTGTGTGGTACAGTACTTCGGACAGCAATTTATCACACCAGCCTAACAGCAAACCAGTCCTAAAGTAGCAAAAGACTGATTTTTAATTTACACTCATAAAAGTAAAATAAATTTACAATTAAGGCATTCAGGTACCAGATTTATCACAACATTATCATATACTTTCGCTGCTTTGCTCTTTCATAACCGACCTTTCAGTGTGCTGCTTTCTTGAAAGTGTAATGGCCAAATTTAGAGATGATATGCACAGTGGTGTAGTGATACAATGTCACACCAGCGTGAACAATACACTAAAAGGATGGTGGTGGATCGAGAAAGGAATCAACTGTGGTGTTTCAAAATTAAGACGTTTTCTTACACCTGCTTTTTCCACACTTAGAATCCATCCTTCTACTGCCTTTGTATGCACATCTCACAGACTTATTTCTGTGCAACATGTACCACTATAAATATCATAGCTGAATATCACCCTGCATCTAACATGTTCAGTATCAACTGGATTACTGCTTTTGGTCTAGCTCCAACCCACCTTTTAAGAAGCAGCTTCTTCAAAAGGTTTCCAAGATGAAAGCCTTTTTTAAAGTGGCAGAATACATTTACCTGAAACTGTATGATAGAAGCTCCTTCAGTAACTTAGATTATGCAGTACCCAAGCACAAGTTTAAAGTTGCATTGATTTAACTAGATAATGTCTCTATACGCATATCTCAATCTACCTTTTTTGGTTTTTTCAGCTGTCTTCTCTTCATTGTTTTCTCTGCTTTTTGTTTTCTCCTGATCAGGCAAGGAACTCATATTTATTAGAGCCCGTGTTGCTGTTACTTCATCAAGCCAGACCACATTACCTATGACATATATAAACAGATAGAAAAACAAAATGCAATTTGTATAATCAAGCATTCATATACACTGCCTTACCAGAGGGAAATTACTAACAGAAGTTCAGAAACGCTCTACAGTGACAGGACAAAAAAGCAATCAGATATACCTCTTGCAGAGGAAGTCATATACTTTAGCACACTTGGAAAGCCAGAGGACACACAGTTGTCATCACATGACAACACACACACACAACAACTGATCAAAACCAAAATCACTGAAATGCACAACCTTATATATTAGAAACTGCTTCCTGAGCACAGCAAATTAAGATTTTGAATCAGGGTCAATATTTCATGAATGCATTAGCACACAAATACGATTAAAGGGGGAAAAAAAAAGGAAAAAGAAGGCTTGATTTTTTTTTCCCCTTTGGCAATTCAACAGAACCTTGGACCTTATTGCAGAATTCTGTTAATCTTTTCTGAAAAGCAGGAAAATAGGGGAAAATAGGAGAGACTGCTGAAGCATAGATTATAGTGTACAGAGATTAACAATATGATTCAGTACGTGCCTCATACATGTCTTAAGTTTCAGCAGAAGGTACTAAAATACAACTTATTAGGCCAATTAAAAGCATTCTACAGATGCTGAAATTGAACGAGCTAAAATTGCTTAGAAACAGGTTTTGAACAAAAGCTTTCTGCACGGATGCATTCAGTGCAAATACAGCAACGAATGTTATTTACTGCTCTGCCGTTAAGTAGAGTGTACTCCAATATCAAGAAAACTATAGAGTGTCCCAAAATTAAAGATTCTCTCTTAAATTACTTAAGCAGACAAGATTTACAAGGTGAAGAACACCCAAATACTAATTTCAACAACTGCCTAATAGGTTTTCATTTATGTACGCCTACCTCCTCTTCACATCTCCGAATTTTCAAAGCCTTTATCATTTTATGTTCTTCAGTTTGAAACACAGAACACTGTCTGAAGTCACCTTTGCCCTAGGACACCTTGAGATGTAATTCAGTTCAGAATGTTAAAATTTTTGCCATGCTGTGATGCACATCTATGCTGAAAAGACAATGATTTTTCTTGACACCTAGTGTAGTTCGCATGCTAACTCAGATACAGCATGAAAATTAAACACTAAAAGCAATGGGATTTAACTATAATTGGGCAAAGTACCGTTATGACTCTGAAGCCTGCATTTTGGCACTGCAAGTTCACCCTGGTTCCACGCTAAATTCATACACGTAACATTTAAGAAAAAGGATAATCAGACAGTCTTAGAAATGTAGCTTCAGATAGAGAGTTAAGCTGTGCCCTCACTAACTGATGCATCACCACAGGTTCATCCAGCAGCTCTTCACTGCAATTGTCCACCCAAGGCTCATCGTGTTTCAAATTTTCTGTCAGGTTGTGGCAGTATACCAAGCCATCATACACAGTGACTTCAATGTTATCAATATTTTGTAGGATACCATATCTTTTGTCTGGCACTTGAACATAATTCCTTCAGGGTTATTCCAGGAAACCATGCTATTAATGCTCAGGTCTCAGCCATGCTCATCAATAAACCAGTTTCCAGCAATCCCAATCCAACTGGAAAACCTGCACTGGCTCCTACCTCTTTTTCTATGATTTCAGTTACAGGATTTCTAGCCACATGACAATCTCTGAGCCTTCCAGTTCCATGATCCAGTGCTCAACTGTAGCAAACAGCTCTTGCAGAGTCTTTAGCAACACTGAAGAAATCATGACTGTCAACGACCTTCTATCTTTCTGGCAATCTCACTGCATGCTTACTCCCCACAACAGCCCTTGCAATGTGAATTTACGTTTCTTTTCCAATCTACATACATCACATTCAGCTGCTACCTTCTTTCACCCACTAATTCCTCCTCAAGAATGCACTAAACAAATATGGCAACGAGCCTGCTCATTCACAGCACAAAACCATACCAACCTGCCGAACTGCATACAGCTCAATAATCTTCTCTCGGAATGTCATCTTTTGTGACGCTCACAAGCAGGTATACCATTTATGTCAAGATGGAAGCAGCACATAATTTCAGACCTTTTCTTTTTTTTCCATTTAGGAGACCTGCAAGTTATTCTATACTATGTCTTTCTAATAATAAATACTTAACCAAACAGTGGGTTTGATTTTCACCATATGCTATTAATTCTTTTCTTCTTTAATTTCTTCTTTAATTCTCTTTCTCAAATAAAATCTATTAATCTTAATCCTTTCCTTTCTCAAATCTCTTTTGACTAAGGCAAATGATGGGGAAACTGAGACAGCCAAAGATCAGTGACTTTGAAAGCCACTAAGACATCCGAAGTACAGCTATGACCGATATTAAAAGAAGAGTAAGAATTACAGACAGAAGACTCTGTTTACTTACATGACGTATCATCTAACCATTCAATATGAGCAGGAGGATACTCTTTGAAATAGGCAAAGATGTCCTGTGTACTCATCTCATCCACCCCACAAATGTAAATTGTGTCCAGTCTCACTTTAGGAATTGCTATAAATAGGAAGAGACACAAAACTGGTACTCATTTCTATAGAGTGAGCTTTTATATTAGCAACATATGGATTTACAAAGCAAACATTTTACAGAAGCTGAAGGGAAGCTAATTAAAGCAAAGTATGATGTACACCATCCTAAAACACCAGAACTTTAATTATTATTCCATAATGCAAAACTTTAATAAACTGAGAATTAAAGAGGTAACATTTCAAGCATTGGTAGACGCAGGTACTGCATAGCAATCAAACTGCCTTAAAACCACTTTTTTTTTCTTTACATGCTGCCAAAGTACTACCATTAAGTACTAAAGAGCCAAATCACTACTAAGGCCTGTGACCAGCACACGTGCACAAAGCACTTCCAGTTGTACCATCTGACAGAGAGCTGTTACAGGCTGCAGGTCAGCGGGTCCAAGCTGCCAGCTGGAAAAAAAAGCCTTCAGAAGTAACTGGATGCCAAAAGCGCCGATCTGTTGTATACAGACCTCCTGGCTGATCTGCTTAATATTCCAACTTGCCCAGCTCGCCATCTAACACCACACGCACAATCAGTCCAGCTTCACTGCGCGTACAGCACAGAATCTGATCTCACTGTGCACAGGACATGGCGTCCTCCACTCGTACACAAACAGTGCTCAAGGTCTGGTCTTTTCAAAGAAACTAAAGATTCTTAAAGCAGCACTGATCCAGAAGACGAATCTCACACTAGCACTAGTACCTTCGAAAGTAATGACATTAAAACAAAAAAGTGGAAAAAAAAGAAGTTACTTCTTTTGGCAATGATTTGGGAAAACTTCTGGAGATGCAGGAAATATTCAAGGATAAATCAAGCAAAGGAACTGTCAGGAAGTAAACAAAGGGATCTTTTCTTCTTGACTGTTGGATAAACTTGTACCTTTCTTCATCATGTCCCGATCCAGTGCCACATTCCTTTGGGCGAGATTCACTTCAGCTCGAAAATGAAAGCGTTTTGCTCTTTGTTCCTTTTTCTCAATTGCTTCCTGCAAAATGCAAAACAATGCAGTCAAAACGGGAATCACAGCAGCACTCCCAACAAGACACTTAAAATTTAACAGACAGCAACAATCTGTATTAATAATTCTATTAATTCTGAAGAGATCTGTGTGTTTCAGAATGCAGAAATAATTCATTGAAACGTTTCTGTGCCACGTAAGTTTTAACGTAGGTTCAGCAACTTAATGGGGATCAAGATGCATGAAAAACAAGGTACCTCGGACAATGCTCAGACTTCATGACGTAACAGTAATGTTTTCCTTCCTAACAAACGTACAGAGGCTGCGCTAAAAAAAATCCTCTCTTAAACTAAGTCTTTCCACCACATGGAAAATTAATCTTTTAAGATTAAGGAGATTTTTCCCGACCTGTTTTTTAAATATATACAAAAATGTAAACTTGTCTCTCTGAGCATGAATTTACCAACACTAGCTGGAGTGACAACTACAGAGATCTTATTTAGGCTGGCAATTCAAACTGCTTTTAAGTAGCTCATAAGCAACAGCTTATGTGTGTGTAATTTTTGAAAATGACCAAGAAGCTCCTTATTCTACAGAGTTTATTAGGAAGCATTATAGATTTTTGGACCTTACTAACCCAAGTCAAATTTGGAACACAAACTGTGATTAAGTAAAAACTGCCACCAATGATATCCAAATAGACATAGGCTTTTTACTAGTTTTTCGAGATTGCCAAAACATCTTTGACCACATTTCTTAAAAGTTTTTCTGAGTTGCATCATTAAAGAACATAACAAAAGATGACAGCTTTCCCCTGATTAGCAGAACTTTAAATTCTTTACCGAATTACAAGGCACACAAGCTAGATACTGAAGCCAAAAACCTGACTTTCAGTCTTCATCTAGAATCCTTTTTGTACTCTTTGATAAACACAACCTTCTGAGCTTCACTAACGCAAAATGAGAATTTACGCCATTTCTCAGCATGCTGTTGTGGTGGGGATTCATATTTGTTAGAACATGTAAAACTGTATCAGTCCTATAAAGTACACGACTGCATGCTTTTTCTCCACAACACAGAGTGGTCAATTGTACAACGTGAAACAACAGCCAATTTGGTGTCAAATGTACAGAGACGAGCTGTAGGACAAAGTTCCACAGAATTACGTAACTTTTAGTTATTTGAATGCAACAACTGTTCACATTCTTCAAACTATGTCTTAAATAATTAAACAATAAGACCCCCTTGGAAGCTAAAGGCAATGAAACACGATTTTCCTGCCAAGCACTTGTTCTTCCTTCTGTCACCCACCTAAGAGGAAAACCTGCAGCTGCCTTGTCTCAAACGGCTTTGTTGTGCAATATTGAGTGGCACCAAGGCAATTTCAATAGAAACATTTTCAAGTTTTGGCACATAAGTTTTTGTAACTTCAAAATGCTAAACCTCACAGTTTACTAGAGATAGCAGGTCCTGATGCAGGCCACAACCAACAAAAGGAGAATTCCCTAGTTGTTGAAAAATGCCAGCCGTCTGAGCATGAGACTAAGCTTTTGTACATGTTGGGGAAGAAAGAAATGAAATTGTTTCTCCTTCCCAGTAGCAATAATAAGAATATGTTGAAGAACCACAACACAAAAATTACCTTGGATGTTACATCTATTCCAGTGATGAAACTTCCAGCTTTGTTTTCATATCGCCTACTAGTGTCCTGAAACAAAGTAAAATGGTGATGAACTCTCAATTAATGCTGAAAGCAACATACTTGCTATGCTGGAAAAAAGTCTGGCCATTTCTATGAGAAATCCATCCTCTTCTTGATCTTTAATCCAAGCTACACCATTAGACAGTTAGGTGCGCAAGCAGTAACTCTCACTGGTGTCAGTGAAGGTTAAAGCATATGACCTGAACCAAACTTCCTTTACTATAAGCATTCTTTCCTTTGGCAAAATTTAGCTTGTGTCTGCCGCTGCTAAGGTTTTTACTTACTCTCTCTCAGCAATACAGGGGAAGTCATCAAGCACTTTTCCTAAGTAAAACTTCCACAATTTTGGTTTTGGGTATAATTTCCTTATAAACATGAACGGATTTAACAGCGATACCTGACTCCTGAAGTGTCAATTTGCAAGTTTCATTCTCAAAAGTGAGAACACCAAGCCATATCCACAATAAACAAGTAACTTTTACCCCTGTTCCTCTCATTATTTCAAACCCAACTCCCAAATACCAGCAACATGAAACATTACTGTTTTGATAACAACCCTACTGATAAAGAGTAAAAATGGAGAACAATGCGGAAAAAAAAATTACAAGTTTCACTTCCATCAATTGGGACTGCTGAATTCACTAGACTGCACTAAACCACACAGACCCTGGACCAGTGACCCAATGCTGTCCCTTCCATGGTTTGCATATATAAAAATGGCACCTCTCTGCTTCTAGCATCCTCAGGACCATCACCTGGCAAAAGTTTGGGGCTGGAAGAGCGTGTCTTGCTTCCTTTAGGGATAAGTGTGTTGTTTACATTTGCGCTGCAATAGTTATTTTGGCCAAATGACTTTTTCAAGAAATTAAGCCAGGCTCAGTTTAGAAATACCAAAGTACACACAATCTAACCGCTTTTCTTAGTAACAGCATCAAAGTTTGTCTAAAGCTGCCAAGTGCTTAATTAAAAAGAAAAGCAAAATAAACTTTATTTTTAAAGTTAGAAAAATACCCCACTGTCTAAGGTTGACTCATGGAGCACAAGGAATTACAGTGGGGTGCTGCCTCTCAGGCCACATATTTGATCAGGCATATTGGTAGATCAGCTAATTGGAGATTAGTTACTAAAGTAATTTCCACATAAGCTTTGAGAGTAAAAGACTGCTTAGGAGTTTAGAAGAACTCTGACCCATTTTTAGGTATTAAACCTAATCTTACTAAAACTTTTATGGAAACAATTACCAAAAATCAAAAAGGGGAGGAAAAAACAGAAAGGAAACCCTCAAACCCCACTCACCAGAGCCCACATTCCCAGTGCCTCCTACTCAGTTCTCCTGTGGTCACCCCCCTGCTCCGCACTCTAGGTATCCCCTGTGTTCTTTGCACCACGCACGCCTCTCCCACTCACAGTCTGCCTCTACAGCCCACCACTACACCACGAATCCTCTTCTCCACCACCCCACCCACTCCTTTATTCACGGAATCACGGAACGGTAAGGGCTGGCAGGGCCCTCTGGAGACCCCCCAGCCCCCACTCTGCTAAGGCAGGTGCCCCCAGAGCAGGGGGCACAGGAACACGTCCAACTGGGTTTGAATTTCTCCAGAGAAGCAGACTCCACAGCTGCTCTGGGCAGCCTGTGCCAGGGCTCGGGCACCCTCACGGCAAAGAAGTTCTTCCTCACGTTCAGGTGGAACTGCCCATGCTCCAGTTTGTGCCCGGTGCCGCTTGTCCTGTCGCTGGGCTCCACTGAGAGTCTGGCCCCATCCTCTGGACACCAGCCCTTGAGATATTTATATGCCTTGATGAGATTTTTTTTTTTTATTCCCTTACCTCCCAAGCACATCCTGGCCGCTTCCTCTTACAATTTGCCCCCACACTCCCCTCGCACACCTCTAAGTCCCCTCATGACCCCACTCGCACCCCCCGCACCCCATCACTTCCCCTCATGCATCACCAACCCCACGTTGCTCCTTTTTCGCACCAAAGGGCCTCCCATTGCCCTTACCCGGCCCCCGCAGACCCCGACCCTGCCGCCCCTCACGAGCTGGTCCTTGCTTCGTCCCCCCTGCCCGTGACCCCACCGCAGGCCCCTCACCGGAATGAGCTCCCGCAGCGAGCGCCTCACAGGGATGGTCTCCAGCTCGCCCTCTTCCACTTCCATAGGCTCAGGCTCCGGGCCGCGAGGCTCCGTCGTCGTCGCCGTTGCCTCCGCCTTCACCGAGATCCGCAGGCCCCGCACGGCCGCCATGGCTCCGCCAGCCCCGCCCTCCGCCCGGCCAGCGAGACGGCACGGCCGCGGCACAGAGCGCCACCGCCCAGAACCACCACCGAGACGCCAGGGCGGATAGAGCGCCACCCGAAGCTGGAGCTGGGTGGGGGGCCGCACGCCCGGGCGCAGATCACGGCCATAGAGACGTGCGGAGAGCGCAGCGCCGCCGGTCCGCCAGGGCTACGGAGGGCGAGAGGGGCGGCCGCCATTTTCCCCACGCACCCGCGGTCCCGCGTCACCGGGGACAAATGCGCGGTGTGCGCAGAAACGCAGAACCGGGGGGAGGTGGGGGCTTGCAAGGCCCAGACCCTGCTACAGCAGGCTCTGCTCCCTACAACGATTTTTGATCTGAATTCCTAAAGCTTTCGGTTTTCCCCTCCACATTATACAGCTCTGATAAAGTAAAACTCATTTGCAGCTTACAGTTCCCCACAGTGAGCCTCCATCGTCTTGTTTTGGGCTCGGTTGTTGTCTTTGTCAGGTATTATTTTCCCACTGAGGCGTTCAGGCTATTTCCTGAGAGAAGCCCTGTCTCCTCTCAGCCAAAATCAACCATCCTGGTTTTACCAGTCCCCATGAGACAAGTTCTTTGTTCCCCTAGTTACGCTAATTGGCTGTATTCCCCCTCGCGCAATGGACCAGAGCTGCTTGCCGTGGTATCAGTATCACCCTACCCATGGTGTTACCACCGCAACTGACGGGCTTCGCGGCCGAGTCCCATCAACCCCGCAAATTACTGTCCCAATCCCGTCACACCCAGCCGATTTCATTAAGAATTCCTGATTATTTTTCACGCTGCAGGACCTTTCCACCCTGCTCAGACTGCTCCATTCCTCAGTTCTGCATGTTTTTCAAACCAAAACCCTCCAGCCCATCCCCTGCAATAGGTCACTTTCCCTCTGAATCGACAGTATTTCCCAGCAAAATGCAGTAGCGGATTTTGACTTTATCAGGAAGAAATTTAGCAGCTCCTCTGCTTACAATCATCCATATCTTCTTGCTACCCGTCACACGCACCAAGCTTATTTAACAGTCTCTGTGCAGAGGTCTTTACACTATGGCTGACGTCACCTGCAAAAGTGGCACAAAAAGTGCTCTGTTTGGTGGCGACATCACCCAGCAGGAACCTCTGACACAGGTGATAGTTCCACGCCAGGTGTGAACAGTTATGGTAGAGGCCAATCACCTAATGTGAGCATCAGTAGTAAACAGGACACAGACACCTCCTGCAGAGCAGATTCTGAAATAATTGCAAGAGGAAAGATGTTTCTGTGGCAAAACCTGCTACTTCTTGATGTCACAGGGAAGAGAAACCCAAAGATGCACCTTTTCCTCCTTTAGTTTTAGTTTTATAAGTAGCAGGCAGTATTCACGCACACGATCTAGACCAGATTTACAAAGCCTAACCCTTCAAAGTAACGGTTAGGGCAGGATCGTGTGACACCAGGTTGCCTTGCACCGCTGTCACTAGCAGACGAAGCCTTCGGTTAACGCGGATGTTTCCTTATTTTAACATCCTAAATGTCCCCTAGGACAGAATGTTGCCATGCTACAGTGCTCTCTGCTTGGCACAACTTCAAGACTCGCTCATGGAACTCATCGAGAAACTTTCTAGCCATTAATTGGGGCTTTAGACGGGTCACCAAAGTTTTAGAGCTCCTTAGGAAAAAGTAATCTCTAGGCCAAAGGGACAATAAAATCAGGAGAGGAAAACCAGGCTGTGAGAGAGGAAAGCCATGCCTGGGTGTTGGTGGGGCTTTTGCTGCCAGATAGGTGAACGGAATATTCTTTTGATATTTTACAACTTCTTTCAGAATCTCGTCATTAACAGTGAATTCTTTGGAATCACAAGCTGATTTAGTTTTATTCTTCTGAGATGGCAGCCAGGAGCTTTGTTTTTCTTTCACTTTCATCTCAGGCTGCAATCCCTCCACCTGTGAAAGACAGGTGTAGGAAGCAGGTTTGGGCGGAAAGGATTTGTACAGAAAGGATGGGTCAAGGGTAGTACAGTACTGAGGAGCGCAGGAAAAAGGAGTTTGGAGAAGGTTACCAGTCATTATCTGGAGAAGCCCTAAGTAAGAAAAGGCCGTTACAAATAATGAAGGCCAGAGAGTGGCTGAATAAGAAATCATTCCAGCATAAAAGTAGCTAAAGGAGCATCTTAGGGCAGGGAAGGGTTACTCGTTTCCCTCTCCCTAACCACCAGAGGGAACTCGTGCAACAAAATTCCCAACTGCTTGCAGCAGAGAAAATCAAACCTGATGAAACCACCACCACCACAAAACTCCTGTTGTGGTTCAGCTGAAAACAGGGGATGGTGAGGTATAAGGGCTGGGGACTGGGAAGGGTGGGGAAGAAAAATAGCAGTCTGTGGGCCCTCAGTCAAAATGAGACTTTTTTACAGTGGTCTGACAGGAGTCAGAAAAATGGTGAATTTTGCCGCTGCAAGAAAGTCTTGGTTTGATTGTTTGAAGTCTGTGAATGACTGAGCATCTTTTCTTGCTGCTGTGATTTAACTCTAGTGTCCTGGGCTCTCAACAAGGACCTGCAGTTTTTCAAATCTGTGAAACACCTGGGCATGGAAGGGTGCTATTTCTGCAACTGGCTAGTAAACACCACACATCACCAGGGAAACTGGGACTCCAGCTTCCAAATAGATGATGACTGGCTCCTACCTACAGTCCATCTGGAGAGCGAATGGGATCAGCAGAGGAAGGATGTTCATTTGTTAAACCCTCGGATAAGGTGAAATCGAGCACCTGCTGCTTTCTTACATATCTGGTGATCCACAGGTTCCCACCTGCAAGACAATATTTTCTCACTGGGATATTGTGAAGGTTAACAGAAGCCTAGTTATCTGACACAATGCCAAAGTCCCATTCATGAGACAGTCACAGGGCTCCAAAGTGCCCTACAAGAAAGTGGAGATGCGGTCAGGCAGGCAGGAACACAGCACCCTCACAGTTAAGGACAGCTGTGCTCTAACATTATGTTTATGCAAGTGCTGCCGCATGGGGACCACACAGTTGAAAAAGCACATTCCTTTCTGGAAAAAGCTCAGAGAACTGAACTGAGCTGGAACAGAGTTCAATACACATTTATCCAGGCTCTATAGACACTACTCTGGAATTTAAGAGATCTTGGAGAACAATCTACAAGTGGTAAATATTGCTCCATTCTTATAGACATCCTTCTTAATTTGTGCATCCACACACACATTCCTCTGTGGCATCAGTGGAACGTAAGCTTTTCCCTGTTTGCAGGCCCCTGTGGTAACACAGCGGACTGCCCTGCGTAAAAATAAACTTTTTCTTTCACAGGGCTATTTTTAGCCCAGAGCAGCTCATTGGCCCAATTCAGCACATAGTCCCATGAAAACAGCTGGGCTGGCACAGCCATGGGGTTGGAATGTGCAGCTGGTGGGGAAGATGAGGGCAGGAACTGCTCATACAGCTCTGAAGGGAAAAAGCACGGCGAACCGTACCTGCACTGTGCAGACAGGCCTGGCTTCACACAAGCTACCACTGCAAGCTGCAAAGGCTGGGAAGCTACCGGGGAACTGGGACGCTCAGGGAGTTGCCCTGCAGCCCTCCTAAAGGCAACTGCAGGGACAAGTCCTGCCTGCCCTCTTGAGGCAAGGACCGCGCTACGCAGCCGCCCCTGGACCCTCCTCCCGCCGGCCCATGACAGAGAAGCCAATATAAGGGCACCGGCGGTCGCTGCTACTCTCAGGCACCCAGAGCGGGCCATCCCGGAGCGGGCAGCCCCCGCCGGTCCCTACACAACGACCGAAGCCGCCCCACAGCTCCGCCGCTCCCCTCAGCGCCGGGTTCCCGCCTCCCACTTGAGCCCGCGCTGCGTGCGTGCGCGCGCGCGCGCGAACACCCACCCGTGCCCTCACGGCGCATGCGCATCGTGCCAATCCTCTCCCACCCACTCCCCCCCTCCCACCCGTTTGGTCTGCGCGGGGAGATGACGCCACCCGCGTCTCCCGCGTGCGGTCACATCCGGTAGGTGAGGTCAGGGCAGGGGCCGCCATTTTGGGTGGCAGGGCTGGGCGCGGAGCGGGGCACCGCGGGCGGCAGCGGCGGCCCGCGGGGCGGGGTGGCGGGGAGCGAGTGTGGCCTGCGGGCGGGCGGCCCCCATGGCCGGGCAGTTCGACTCCGAGGACCGGGCGAGCTGGTACTGGGGGCGGCTGAGCCGGGCCGACGCGGTGTTGCTGCTGCAGGGGCAGCGCCACGGGACCTTCCTGGTGCGCGACTCCGGCACCATCCCCGGCGACTTCGTGCTCTCGGTGTCCGAGAGCTCCCGCGTCTCACACTACATCGTCAACAGCTTGGGGCCGGCGGGAGGTCGGCGGTCCGGCGGCGAGGGCCCTGGGGCCCCGGGTGAGTGACCCTCAGGGCTGATGGTGCTTTCCCCCCCCCTTCCCGGCCCCTGCCGCCCTGGGGAGGGTAGCGGGGCAGCCGAGCCCCGGTCTGCGCCTCCCCACGGGCGGCTCCGCGGTCCTTCCTGGCGGTGTTTGCAGCCGTGAAGCTCTTAGGAGTGGAATTCAGTCGCGTTTTGGAGCTGGGGCTCCTGACAGAGCTGAGCCGTCTGTCCGCACCTGCCTTCCTACGACATCATAGCATAATTAAACACACAGGGAGTTGAGCGCTTATTGCAGCTCTCCTGAACGATCCCACAGCCGTACCGCTCACGCGGTCTTTTGTTCTCATAAACCAGTTAACTGTAGGTGTTGCATGCTCTCTCAGCTGGGGACATTTCTGCAGAAGTGCCCTCTAAAAGTCTGAATTCTGATAAGGTAGTTTTGCATTAGAAGGCAGACTGTGCGGCTAAATTTCAAGTCATGATCAAAGTATTATGTCGGTAGTTTAAGCAGTGGAAACTCTTCAGGAGTCTAATGGCAATTGTTCTTTAAGTCAGATGTGAAGTTCCATTTTTTCCCGCTGTGTATTGAAGGAAAGCATGTAACATTATTCCTCATCAACCTGACATCTAATATGGAAGCAACGTGTCTAAGTGTAATGCTTATAGAGCAGAAGATACTGATTGTGTCAGAGGGAAAGCTGTACCATGAGAAGCAGCATTTCTGCAAGTGTAACTAATGGAACAAGAGACGCCAGCAATGCAGCGTCCTTAGATGTGTACGAATGTGTGATACAAAGGCAGCGATATTGCTGCTGGAGCCATTACTGAAGTTGGTAGCGGAACTGCTCAAGTTTGGGTATTAATGCTCGCAAAAGACTGTGGGCGTATTGCTAGCATCTCAAAAAGGAACCGCTACATAATTTTGAAGTGTAGTAACCTGTGTAGTAAGAGATTTGGTGAATTTATTTGGCAGAAAGTAAACAGTATATGAATTGCTACGGAGACAGCCACTTTCTGGTGTAGATCTATGGTTGGGATAAGATGGGGAAGTGCAACAATACTTGTTAGGGAAAGGATTTTTCAGTCTCTGCACAGACTCTGGTTTACTAAGGAGGAGATAATCTAAGAAAAAACAAAACTGTTGTCAGTAGGTTTGCACCGTTATACAGTAATTTCCCCTGCTCAGGGGGACATTTCAGATTGGGAAATTCGGGAAAGCCTGAAGTCATTGTGTTTATTCTAGGAGCCTACTACAGTTGCAGAGTACACTCAAGTCACAAAAAAATCCAGGAGGTAGAAGTTAAAAGTGGCTGAATTCAGCTGGAAGTAAAGTGGAAGTCATTACTGCCATGGGTAGTAAAATGGTTTGCCACAAGATGTGGTGGATTCCCCATTGTTTCATGTCTGTGAAGACAGAGGTTTATTGCCATAGCTTTGTGGAGGCTTCATGCGGGAATTGTTGAAATGCATGACTGGTGTTATGTAGAGCACAATAACTTTACCAGGATGGCTTGTTGTGGAATTCAGCCTGTTTGGATTTTAAAGACTGTAGTGGTGAATAACACTGGAATATGTGTGCACGTTGCTTCTGGGCAGTTGTTTTCTGGAGAGCAACTCATCTCTGGAAAAACAGTGTTTTTCATGTTACTGTGGTATCACTTTAGTACATAGCCATCCTAACTTTTTTATTGTGTTACATTCTTAAGCTGAGTAATGTTTTGTGGCATTCTATGAGCTGGCTGATGATATGGATGTTAAAGTATTCTGGAGATTTGGTGTTCTTCTTAAAAATACCTAAATGCCACTTAGGTGTAATTCTCTTCTGCTTTAAATGTTTGTGTTTTAGAAGAGTAGCTGCTGTTGTAGCTATGTAGGCTGTTGGCACAGTAGGCTTAATATATGTTTAAAAGTATAATTATGTCTTGGTTGGTCTCTTTTTTCTTCCCTCCTGAATGTTATGAGCATAGGTGATACATCACTCCCGCATCACAGATACTTCTCTGCTGAGATTTTAGTAGTTTTAAATAAATCATGCCTCCATGCTGATAATGCGCTCTCTTCACACTCAAACCAAAGAAAGAAGGCGTGGGCGTGTATGTATTCCATTACATTTAAAGTGTAGTTAAGTTTTCCTTTCAGAAAAAAGTAAGTGGGGGGGTGTGCTGCAATGGGAGGGAGATGGAAACGTTGGTAGAAGATTGAAGATGGTTCCCTATCTGGATAGGGAAGCTAATGCAGTAAAATGAGGTAAATGTTTGCAAATTGTTATGCTTATTTATTGTGGTTGACCTAAACCATTAGAAAGAAAAGCTTTAGTATGTTAATTGTATGGTAGAGATTTTTTAGCAATTGATTGTTTGGCTAATGCACACTTCTCACTGGGAAATCTGAGTATGCCAGATCAGGTTCTTAGGTTGATTTTTCTTAGTCTCAGTAAGTGTGTGCGGGCGTGATTCATGACTGCCTTGACACTGCTGTGTTCAGAGGATACTAGGAACCTAGCTTCAGTACAGAATGAATGAGATGAGAACTTGTTAACTTTTTGTTAAATTCACCTTTTGCCTGATATGCTGCAGTTTTGAACTTCTTGAAGGTGATTTTCTGGCATAAGGAAAAAAGAATTTAACATAACTTCTCAAAATAGCTGCTTTTTCCTGAAGTGTTTTAAGGGTGTTAAAAGAAAATAGGATAAATCGCTGAATGATGGGAAAGAAACACACTCTGTTCCCAGTAGAGATGGAGATTAACAACTGGATCAGAGTTCGGGTGTCATTTGTGACCAAATACCGCAGTCATGGTCTGAAGAAATCCCAAACAAGACGAAGTACTCCATGCACGCATTAGCATGGTAATGNTAACAACTGGATCAGAGTTCGGGTGTCATTTGTGACCAAATACCGCAGTCATGGTCTGAAGAAATCCCAAACAAGACGAAGTACTCCATGCAGGTATTAGCATGGTAATGGACAATGAAGGAAATATTTAAATACATTACATGTTGCAATTTGACATATCATTCCAGCGTAAAAATGTATGATATGCACTAAAACAAAACGTCTAAAATATCTAAAGAGAGATACACTTTCTGTTGAAAGTACGATATAATAAAGCCAGAAACCTTATATTGTTGTAAAATTTGTCTCTCTAAAGTAGGGAGGTATGACAGATAAAGTGTAGAAGGTGGTGTTTTCACTAAGTAATCATTTTAAGAACATGCTACTTCAGTTACGCTTCTAAATCACTTCCATTGTGATTTAAAAAAACTCAGACTGTACTTCCTGGAATCGTATCATCTTTACATAATGATATCCGTACTCAGCTCTGTAGGAAATGACTTTAGATATGTGTGAGCAGTATGGCTTAACTCTGACACTTGGGGGTTGTTTTGTGGTTTTTGTTTGGGTTTTGTGTTTGTTTACATTAAGGTCTCAAAATGCAAACTGTTGGAAGCTTGGAAGGTGTATGCATTAGACATTTACTTTTCTCTCATCCTCTGACTATCTGCAGACATTACAATATGTAACGTATGTAAGAATATTCTTCTGGTGTGCTTAGAGGTCTTCTTGGGAGCCAGTGAATGGGGTTTTACTGTTTTTATAGGGCATTCATGGGTATTTACTTGTTTTGCTCAGGCGTGAGTAAGAACAAGGAAAAAAGGTGTCCCTGTGGGGGTGGGGGAAACACACAGGCTGGAATGTGATGCCTTCGCAGCAGAGTTCCCATATGCTCCAGGAGGAAGCTGGCTTACATCACTGTGGGGTCTTACTTTGAAACGAGAGCCTTGTGTCTCAGTACTCTATGTGATAAGAAAAGCTTTTTTTTATTTTGCCTAAAACGTGCTTTATAAGTTGGGGGGGAGGAGGGGGGACACTTGCAGACTAGATCTAGAAACAAAAATGAAAAGCTGTATTTCTGTGAGGTCTTCCCTGCCCTGAAAAGGAAAACTTACTGAAGCTTAGGAATAAAGGGAGAACTGCCTAGTGGCGCTAACACAATTGTTGTGAAGAGAGAAGTGTAAAACCCCTAAGATGTCTAAGAAAGTGAGAAGTTGCTTTATGGTTATGCCACCTGCCTGCCTTCTCAAGAAGTAGAATATTACTAGGTGTTTTATACCTCTACTTCCCCAGTATCTGTATAATATTTAAAACATATAAAGTAATCTTTTCTAGACTGACATGAAGCCAACACAGTGTAAAAGTGTTTTGTCAGGAAGGAATGTGCATCATAAACAGAGAACTGACAGCGTCCAGATTTGAAACTGTTCTTTAATTCTGGGACACTTTCGAGTTTAACTCTTTCCTCACCTTTCTGAGAGCAAAGGTTTCACTTGCTCTTCTGACACGCTGAAATGGATGGAATCAGGTTAAGTCCTAGCACAGATGGAGCTGGGAGAGTGAGAAAGATGATACTCGGCCCTTTGTGCTTCTTATTCAAAGGAGTAATCTTACAGAGCTGAGCAGCTATCCTTCTGATGGCTGTGCTGAACTGGGGAGAAGGGAAGAGAATTTCTAGCACTCTGTTGTCCAGCTTTTAATAGGAAGTGGCTGAAGTTCCTCTAGTAGCTGGACTTACCTTTACACGCCTTCTCTTCCTGAGAGCCCTCAGAAGATGTGGACAATGTGCTGCTCAGACTTGTGCCTTCAAAAAAACTGTCCCAGTGGACAGGACAGCTGTTGAAGGACAACAGCTCTACTTCTCCAAAACACACTTGCATTGTTGCTGTAACTTTTGTTGTGGTAGATCTTGCCTTAAGTTTTCCATTGGCCTACAGGTGTGAGAAGTGTTTGCAGTTCAAACAAACTGAAGAATTCCTCTGAGCCTGAAATCTGTTAATCTTTTAATACATTTTACCAGGGAATGACAAAACTTCGAAGCCCATAGTGAATGGAATTATTTCCCTGTTACGTAAGTGAGCATCATTCAGCTTACTTATTACCCTGTAGCTAAACAAGAGTATACACGAAAGACTTAAACTGATGGAGAGAGTTCACTGCCTGCTTGGTGAGGTGTAGTTGTATTTTATTTCCGGCCTGCAACTTTAAACCATTTTGTCCTTTTTATGCCTATTTTGGGTGAATTTAGAAGTCTAATATGTAAATTCTCTGGACAGTGGCCAGGTTGCTGCCTTTATATTCTTTGATAATTAATTCAGTTAAGCTTGTAGATTTCTTGTTGCAAAGAGGTTTCCCAGACCAGGTTTTTGTAACTGCCCTCTGGTTTTGTTTTGGTTGTTTTTTTTTTTTTTAAAAAGCATCAGAAGTGCATGTGGTATTCTGGGAGTGTTCTCTTTTTGAGCATAATGTCTCTCCTTTCTGCTGCTTATCTTTTTGTCCCTTCAAGGATTGCATTGATCTTTCTGATCCTAGAATGTATTTGGAGGGTCTGTGTTCTCTCACTCTTCTTCAGTTGTGCAAAATATTTTTTAGAATGTGATTTCCAGGATATGGCACACTTTCAGTCAGTCTTTCCCCATACACAAGGTTCCAGTGGACTTTTCTCTTGTAGTCTGACTTCCGTTTTATTGAGGTACATTTGGCAGCTATGTCAGGCTGTTGTATGTTAATTCAAGATGGTGAACCTGTTCAAAAGAAGAAAAAAAAGACACCCTGAAAAACCTTGTTCATGCTAGTGATGATTTTGGTGCTGACAAGGCTGATTAATGTTACTGTTGAACTGCTCATTTCCTATGAGTTTAAGATTTTTCTGTGTACACTTACTTTGCTGGAGTCAGATCTCAGCCTCCTGACTGAGTCAGTTTGTAGCAGATTTTACAAAGGCAAATTCACGTTTCAAGCTCTAAATTTGTGTCTTGTGAAGTAAGTTCCATGTCAGTGAACTTACCCGAGATTCGGTCTTCTCCATATGACTTCAAAAATCTCTTCTGCCCTGGTCCTCTTGAAGTTTCTATGATTTTTTTTTTCATTTGGCATAAATGTCTACATAAGCCTTGATCCTTAAAGGTTCACATCTAAAATAGCAGATATACGCTTGTGTTTCTGTCACCACGTTTGTCTGAAAATTCACGTCTGTGCAGCTTGTTGCGAAGCATGGTTTGCCACTTGCGATGTTATCAGAAGCGCAGCATTCCCAGATCATATTATATGCTTTGAAGTGCTGTAGGGATGCTGCCTGTCAAGCCAGAAGTCATCTCCTGTGAGACCACAGAGCTAAGAACTGCCACTGAGATGAAATTCCAGAGTTCTTGCTAAGTCTAGACCTGTAAATGTCTCAACAAAAGCTGAGGAGATTTTGCATCTTTTCAGCATTATGCTTTGGGAGAATAAGGTGGAGTCTTACTTCTCTTTCCATGCTGGGTTTGTATTTCTTACTGATATTTGCATTGGCTTCCTTATCTCTTGGTGATACCAGTTTGTGTTTTATTTTTTTATAATTTTTTGAGGGTATTGCTTTTGGTTTTAGGCTCATTGCATTTGTGCTGATTTCTTCTGAAAGTCTTTCAGGGCTGTTAATGCATGCAAATGTGCATTTTCCAATGACTTAGTTGTGCTCCTTTGAATTTCCTGTAACCAGCTTCATTGATGTTTATGTTCCTTGAGGATACTTCAAAACTTATTTATCTGGTGTTTGTCTGTGTTGATCTTATTGAATCTGCCTTTTTCTGTATTAGAACCCACTTTTGCTCTCTTGAAAGGACTTCTTGTAACGTTAGCTTTCCGTGCTGACAGTGCTACTTTGAAAGGGGGGTTTGGATCAGTGACAGCTTGAAGAATTCTGCTAGCTTGGTACTCGAGAGCTAAGTCTTGAAACTGTTAGATATTCCTTGCAGAGAAACAGACTTGCAAAGTAAGCATCTCTTTCTTGCGAAAAGAGTTACTCATTAAAGCATAAATCCTTTCCTCTCCACTACCCTCCCCCAGCCTTCTACAGTTCGTCTCATAACTGATTACACAGTGTATGGTGCATGGTGGAAATAGAACATAATGTGTATGTTTTTCCCCAGCTGAGCCTGAAGAAGGTAAAACGGAAGAAAAGTGCAGAGGACATTGAAAACTGAAATGGATTTCTGCCCTTTGATACCTCTAATGACTTGAATATGAACATCATCTATATTGTAGTGTATTTGAGGTTCAGATTTATAGCTTAGGCTCCATCTGATAAATATGGTAAAGAAATGCAAGACTTGAGATCAAAAGACTGAATTATATACCCATTATGAAAACATATGTTGCTTTGCATTGTATAAAAAATACATGCGTTGCATTTATGTAGTTTTCACTAATGGTACCTTTTATTGAAATGAAAAATAACATAATTTGCTTATTCACATAAACTGTTTGCTGCCGTGCTAAGCAGTTTTCTGTAGTGTCTGTACCTTTAACCTAAGATATGTTACAACAGGTAGATAACTATTGTTGCAATGTTGTCCTTTTGAAATAATTTTGAACTGCAAAAGAGAATTCTTTAAAAAAAAGTACCAAAATTTCATTTACTTCCTAGATTTGGAGTATGCAACAGGAAAAAGGGAATTGGCTGTTACTGAAAATTGTATATGCTCCTGAGAAACTCAGATGTGTTGAATATTTTTATTTGTTGTGTCCATATAACATTCAAGAAAACAAGTTATTTTTATTCTAATTTGGGAAGTTTGGTGGTGCCAACCAATTTCTTTTTTGCTTCTTTGACAAAATTGTAAAAAATAAAACTGCTGTCATGATCATGATAGTGCTGTCTTTGATTAGAAATACACAGAAGAGCTGAATGTGATCAATGTTAATGTAAAGATGACCAAATTGAATATCAAATTACTTATCTGTAAATATATTCATCTTCTCAAATGTTTAGTTCACAGTTTTAACTGTTGTGTGCTCTCTTTGACATATTGCCTTCTTCTTTCAGGGTTGAATCCCACCAGATTTCGAATAGGTGACCAAGAGTTTGATTCTTTGCCATCTTTACTGGAATTCTACAAAATACACTATTTGGACACTACAACCTTGATAGAACCAGTTGCCCGATCCAGGCAGAATAGTGGTGTTATCCTCAGGCAGGAGGAAGCTGAATATGTGCGAGCCCTCTTTGACTTTAATGGAAATGATGAAGAAGATCTTCCATTTAAGAAAGGAGACATACTGAAAATCCGGGATAAACCTGAAGAGCAATGGTGGAATGCAGAAGACAGCGAAGGAAAGAGGGGAATGATACCTGTTCCTTACGTCGAGAAGTATAGACCTTCCTCTGCTTCAGTACCTACTCTGATTGGAGGTAACCAGGATAGTTCCCACCCACTGCCACTTGGTGGGCCGGAGCCAGGGCCCTATGCCCAGCCCAGCATCAACACTCCGCTCCCTAACCTTCAGAATGGCCCTATTTATGCCCGGGTTATCCAGAAGCGAGTCCCTAATGCCTACGACAAGACAGCCTTGGCTTTGGAGGTACATAATGGGCAAAACTTAGAAAGAAGAGATCTGTTCAAGGGATTTCCCTTTCAATCGCATTATAGTTTTGTAGGAATAAGAAAGGGAAGAGCATTATCATACTGGTTGTACATCATGATTAATAAGTTATGGATAAAGGCTTTTTTAAAAAAATAATTAAGTGACCAGAGTCACTTGTAGACTAGAATTTGATTTTTAGAGCATGCTTAGGTTACTGAACCAATATCATGTCTTTTGTCAAGCATCACTAACATAAGTGTTTCCCCATCTGTGTGTTCACTTCTGAAGCCTTTATTTTAAGGGGGAGGGAGAGGGAGCAGTTCGTAAGTGTGTGTCTGAACCTGTGTTCACTGTTGCTTGCCTCACCCCTATCTCAAAGGTGTGCTGCGTTGTTTGTTTTCCAATTTGTCAGCAGTTTAAAAGCAATCAGTGAAAACATTGATAGTCACTTTAAAATTACACAAACTGAGATGGTGATGATGATGATCACACATAAGGTTTTATTGTAACATCTTGACCTCAAGCAGAATGCTTTGGTTTTTAGTTTGTGAAGCAGGAACATACATAACAATTCATTTGGGAGGTCTTGTGTAAAGCAGTGATTGATGGAGTATGATTTGTAATAAAGCAGCGAGTTTCCTTGAGGTTGATTCACTTCCTGATGTGATCAAGTACTTGTGTGTGGCCTTTTTGATTTCTTTTTTCCCCTCTTAAAAAGGAGAATAGAGTGCTCTATCTCTGCACACCAGATAGTTATGACCCAAGTGACATTTGAGGGAATTGAGACTCAGGTATTCTCAGTGGCAGACCTTTGCCTTAGGATGATATGTAAATTGTATCCTTTAATCTAGGCTTTCTTTGAGCTAAAGGCTCTGGAATTTCCTGATACCTAATTGACTTCCTGTTTATATAACATTTGAAGTACTTGGGGGGGGGGGGG
>VZSC01002402.1:208817-220423 GCA_013398225.1 Steatornis caripensis | reverse complement strand
GGGGGGGAAACAGTTTCTGTGCTGAGTCAGAGCATCTCCTCTTCACTCAAATACTTTGTTTAATCGTAGATAGCACAAAAGCCACTTCAGTGATGTGGCAACTGTAGGTATACTGCGTTAGTACAGAGTTGGCAAATGCAGTCGTTCTACAGATCTGATAATTGATGTACAACCTGGGAAATGTGAAATTTTTCCCTATTGTAGGTAAAAATTTGTCTAGGGAAGCAATTAAATATACTCCGAGTTAGTGTACATTCTGTTTCTAAATCAACAAGAGAGCCAGGATACAGAATGTAAATTTTGGGGTTGAGAAGCATGTGTGTAAGTTCATGCCAACTCACCAGATTTTGGGGAAACAGGCAAAGATTTTAACCTTCAGACTATCATACAGCCTAAGATGCTGTCTCTTTCCCTCTTTTTGTCACTCTCTCCACCCAGCCACCTCCTGGAGCTTGGAAACGTTCCTGAGTGTCGTTGTGGACTGTTGCAACTACCAGATGTTAGATTTTCTTTGAGCCATTGGAGATTATGTTGCGGCATACTTATCAAAACCTTTTGGGTTTCCTTCTGGGTTTTGTTTTTAAGCTTTTATTTATTAGTGTGCTACGAGTGTTCTCTTAAGCTTAACTTTACATTTTATTTCACATAAAGCAGAATGCCACAATACTGCCCAACTCACAGTTTGGTAGCATGGAGTGAAATGGAGAGAGTGAGAAAACACTGATAGTTTAGGCCGTCATAAGCAACTTTGAATGAAAGTAAAATCCTTTACACGCTAAGGAACAGCTTGCGAGTGCCATGGCTGGTCTGTTAGTTCAGTCCTCTTCACTAAAACTCACATGATCTGTCAAGTGTACTGTGCTTTAGAAAGTATAGTTTCATGGAGAACATCTCTCTGTTCTGAGCTGGCTTGCACTACTAGTGTCTTTTACTAACTCATAATAATAGGCCAGATAGCTGAAGTGTTTGGGAGGAGGGAATTGAGAATTGTGTAGGCTCTGCCCATCTGTGTGAGGCTATAAATAAGATCTGTAGTGTCTTTCTGCCTTTATATTAGAACAATGGTGTTTGTAGGCCTTCTAAATGTATTTAAATACTTACTAGTTGACATGTTGAACCTCTTGGTTAGGGTGATGTAGACCTGTCTTGCTCCAGTTCTGCATTTAAGAAATGCAGTAATAGTGGTGGTTCTTTATTCTGTGTATAATATTAGGAAAGTTTAGTTCTAAAATGTGAGCCATTTATCACTGTTTGTAGTAGGTCTTCCTTGCCTCTTTGCAGCTTTCTTCAAGTCACAATGTTACTGAGTTGCTTTCAGTGTCCATTCAGGAAGAAATAGCAAATGCACTTCACTTTCTCCAAGTTTTTCTTCATCCTGTCTATAAAAGTACTGTTTCTTGTTGTTTCCTTTTTTCACATTCCCCTTCACTTCATGGTGTTCCTTCTCTGTTATTTAGAGATCTCTTTCTTAGATAACTTAGTAGAAAGCACTATGTAAATCTTATCAGTCTGTTTTTGCCCAGACCTCTTAATAACTATAAATAAAGTAGGATTCTTTCCAAATGAAAACTCTTATCCTTAAATCTGGCAATATACATGGGTAGAGGTGGATCCCACTGTCTCTCTTGGGAAAATAGATTCTTAACATCGCACATTTTTGGCCCAAACTGCAAACAGAATATCTGTACTGTTCTATTATTTTAAAACAGACATGGCTTTGAAGAGGGCAAGGAAGGAGGATCAGAGCAAATGACTTTCTAATAAAGGCTGTGCTATATTATGGAAGAAAGATTCAGCAGAAGATAACTTTTATTTTGCTTGTAACTGGACATATTCAAGGACTTGTCAGTATATTAAGAGAAAAGAGAGGAGAAAAAGGGAAGTTCTATGTGGTGAATGATGCTGAGATGGATCAATTTGTTTGTTTTTTTTTCTTTGTAACAGTAGCAGAACTCTGCCATTTTGACCTTACCAAAGAGGAGTGCTTGGAATAAAACCACAGCATACAGAAGTCTTCACATGAACCTTCAGTTTTGCTTTGAAGCATATGGGATATATTTAGTTTTAAAACTTCTGATGAAGACTGGGACAAATCTGGCTTTATAGCAGGGTACAGTGTTGTTCTTGAGGTGCTGTGCTTGGTGGGATGGTGCACAATAAGACTAATGATACATAAGTCAACATTAGAAGTGAGGAGAATTCATGGAGTTCACTTCTAGTCAAAGTGTTTTAAAATTCCAGCACTTGTAATAATGACTGATTTTTTTTTAAAGGATCTCTGTATTGTGTTCAGGAGAATATTTGAACTGTAGATTAATATGCAGAGTTTAAAAGCAGATCTAGAAAGATCTGTAAGTTATTAAGGAACTGATGGAGCTCTTTTATTAAGCAAGCATGCTTCCTTAAAGTCAGTCTCCTCTGATAGGTGTAAAGTTTTATATATAAAAGAAATGTGAATGAAAGATTGTATCAGAAAGAGAGTGGTTGCTAAATGAAATTACTATAATGGTAAAAAAGGAATATTTAACCTCAGAGGTCTTTCCTCTTCTGACAATTACGGAAATGCAAATTTTGGGTGTACCTTCTTATAGTAAGGAGAATTTATAAATGGGTGTCGCTTTGCTGCAATGATCCTGAACCACCCCTGAGAACCAAACAAACAGCTGGGATGCTTCTGGGAGTGAGGGGAGTGTCACGAGCATCCCATATTCTAAGTCACTGTTGTTGCACTGTTGAACCCACCTTTTGCAGGTGAGTTTGTCATAAGATTTCCAAGATAAAGTCTACATGAACCGAAAGTAGTGGGTGATACTCAATAAGAGCACAGAGGCCAGCAGTCTAAGAAAAAGATCTTACAGATAGCAAGCTTAAGTGCAACTTGTGCATTTTCTCTCTGGGTGGGTTGGAGGACATATGCTTTTCTGTTGGAGGCTCATAGGTAGATTATATCCAGGTATGAAGGAATTTAAAGTTATCTAGGATAGCGCTCTTGTAATGGTCGTGATTAGGAAATGAGATTTTCTGCTTCTAGTATTGTCACATTTAATCTTATCCTTGTTAAATTATAGCTGATGTTTTGTTTTGGTCAGCAGAGTATTTTTGTTGGTACAACCCCTCCAGTGATTATTAGCGGTAGCAAAATTATACATATTACATGATTAAATTGCTAAAATGCTGAAAGTAGCAGTCAGTAGTCGAGGAATGCTTCCTTTTTGTCGGTAGCAAATACATCAGAGGGTTTTCTTCAAAATATGATTCATTAAAATGTCTATGCTAATGACTACAAAACGAAAAAATAGAGCTACAGCCAGAGTCCCAAGCGTGCCTCTCATTACCAGATAAGTAATCGTCAGAGGTATGGGAAGCTTAATTAAATGTCCATGTAGTGGTTTGAATTTATGAACTGTTAAGAGCTGTTCCAGCAAAAGATTCCAAGTGATTAAAACCTGTAAAGTTAATGGAGATTGGTAACATCTTAAATTGTTTTCCTTGTTCTTCATTCACCACCTGGAAAGTGAGAATAATGAGATTCTGTTTTGAATGAATTTGGAACACAGTGATGAGCCTCTGTGTAGACTAGTAACTGTATGTTCAGTGAATTTGTGGGTGAAATGCAGTATGGCTTGTGGCCACGCCTTGGGAGTTTATTTACAGCATTACTGAAAGAAAATAGAATATGTCTGTCCCAAACTCATTCCCTGTATGTTTCCAGAGAAAAACCGAAAACCATTGTATGCTACTTGTAAGTAAGATTATTGATAAAATGCTACACAGCAGGTTAGAGGTGATAGACAGTTTTTCAATGTTGCATTTATTAACTCTCCAGTTAATGGAGATTACAATGGAAATTGTGCTTTCTTAGGTTGTGTAAGTGCTACTTAATAAAAGTACCCTTCACGATAGAACAGAGTGGGGACTGATTAGACCTAAGCTTGTGGTCCTGACTTGAGCTACATGACGGCACAGCCTTGGGAAAGTGACTGCTGCGCAGTTTTCGACCTTTGTCAAAGGGAGGCAATACCTTTAGAATTGGTTATGTGAATATTAGGCTGGAGATTATAATATGAGATATATTACTCTGCTTTTATTAAGTGTAGTACATTAGAACCGGGTACTTTTAAACTAGAGTATATTGTTTCATTGGTCCGTAGGAACCATTCTCTTATTTTTCTAGCCAAACAATGCAAGTATAAGAGGCAGAGGACAACAGTTTTCTTTTCTATACCTGTGAGATTTATTTATGTGTGTCCATGATGGACAAGACTGAGAGATCATCCAGCCTTGCCTCTGGTAGTGGCTAGTTGTGGATGCTCAGAGTAAGAACTGAGAAGCCTTACGGAGCTAATTCTTACTCTCTCACATATTCTCCCAGTGTTTTATAATTTGTGGGTAAATATATATGTAGCCTCCGCTTATCCAGAACTTTTCCAATACTACCTGAAAAGCACTTTGTGGAATTTCAAAATTAAGGAGCCGTTTAGCTCGCAGATTAGTGTTCGTTCGCTTTGTACATCTGCAAGCCTCCCTCCCTTAAGGAGGCGTTTGATGCAGTATAAGCAGAGTGCAAGCCTCTCTCAATTCAGCGAAATGCATTTAGTGTGGTAGCAGCTGATGTCAAGTCCCAAGAGTGCTCTGAAAGGTTGGTGTTGGATTGCAGGCTCTCCAGTTTAGGTAGTTCTCACCTAATCTAGGTACTCTTCTTTCTCTCTATACTTTCTTTAGGAGTGAATAACATTGGGTGGTAGGCTGGTGTATCAAAAATGGTCAAGACTAAAACTGCTGTTTATAGAAGTGTATCTTGGTACACTTGGGTGATACGACACCAAAGAAGAGGGGTAGCAGCTCATCCTATGTATTTTTATGAATTGTAACACTGCCTTATTTCTTATCCTGCAGGTCGGTGAGCTGGTGAAGGTCACAAAGATTAACGTGAGCGGTCAGTGGGAAGGAGAGTGTAATGGCAGACGTGGTCACTTTCCATTCACACATGTTCGTGTGCTCGATCAACAGAATCCTGACGAGGACTTCAGCTGAGTGTGGCTCAACAGTCGCGCTTGCAGATGGGAACAATCTCAACTGGTTTTTATTGCGGATGCCATCAAGACTATGTTCCGACAGACGTTGAAAGCGGTATTGCTTGTACAAGCATTCTGATAACCTGCAAACCCCTGGGACTGAACACCACCATTCCTTAATCAAGGGTCATGTAATTCAGGGTACGACAGTAGATACCTTGTGTGTCAAGTGGCAGAACTAGTACATGATTATAGGTTGTAATGCCTGCTTACGTCCATGTGCACAGCAGACTGGACCTCGGCACCAGCAGCAGCAGTTGGAGAAAGCAGTAATGTAGATGTTACGGTAACATTTATAGCTCTCTCCAATCCTATTGCTTATGTTGCTTCTTCCTCAGGCAGTGAACATCAACCTTAGACAATTCAATATATAGATAGAAATGTCATGGTTTTATCCTGGAGCTTTCTCCATATTTTTTTTTCCATCCTGAATTCTCGGTCCTAGAAAGGCTTTATAGTACTTTGTATGGTCAGTTAACTATGCACAGTACAGATTTATGTAGAGCCCGTTGGGGACAGCCTTGTGATTTACAGATGCTTACCACTTTAATGGTAAATGACAGATCAGATCAACCTTGGAATTCTAGAAGTTTGTGGACACTAGACTGATTTCTTCAGTACTGTTGATGCTACAAACATAGCAGTTGATTTGAAATTAAAATTCCTATTAACACACCAATATCTCCTTTTATCCACAAATATAAGGCTTATGGAAGTGTAAACATCCATATCAGTGCTGAAAAATACGAGCATAGCACTTTAATGCATAGCTTTAAAGCAGTGTTTGAATCACTAAATATACTAAAATATTGACACTGCTTTCCAATAAAATTAAATTATATAGGGCCAGTTTAATTTTTCTAGAATTCTTCAATACTCCTATTGTACCATAATCTTACAGTACAAATCAGTGTCAAACATGGTGAACCGACAAACCAAATATTACTTTTACTTTAAAGTTACTCTGGGGAGACTCTTTTGGTTTAATTCCCATCTGTAAAATACTTGATAGTGAATTCATGAGGATTTTATTTTTAATAAACTAATGGAAAATACGTGTGTGCTTCTGAATTGATTCTTAAAAGGCATAATAGACTAAATACGGCTTTATAGCTCATAATGCAAATCAGTGCATTGAATAGGTGGTATTATGCACTGCTTGATTTTTTTTTTTTAAATCTGTTCTTCTAATTATCTGGTTTTCTCTAACATAAATCAGAATGGATTCAGTAAGTTTTGTAAACTGAAATTAAACACTGAAGTAACTATTCCTTGCCTGTACCCTGGATTGTTTTCCAAACACAGCACTCTAGTGACCAAAATTAAGCAAACGGATTTTGTAACTTTGACTACAGTGTAATCCATACAGGTTTTTCTTGGTAGTATCAAACTAAAACGTGATTTTGGTTGATTCAAACCATGTGACTAGAACAGCTTATTGGTTGTAAATGCTGCGAGGGCTAGTTCCCACTGCAAAGGCTATCGCTGCAAGGCAACGACCCGTACAACAGAATACTGGTAACACTTTACCTCAGAACTGTGTAACATGCTGGAAACAAAAATATTTCTGTTATATTTAAGTACTAGTTGTTTTACTTCCAAACTAATCCATCAGTGAGTCTGACTAGTTTTCAGGTAATGGGCACTCATTGATTCTGTAGACTAATGCCAGTGTACATTAATTGTATTTTTCCATCACCAATCTCTATAAACACTACTGATGATTATTAGAAAACTGACATGACAGTGGTGAAAGAAGAATGGTAACAAAGGGATTGCAGTACTGTTCTGGCTTGGATTGCTGTTCTGGTTAGGGTGATATGCCAGGGATTGTGGGATCTCTTCTAGCTTAGTACAAAGTTTACTTTGAGGAAAAAAATTGAGAAACTAACTCTAAGTTCTTTAACACGTTGGTTTCTTTAAGGCTAACTTGTATTTTTCCTCTGACCTTGATATTTTCTATGACTGGGGTGTTGTTTTCCAATAGCTGCTCCCTGAATAACGGACTTAATACTGAGTTTATCAGTTGCCCGTATATGCTTCTATTTTTCTTCAGGTATTGTGAAAGAAACACAACAAACTGTGCATTCTTAGAATAACACAGTTTGTTCTGAAGTATTTTTCTCAACTGCAGTTAATGAAAGCCCGTATGTTTGTACCTTTCCAATCAGCAATTATTTTAAGATACCAAAAGAAGTCTTTTCTGAAAGGAATTTTATTATGCAAATCTTGCCTTTTTAATATGAAAGACATAAATTGAATTAACTAGCAAATACCCTGCAAACTTTGTAGATGTGTTCTTGTTAAGACTGTGTAAAATGCGAGTATTTGTACGCTTTGAAAGAGCAAAAAAAAGAAACTAGAGGAGTCTTAATAGCTGCTGTTGCACTAGAATCCTAAGTTCTTGTCAAGCAGTTTTTCTTAGTCAGCTGATACATTAATGCAACTGTTTTCCACTATTCAGTTCTAAGCCGAAATGTGATTTTTTTTTCATAGGTGATAGAAATGAATATGTTTGCATTTGGAAGAAATAGACATTTCAACTTATCAAGCCCTTAAAGGAAAATAGGTAGAACATATGTTCATGAACATGTGGGTTAAATCCTTTTGTGGCCTTTGTTTATCCTCCTCTATTTGTTCCCTCCCTTTCCCCCGATGCGTGCAAAAAAATCATTGCTAAGAATGTTGGTCACAATCTTTTGTCTCTACTTGGCTGTGTTTTTGGTCTCTTGTGCATAGGCAGGTGTTAGAACTAGAATAATCATTTCTAGAAATACACCGTGAAAGCAGAATGCTCAATTACACTGTGTTCTTCTGGTGCATTTACACATTATATCACACTAAAAAGTACAACTGGCTGCTATGGTTTTTTAATATATATTTCATTTTGGTAAACCCCAGCCTTCTTACTAATATTTGACCTGGTTACATCTTGTTAATCTGTTTGAATTGTATTTGTTAATAATGCAAATATTTCTAATCATCTAAGGGTAAAACACATCATTTTTGTTAATGGTTTTGGGGAAGGATTCTAACCAAACCAGTTTGAAGAAAAATATGAACATGTGCCATTGTATTATAACACTATCCACTTTCTTAACAGTTAAAGTCTTTTTTTATTTTTTTGTAGCATGTAATGTATATGTTCATAGTACGTGAAGTAAATAAAAGTATAGCCAAAACTTTGACTTGGTGTCATTTTCAATCAGGTGTCACTGGAATACTTGCATTTAGTAATCTAAAAATAGAGCTGCGGCTGTGGCAGGTTTTAGTTGGCCATACTCCTATAAAAACAAATATAACACCTGCAGAAGTAAGACAAAGCAAGGTAACTAAAATAACTTATCAACCAGTAAAATACGGCTTTTTTTGAAACAAGGTGGCTTTCTGTAATCAAATGAGTTACTTGAGTCCAAGCAGTGGGGGGAAAAAGTATATTCTCACTGCAAAAGAGGACTCATCAGGAAGGTTAAGGTGAGCATTTGCAGCTATTAGTCTCCCTTCTCCCTCCACAGGTGTATCAGGAAATAGATAGGGGATTCTTTGGATGGTGTATGTCTTGTCTGGAAAAATAAGCAGCTGTTGATTCATTCTTAGAATTGTCAGTAAAAACACAGTAAGCATACAAATTAATGCCAGAAAAAATCTCATACAGAGTCTACTAGTGGTTCAGAAGGACTTCTTTGTAACTGTGGTAGGAGGAGAACACTTTCAGTGAAAGACTAAGATGTGTGGTGTACTTTCAAGGGATGAAACGCAGAAAATGAGGACCAGAATGCCTGTGTCCCAGGTGGGAGAACATTGGTAACGTGAATCTGCAGTAGACCTACCTTTGCCGCTGTAATCCTTAAAAACTGCAAGGGGGAGTGGCCTCTAGGCCCCCAAGGATAAGAATCATGATGGCAATACCGTAGCTAGAGCCAGACGGTTTAATTTGGGGTGTACACTGAAGAACAGCCCTAGGTCCACACCAGTGGGTTCCTTAGCTCAGCGTGGTTAATCATGGACCAAAACCTTGAGGCGCTCAAAATCCCGCAAAGCATTTGACCTTCCAGAGGTGCTCCGTAGTTCTATGGGTTCTTGTTGCATGGAAAAGGCCATGTTGTATGTTCCAAATTAAAACACTTCACTGTTTCTGTAAGTATACAAGGCCCAGTCTTGATAGTGTTAGTACTGCTGTAATTGTTTTCCTTGCTGGTAAGGGCAAGGACAGCATTTGTTTTCTTGGTCACTCCATTACAGTTGATTTGTATTCAGTTGGCTGGCTACTACAGATAACTTTCTTGGTAAATACTGTTTTGTGGAGTCCTGAAGTGGAATGTTACATGTTAAATGAGTGACTTTGCATTTAAGTGTATTGAGACGCCAGCCAAGTTTTCCTGTTATGTCTCCACACAATAAAGATTATTCTATCAGCTTCAAATGGAAAAAAACAAATTTCATAGATAAAAGTACTGCCCTCAGCTTTTCTCCAGTGTTCATACGACTCTGCTGCAGCAGAGCTGCAATCCAAGAGTGCCTTTTAATGAGATTACATGAGATAATTTAAGAGCTCACTGCAGCTGAAAGGAAGAGGTTCTACATGCCTTTCCACACTGCCCTGACAGCCATGCCCTCCTGCCACTTAACCTCAGACTGGTATTTGCAGAACTTCTCTGTCAGCTGATGTAACGCAGGGCTCATGTAGAAACTTATTGCCCTTCCTTTCCCCCTCCTTCCAACAATGGTTTTCAGCTGCAGGGGTCATTGGAATCAACTCATGTAAAAGTTGAGGGTGCAAGGGACAAGCGAGTATTGCATCACCAAATTATGCTGGGTTTCCCTGCATTAAACTGTTTATTCCTCATGCTTCGCCAAGTCCCTGACCAATTTCCAAATATTCGCGTGCCATTTGTGACAAGTGCATTCAAAAATATTTGAAGTATTCAGACAATATGCTATAATTCAGCAAGCGTATCAAGCATGCACCTCACTTTTGGCAAATTAATATTCTTAAAGTGGCCTGGTTTATTTATATTGTTGAGCTCTAAAACTTGAGTGTCTGTTGACCATGAGGATCACAGAAAAGTTCCTAAATTTATGCAAATCTAATTTGTTGTGCACAGCTCCTGTATGAAACTAAGCCTCAGTTGCCAAAAAATATACTTTTATGGTCAAGATTTATGAAGTGCAGACGTGATTTGCAAGTGTCACAACAAGTTTTATTATATTTACACAAATATATGGTGGCTCTATACTGCTGGGGTCTTTTGGGTGCCTTTGTAATGGTACTGTGTGTTTACAAACAATTCAGAGGTAAAGGTATATAGCGATTCCAAGTTTCAACAAAACTAGCGTTTTCTGATCATATTTTCACTGAATTTAAAATAACAAATTTTTTTCTGGACCTGACACCTGATTTTCACCTTAGTCCACACGTGCTAATGTCTTTGTTTTTTCTTTTATGGAATTCTGATTATTTTGGAATTAGATAATCCTGAGATTTGAAAAAGAGTTGGGGCCCCAAATGCCCCATGGAAACAGACCATGGATATTCTGGGTAGGCAGCGATATAAAAATCATACTGTTGTATTTTCAGATTTATTTGTAATGAAAGCATAAGGTTATGTTAGTTTTACGTACCCTAAAGCTCTTGTTCACCAACTGAAGTGACGTGTTAAAACTCATCAGAAAACAAGAAACTAGTTTAAAAAAAAAAAGTGCTTTAAGTGTTTGCAGTCAGTCACACATCAGGAGCCCATTTCAGTGGGCACAATACAAAAGAGTAGATAGAACGAGACCAGACACCGCGTCCAAGCGGTGCTAGGGCCTGTTCGGACTCTGCTGTACATCAAAAACCGCAGAGACCTTCATGCGCTTCTACACCTCCGGAAGGCTGAGAGTCTTTAGCCAGCTCATCCTAGGGGACACTGGAAATAGAGAACCAAGACTTCATTCACAGCTACCCCAAGCAAATCTTTCAAGATTAAATGTATGCCAGCCAAGTATAATCCCTTTTAGTTTTCTCAAACCATTCTGATTTGGGAAATTGAGGTGTTACCTCAACTATTTAAGTGTACATTCCATTTTTTCAGAAGTACTCTGTGAGGAACTTGTGAAACATCCAATTTTAAGTTCTAGTTCTCCTAGCCTCTTAAAACTGTGAAACGATCGTATCTGATGTCAGACATAGCACTGGAGATGATACTTTGCGTGAGCGAACACGCTGGGGAGACTGCAGGAACCTGCTGAATCGGACCTTCTGCCTTTCCCCCGTGTCTACATTCACCATGACGTACGCATGTCTGGAGCACACCCGGCGCTTCTACAAAACCACACGGAGAGTACTCAACTAGTACTGTCAACGTCCGAGGGCAGCAGAAACGCGTTCCCTGAGAGGAAGAGCTGCACTGAGGGAAGCGCCATTCTCCCCGAGCGCCCCCAGCCGGCGGCCCGCCCTCAGCAGCCCGCGGGGGACCCGCCACCCGGCCCCACCCCGCCATCGGCGGCTCCGCACTTGTACCCTCCGCCTCCACAGAACAACGGCGCCCT
>VZSC01002402.1:179760-208651 GCA_013398225.1 Steatornis caripensis | reverse complement strand
CCTCTCGGTCGCGGCCCCGCCACAACCGGGCGGAGGAGCGGGCGGCTTCGGCCCCGCCGCTCCCGCGCTGCCCCCTGCTGCGCTGCCGCCTCCCGCCGCCGCGACTCCGGCCCCCGCCTCCCGCCCGTTGCCAAGGAGCCGCCGTTGCCATGGGAGGCCGCAGGGCGCATGCGCGCAGTTGCGGAAGTGCCCGGATGCAGCGGGAGGCGGTGCTGCCGCCATATTTGCCCGGAGAGCAGCGAGCTGGTAGCTGCTGAGCCCCCCAGACCGATCGGCTTCCATCCGCCCCGTGCCGTCCCCGACGCCGCCCCGCCTGCAGGACATGGACGATCGGGAGGACCTCGTCTATCAGGCCAAGTTGGCTGAGCAGGCTGAGCGCTACGATGGTGAGCGCTGGCTAGTGAAGGCCGTGCAAGGCCAAGGGGAGAGGGAGGGAGGGAGCGGCCACAAAATGGCGGCTGGGCGGGGGAGGGGGGCAGGGGCAGAGGAGGGGGGCACAGACAAAATGGCGACTGGGAGCGCCCCAAGGGGCTGGTGGAGCTGGGGATGGGGGGTATGAACGAGTGGGTGGCTTGGGCCTGGGCGGGGCCCTGTTCGGGGGGCGGTGGCGGCAGAAGCCGGGAATAAAATGGCGGCCGCGAAGGGCGAGTCCCGGGGGGGGGCAGGGGAGCCGCCCCCGCCTCTGGGGGGCCCGACAAAGAGACCCCACTGCCCCTCGTCGTGCCGCTGGCTGGTGCGGCTTGAGGTGGTTCTGTTCGGCCCGGGCCTTGCTTACCTGCAGGCCGGGCCTCGCGGAGCTCAGCGGTGTGGGGCTGAGGTCGGCTCGCCGCAGACAACGCCCAGTGCCGCCCTCTCCGGAAGGTGGGTGTCCGGCCCTCCCGGCCCCTGGGGAGGCGATGCTGGGGAGAGGCTTGCTCGCCGTCTTGGGTCCCGGGGGAGGGGGCGAGCGCTTTTCTTTCTCTTCCTTTGCCGTCGGTTGGAGATATTGCTGCCCCTGGCAAACCCAGAGAGAGCGAGCTCTCACCCTGAAGGGATCGAGTACACGATACTTCATTGCCTAAAGGAAGTGCATATGCTTTCATTATGTGGTAGAAATTACTGCACATCACTTTACTTTTCCAGCATCATCTTTTCATCTGTTCTCCCCTGTAAGTTTGTGCGCTGTGCCTGATCATTTAATATCTGGGTAAAAGGTGGTAGAGGGGAGGAACTGGCAACCTTGGATGGTGTCTCTTGCCTTAAAAATGCCTGTCTTGCCACTGTTTCTTTAAACATGTTTCTTATGCATATAATGGGAAGGAACTTTAATTTTGTTGGTGATGATACTCTACTGGGACTGTTACTTTTGTCCTAAGACCTTATGTTTATTCACTTAAAGTGAAATAAATACTCTCGTATGTAAAACGTGTGAATGCAGTTACACTTCATTTAGAGGTAGGAAGGTACTCCAAATACTTTCTGTTCGTAATTTTCATAGATATGACCAGGTTCTTGTCAAATGACATATTTTCACTTAGTTGTGCTTAGAAAGCGTTTTATATAACTATTGCAAAACATCTGAAAACATGTTTTGGGGAGAAAAATAGAAACTACAACAACAAAGGAAGGCTTAAATTAGACTCCCTTCTGTGACAGTTCCAGTAGGGAAATAAGGTAGAACTAAGAATTCCACTAAATGAGAGGAGTCAGACAGTCTCCACAGTAACTGTAAGGACTTACAGAAAAGAATGCCTCCCAAAAAACCCAGATATTGTGGTACAACTTAATTGACTTGGACAGAGGGACTCATGCAACTCCATATTCCACAGTAAGTGTGCAACTTCTGCTGAGGGTTTTGGTTTTTTTGGTATCTTAATTGCCTACCCTAAAGAGTGTGAGATAGGAAGATGCATTTTTTTTTTCCCCTCAGATGCCCAGTTCCAGGAGCATTCCTGGAGTTGAGTTGATGAGTAGGGAGTAAAGGGTTCTCCACCCGATATTGATGAGTCAGTGCAACTGAAAATGTTGGATTTGGTTTGAGTGGAAACCCAGGTTGGATGCTTGGCCAACATCCTGGAGAATCCCATAATCTTTGGGAGCTTTTGAGGCATGACTGTCTTTCTGGTGTTGTCTTAACTCAGCGGAAAATCAGTTCTTTATTGGACTACCCCATTGTGGAGATCTGCAATACAAAACAATCAGACTACCTGTCAACTAAAAAATTTATTAGTAGGGATTGCCATGGTGCAGCATTTCCATTGATGGACTTTCTGTTCTACCAGTATAGTGAATGCCTGCAAAACAAGGTGGCTAGATCGAAATGTAAAAGCATTCTTAGGCTGTACTGCTTCTGAATGGTAATGAGACTGTTTTGCTTAGGAGGGGGCACTAAGCTTAAAGTTGTTGTATTTAAATCAATGCTGTGTTTTTTAGACTTCCAAAGTTTGTTGGAATCAAGTTGAGTAAACGAATACAAGGTACACTCTCTAATTCTGCTGGCTGTTCTAAATGTATCTTCATGTCTGTTGTGTCCATGGCCTGGCAGAATATGCACTGTAGCTACTGTTGTAGCATCTAATTCTGTATTCTTGTTCAGCTGAAACAATTAAAAATTACTGGCATAATTTGTTCTTGTTTATATTAAATACTGCAGTTCTGCCAAGATCATAGATGAGACTGCTAAATTATTCTGTGAACAAAATTGTTGGAGAATCAGTGTGGTGAAAGTGTAAGTTATTCTTAATTTTGCTCTCCAGTTTGATCTTTGAGATGCATGATCAAAAGGTCACAGGTACTAATTGGCACGTATGAAAAGGTGTAATGGTAAGTACTGCCTACAGATGTGTTGGAGTAAAGATCTTGTGTAACTTGTCTGTGAGTGTGGATGCCACACTTTTTTGTGTTTAATGTTAGAATAGCGGTTAAGTTTCTCCTGTCTTCTTTCTCCTTGAGACTTAGAGTGGTGTGTGGTAGGTTGGTTTTTACATACTTTTCATGGGGTTTATAGCACGACTTACAGCGAACCTCTGACTGTAGCTTCTTTGGTGTTACTTACCTCACCTGCTTACAGAATTTACGAAGTCTTGGGAGCTGTACTTGTGAATCATTGGAAATGTAGGCCTGTATCTGTACTGTCCTCGGTATACTGGCCCAGATTAAGGGGGACAACTTTGTAGGTGCTTCTGCAATGTAAGTAGCACTCTGCCCAGATCTGTAGAGATACTAAGATTAGGATCTCTGACTATCTTCACAGATCTACTTAGGCATGTCGTGACAAATCACAAAATGCCAGGAAGCTTTGCTTATACTACAGGAAGCTTTATGAGAAATCTCACTTACTGCTGTTTCTTCAAAGACTTATTAATAGAATAATATGTAACTATAAATTGTCTTGTTTTTTTAAAAACAATTGGAGTAGGTAACACTGAATTGGTTTGTGAAATTGCGTTACTAATTTTTGAGCTCTTTATATGAGGAGAGTGTGTGTATCTGCATTCCTGTAGACTGCTGCTGAATGTCAAAACCAATTCTTCATTGTGGAAGCTAGGTAACATCTTTCTTTTAATCAGGTGAGATATATAGTGTGACACAAAGTAGACTGTAAGCAGATACTTAAACTCTAAACAGCAGTTCTATACTACAGGTCTTGAAGGATATGACTTCAGATTTACATAATGATATAATTTAGGTGAGATGGAATAGGTGGGTTCCACCTCCCCCCAGATAATATGTCAAGGTACAGGTAAGAATTGAGAAAAAGAAAAAAAAAAGCTGTTTGACAGCTGTCTTGTCTCCCAATACAGCAAACTAATAGCTGACGCTTATGTTTTTATAAATTGTCTGTCAGGAAAATTTGTCTTTATTATGAGGACAGTAACGTGTACAGCAGTGGACTCAATTCAAGATTTTAACCAGGTCTTGAACTTAGAGCTTAATGAAGAATCAATTAATAAACTAAGTCACAAATCAGAATTTAAGTTGCATATTTATTTCAGTTTGCAGAGGACTTACCTCTTTCAAGTGTCAAGCACACTTAGGGTTTTTTTGGTGTTTTTTTTTTTCTTCCCCCCATATTAATGGTTAGTACTTACACCTGTCTGTAAATGTGGTCTTACCGTTCCAGGGATGTGGGATATGACTGCTCTCTTTGTCTCTGAATCAGGTAGATGTGAAGGGGCTACAAGGCAGGAAAATCTTAGTTTATCCTCAAAATGTAGGAATCTTAGAGGTAGATGCCAAGTATGGCCAAGACAATGTTGGAAAATTAGATTGTTAATTTTTTTAAAGTGATAATTGTTTACATGCTGGGTCATAAAAATTTACTTATGATCATGAAGAATTGTGTGAGAGAGGGCCACCTTCTGTAATGGGCTTCTTGAATCTCCTGAGGTACTAAGAGCAACCAAAGGAGACAAACCTCTACAATTAGATGGTTTGATTCTCTGCAAGGAGTCCAGAAGCTGAGTTGGTGTCCATTACACTTCAGTACTTGTATTAGAAGATTGCTTTGTAGCAGATCAAGCAGAGAAATGTATGACGAGGCTCAGTCTTTAGATTTGCCTGTGTTTGCTTTCAAACTTAAATTTTTATTACAAATACTGGAGAAACCGTCTTTTATTTAGAAAAGCATATGCTCACAGCTTGAAGAGATGATAGTGATGACTTAGGAATGATGTTCTTGCTGCAAGAAAGGCTTGTGATAGTCCATAGGATTGATTATGCAGAAAATACCAGTGTTGCTTGGATAATTTGGCCTTAGCCGATCTATTTCTCCAAGTGCATAAAGGTACAAGTATGCTTTGTAGAACTGTGTATTTGCAGAGTCATGCAGTCAGATGTTGGAAGTGCCTTGGCTGCACCAGCCATTATAAACCTTATACACGGAACAGCAGTTTAACCTGCCGCTTTCTCCACAAAGTCATAGTCTAAGCTGCTGTGCAGGATGGATGTTCTTTGGTATTCCCCTCCCCTGCCTCTTGTTTGTCTTAACTGTTGGGAATATAGTTGTTAGGTTCTTTTGTGCTCGTTTGTAGAAAACTTGTATGTTGTGGTAAGTGTGGCATGCTCTAGATAGAGAGGTTGAGACAGGATTGTCATTTTTTGGTACCTCAGTAGTAGCACCCTGCTTTTAATTGCCTGTAAGAATCTACTCAGAGTGCTTCAAAAGCACATGAAGACCTTCAAGAGAAATCACAGAAACTTAAGTAGTAAGGGTAAATGTATTCATTTTAAGCTTTTAGAAACTAAAGGTACAGTGCTGCAAAGTGGGCTGAGCTAATCTGGCAACTCACTGATGAAAGAGGGATGTCCTCTCTTCCCTGGCTGTTTCTCATGTTTACTTGGGTTCTAGTCTGACCCTTAGAGCCAGTTCAGTTGTCTAAATTATAAGCAAGATTTTTTTTTCTTCCTTACGATTTGGTGACCTGAATCAGCCAGCAGAGAGGTCAAAGAAGTGTTGAGCTGGCGTGAAGAAATTGATAGGGATAGAGGGGAAAGCCACCCGCCCACTGCATGCAAGCTGCTGGACTGGTTTAGCCATCTCAAGTCTTACTTGCCAAATGCAGATTTCTTAACAGAACAGGAAAACTAATGCAGGCAATGTGTTTGGAAGAAGAGTTCCTAATGGATGAAAACACGAGCGCTGCCTTCTCTTGGGTTGAGTTTGGAGCTGATCATTGTGGTGAATAGGACGGTGCCCACCAATGCCATGGGGAGGCCTGCGGTTCTAGGGAAAATGCAATCTATAGGCATTAATCTTCACAGTTACACTCATCACTAAATGAAGAAAGTACACTTGCTCCTGTTTCTTCAGCTCTTCTTTGTCTTTGTGTTTGTACTTAGCAGTCTGCTGCTACTACTAAGTTAGTACTTACTGTTTGCTTCTGTTTTTCTGGATCACTTACAAATGTTAGCATGCTTCCCAGCATGGATCACCGTGATTCCACTGGTGATCTTTGTCCGTTCTGAACACTTGAGTTTTATATTCATACCCTGTTTCCTGTCTTTCAGCCAAGTGTTTATCCATGTGAGGACTTTCCTTCCTATTCCATGGCAGTTGAGTTCCTTAAAGAACCTTGGGTGAGGGACCTTGTCAAATGCCCTTGGGAAATCCAGGTAGACTATATCAATCATGTCTTCCTTGTCCGTATGCTTGACTCATTCAAAGCACTGCAGTAGATTTGTGAGGCATTACTTGTGTTTACAGAAGGCCCTGGTCTACAATATAGTTTATGCAATATGCACTCATTCAGGTTTTTTTTATGTAAGGCCTGTTAACTTGACCCCTTGTGACTGTTAGGTTAATGGTTCTGTAGTTCCTCTTGAGCATCTGCTGGAACCCTTCTTGAAAATTGGCATAGTATTAGCCACTTTCTTGCTGCTACTAAAATCTGAGCTGTGAGGTTATACACAACAGTTTAGGATCAGATACTCTGAGTTGTTGTGACTTGCTACTGATGATCTGTTCGTTCCAAGAATCAACAAGTACAAGACTAGTACACAGTCTTCTCTGGATACTGGTTATGGTGCGCAGTCATCTATGGTGAACACGTGGGAAGATGTGCTTTTTCTGCTGTGTTCTTCACGTCCTCACATCACACTGGTGCTCATTCACAGCTTTTGGCTCCTTGAAATGCTGGAGTAGCTACTGAGCAGCAGCTTAGAAGCTTGAAGGTCTTTGCTTTATTCCCCTTAGATAAGGGGAATAGAAAGGATTAAACTTAAAACACAAATTCAGTTTTCTGAAGTGCTGTGCTTCTGCTACTGTTAACTTCATAGTATTTAAGAATGCCACCTTACGGGTTTTTCAAAGGTTCATTTTGATTTGGTCCTTCAGTATGATGACCATCAAGTCATCTCCATCCTACCTTTACTCAACAGACTCTTCTTCTGTTCTGATTTTAACAAACTTTCACAAGTAAGTTGTTCCTCTCTTGTAAGTTAAGCACACCACTAATAGGTTTTTCTAGCTCTTGTTTTTCCTGCAGTAGTGTTGAACCAGTGTGTGCAGTGGCAAGGGATAGTTAACTTCAGTAGTAAGGTTGTAGTAGGTTCTGTGCATGGTTAAATCAGACTAGAAGTGCCCTTTCATACACTATATGACTCGATGATTCATAAAACTAAAAAAAATTGGACACTAGCATTGTGGTTAGTAGGAGACTTAAGCACTCTGACAGCTGAGCACTGTAGTTTTGGCTCAACAGGTTCTCTTCGTTAGTGCATCAATCTTTGTTTAGACCAAGTGGTTTCTGTTACAAGCACAAACTTTGATAGAACTGTCAGATGCTGGCTACTGCTTTTGTATGGTCTACTGTTTCTTCAAGTTTTTGTATCCTGTTTTGAGGAGGCTTTAAGTCTTTCCAATAAATTTGCTGTACCTCCCCTGTTTGCGTATTTCCTTATGTGGGGACATTCCAGTTCCTCAGAGTTGTTTGAGAAGCAACAAATACTTAAAGTTTCTCATCTCTATCTGGTAAAGAGGCATTCATTATTTTGTTGCCTAGTAAGTTTCCTTATCAACTGTGCCCTTTGTACAAATGCTGTGGGTTGGCCCCTAGTAGATGGTTATCAAACATGGGCTTCTCACCATTTGTAAACTTCCCCATTACTTTTTAGCTTAGAGTAAGGTATGATCTTTGTCTTTCGTATTAAATAAAAACCCCCGATCTGTAGCCACATACCAGGCTGTTTTAAAAATCTTCAGGTAGCTCTCAGTATAGTGGCAGCCACTGTCCAAATCCTTTGTGCTTTACCAGCTGTGCCTGTGTGTCCCTACTGTTACGCTGCAGTGGCTTGAGGTGAGTCAGCAGTGTTTGCGATGAGGAGCCAAGCATCTTAATCATAGTAGTAGAACGTAAGAACTTAAAAATGGCATGGGCATTATTACAGTTTTGTAGTATATTAGGCAGTTGTTTTGAGTCTTAGTTAAATACCCATTTTCCATAAGAATACACAAACTTGATCAGACAAAATGTCTATTTATTGTGTTATTTCTTATAACAACCAACAGCAAATGCCTAGGGAAGTATGTAAATCTAGGGCAAGTGTGTTTTCTCCGTAATATTCCCCTACCCTTCCACACTTCACACTTTTGGGATTTCCTGCTCTGATGGTGGCATGATCTGACAGTGGCATGATAAGGTGACAGCCACGATCAACTGAAGGGCTCAAATTTAACCACTTAAACTACAATCTCTGTCTTTTTGAATCTGCGTAATGCTACTTTTTTTGTAATGCAGTGTTACCATCTCTAGATTGTGTGTGCAATGAGTTGTTGTTACTGCAGTAATCCTTCTTAGTGAAATGTAATCTCAGACTTGTGTTTTGTTTTGAATGGTCTCTGAGCTTTTCACCACCTTGTGGAATCTTCTAGATAGGTAGAGCTGCACTTAGAGTATAAAATATTTGTTCTGTTGGCAGGAATAGATGGCTTTATTTCTCCATAGAATTAGTTTTCTGTTGGTGAAGATACAGATATGCTGTCCTGTTGCTTTTGTATTGCCTGTGTTCTTAAGATTATTCATCAGGCTTAAATTTTCAGGGCTGGATTATGGCTTTACTGTAGAAGACCAAGGTGTATGCATAACATTGTTTTGTCTTGTTGAAACACCAGCCCACACTTCTGTATTGTGAGTAAAATTGGGCTCGTCACTGAACTAGAAACCTTTTTCTCCAACAGCTTTGTAGGTAGGCTGATAAATCTTTTCTCTTTGGGTAAGATACTTGTTTATGGGTGGGATTCTAATCTGTGGTTGTGCATTTAACAAATGAAAAGATTAAGATTNAAATTGGGCTCGTCACTGAACTAGAAACCTTTTTCTCCAACAGCTTTGTAGGTAGGCTGATAAATCTTTTCTCTTTGGGTAAGATACTTGTTTATGGGTGGGATTCTAATCTGTGGTTGTGCATTTAACAAATTAAAAGATTAAGATTTTGAAGATAAGACCTTTGAGTTCCTTTCATCAGTGTATTAAGAGAGGCTATGTACCTAGTATGAAGAACTGGTGAAGCTTGAGGGTTTTGTGCTTCAGCATAAATGAAGAAAACCTCAGGTGTTCCCCCACCACCATCTTATTCTTGGTGACTGTCATGTGGCAAAAAGTCTGTTTGGCTTATTAACAAGACGTGGGCATAAAAATCTTGGGGTGACAAGGCCTGTTTCCAGGGAGTAGTTCTGAGCAGTTGACTGTTTTCTTTTGGCACCATTGTCCATTGTTTACATGGTTATGGTAGTTCTAGAAGATGATTGTCAATGACTGTCTTTGCAGAAGACTGAAGAGGTGCAGCAGGGCTAATATGTACCGACAGAGGCTGTGCAGCTTGGTAGGACTGGGTGTAAGGTATGCCTCTGTAAAAACTATTGCTCAGCTTAAATGTGGCTTGTCCTCCAGTGCACAGAGATGTTGGACCTCTTGTTTCAAGGGCCTGTGAATGTTTTAAGCTAGCAATGGATGAAATCCTGCAGAAGCTAAGCAGTTGGTTAAACTTGTAATGATATGTTTGAATGTGTTCCAAGAAGAATATAACCTGGTTTACTTCTGTAATCTGTACATTGCTGTGTGACGGGCTAGAGACTACCCGTAGGGTGCACAAAGTTACAAGCGTAATTAAAAAAGAGGTTGTGTACTTCAGAAACCTGCCAGTTGCAGAGAAGTGTTACTCTGTTTCCTCTGACTTCCATGACTTCAGAGAAGATCTAATGGGACACAGTTACTGTGATCTTGGTTAGTTGTTTGCCACACATCTAAAGCCATGTGTATTTGATTAAAGCATAATACTCATTCTGGCTCAGACTAAAGATCTTCAGAGTGATCGTGGATACCTAGGAGTGAGCATCATAAATGAATAGTATGGCATGACTACCCTCTCCTTTTTCTACTCTTAAATTATTTGTGCTTACACAGAGGAGATCTCTGCAGTTCATGAACTTGTAGTGCAGTTTCAATTCCTCCTCTTACCTGAGAGCATTTAGACATTAAGCTTGAAGACAAGCCCTGCATTTCTTGCTGGAGCTTAGCAGAGGGACCCAAGTAGCAGAGACTGCAAGTCTTAATTCCCATTTGTTGTCTTTAGTTACAAAAATTAACACTGTCAGGCACATTATCTTGGGTGTAGCTCTGCTGTTCTAAGAAACGTCAAAGTATGAGATGACTTAACTTGTGTAATTTTAAAAAATTACAGCTTTGAAATAAATTCTTTGTATAGATTGTAGGGTCATCCTTCAGGAAATAAGTCATAGTGCTTGCATTATGTGAGTTGCATAGTGTAACTATATCACGTTGCATTTAACTTGCTTAAATTACAAGACTGCATGCTTATGTTAATATTAACTGTACGTATGTGGAGTGTTAGGGCAACTTTTGAAGTCTTCAGCAAAAGCAGTTCACCATTTTGCAATAGTAGGGTGATGCGTTGTCAAGTCTTATCAAATCCTTGGTGGATTTTCTTGTTGCTTTCTGTGATCTGGAGAAGCAAAATCTACTGGTAGAGGTATGGATTTTTTTCCTCTGCCTCTGGTAAGATTTAGAACCACTATAAAATTTTGTCCTGTGCATGTAGAGACCTGTTGGAGACTGATAACAAGGGAAAAAGATTGAGCCTATGGTTTCCCATTGCTGAAATAGCTTATGTCTGTTAAGATTGTGAGTTTTGGCATGCAAGGAAAAAACTGACAGTTCAGCTTAGTTTCCCATTGCTTATGCTGCTGTGACACAGCAGAACATAAGGACATAAAACAATGGAGGAGGCATGATGAGTGGGTAAGGTACATAGCCTGCAGAACATTAAGGTGACATATGAGGGGAGGCATAGCCTAGTTGCATCCGTGCTTTTGGCAGAAGCTAAATATGTCATTCTAGTGTCCCTCTACCTGGCAGACAGCTATGAAACAGTTGTGCTCTTGAGCAGATGGGGCAGTTGGGGCCTAGTGCCATTTATTAATGATCTTTTTCTGTTTGGGATTCCCACCAGTTCTAGAAGCTGGAAGGTAAATGGTGAATGAACCGAAGCACTGTGTGGCAGGACAAAACCTACGATTCCTGGATGTCTCTCATACCAGGCTCTCAATTAGTGTATATTTAACACTTCTGGCTTTTTTTTTTCGGATGTCACAAGCAATCATAACGTGGTTAGGTAATGAAAGGATTATAACCTTCCTTAAGTAGTTCAAGCTTTTGCTTTCACTTGAGTATAGGAAAGCTATATTTAGTAGTAATTGTTTTAACCTCAGGCTTAGAAGTCCTTTTCAGAAGGTTTAAACTATAAATATAAATTAATTTATATTTTGTGTGTTACTCTTCAGTGTAAGTAGCTGCTTGGCATGGGTAATATGGTTGCTCTCGGTGTCCTCAGGATGGCTTTTCTCCTTACTTCTCCAAGCACCTAATTTTTTTTGGTGATTCCTCTTGGAACTTTGACTTGCTTCCCTAACAACAGTACTCCTACTTCTCTACATCTATTCAAATCTGGATTTTATTTTTTGGTTAATTACAATGTTAGACTGTTTTCCGTTTGACAAATCAGTGGAGAGTTTCTGTAATTTTTCAGTTTATCCTTACTGTGCTGAAAGCCAGATTACATTTGCTCATGCTTTTCACATTATTCACTGCCTTTTCTGAAGCGTTTTGAAGTGCATGCTTTCCTGTAGGATTGTGCTGATAACTATTATCCACTGTGAAGAATGTGCTTGCTGCTAAATCCCTTTTGTCTATCTCTTAAAAAAAAAAAACCAAAACCCAAAACAAAACTGTCCTTAAAGAATTTTTTTGGGACCCTTGTCAAATACATTTAAAAGAACATCAGATACTTCCTTTGTGTACATGCTCATTGATTTGTTTGCAACACTCCAGCATAAAAGTGAGGAGTAACTGTATGAAGGGAGGAGGGAGCCTGTTTTCATAAGCTATCATTAACGTACAACTTCTGTTGAATGGTTTGAAAGAGGCTTTAGCTATAAGAATAATTGTCTGACCTTTTCCTCTTAGAAATGGTTGAATCAATGAAGAAAGTGGCTGGAATGGATGTGGAGTTGACAGTGGAAGAAAGAAACCTGCTTTCTGTTGCATATAAAAACGTGATTGGAGCCAGAAGAGCTTCCTGGAGAATAATCAGCAGCATTGAACAGAAAGAAGAAAACAAAGGTGGAGAAGACAAATTAAAAATGATTCGGGAATATCGGCAAATGGTAAGATGTAGTTGATGCTATGGCATAATGCCATTTAGTTAAGGTCCTGTTACCCTTGCCATAAACTGCCCTGATACTCTAGATTGCCTGCAGTGTGGTGACCTGTAATAAGGTGATGCTCTTGAAAGGATGAAGTTTGTTCCTTGTCTGGGGAATAAATATGCTTGAAGGGGAAAGGTTGGGTGTTTTTGTGCAGACACTCAAAAGGGCAGTAGGAGAACGGGAGGGCTTTTCCTTCAGTGCATTTACATACCTGCTAAGCATTGGAACTGTACTGGCACTTGTTTCTTTTCTGCTTACTCAAGTGTGAGGCTGCATGTGCTCAGGAGGCCTTACTCTTTCCCCCTCCAACCTGACTTCTCTCAAGCAACTTTTTTTGGAAAACTAGCCATGTCAAATGAGGTGTTTGGCTGTTAAGCTTTTACTTCTGGTAAGAGTTGATTTGGATCATGCAGCCTGTGACAGTTGGTGCTGTTGCAGTTCTCTGTCCTACAGGCTTCAAAATCCTAACACTGTTAGTTGAAATACTAGTGGGGAAGGATCTTCAGTGTTGTTCTTGGCATAAGGACAGTGTAAAGCCAAATGGCCGCTTTCTTTGACTCCTTTACCTTATCTTTTATCACTGTGATAGTTGCATTTCATGTATGTTGGCCTTGTTGTGTTACTTTTTCCCCACAGGTGAAAACTTGACAGGACTTGCTGTAAACTTAAGTGTTCAGCAGTTGGGTGATAGTGAAGAATAGATGCCTGCTTAGTCTTGTACAGTTGAACTGACAGACCTATTATTAGCTCAGACAGCTACGGCTGGGTTGAAGTCAGTGCTGAGATAGTATGGCTTCTCTGACAGCATCTAGTTCTTAAAATGTAGATCTAAAAAAAATATTTTTTTTTGGTCCCTAAGGTGGTCAGTGATACTGATAGCAGTTAAAGCAATGGTTTTGAGATAAACCGCTCTATGTTCCTGGGGTGGGGGATGTTCAGATCTCATAGCCATCTTGACTGTGAAATTTGCATGTCTAATAACCTCTAGGGCATTGCTATTTTCTCTCTTGAGAGAGGGAAAAATTGATGCACATAACTTCATGCTGAGTTTAGTCAGTCTGTGCAGCTTTACCTAAAATGGAGAACTTGGAGCAAGCTTTGACTTTCATCAGTAAGGGCTAATGAAACCTTCAGCTATTAGAACAGTGAGTTGTTGCTCCTCTACCCCTTCCTTAAACGATTTAGCATGGAGCAGGCATACTCCCATACTGTTTAAATCCCACACATTTCTGCAGAGACTTAATCTCCATTATTTGAGGAGAAGTGCCTCCATGTGGTTCAGATCTTCACTTCAGAAACAGCAGAGTCTATTATATCACCTGATATAATATTATTATATCACCTGATATCACTGATTCATACACCACCAATGGAAACGATGTTGGCTTGGAAACCTTTTCTCAGGAATTGCTCTGGACTGCCTTCTGTGGACTCACAGGGTTTCTGTTGCTCCGTGGAATTGTGAGTTTCTAATTTTATGCTGGCATGCTGATGGGATGAGGCTCTGCCAGTTACATACAGTCCCAAATACTATTTCTTGATGGGTGTTTAAAATCTAACAGAACATAAAATAAGACAATAGCTATCTGATGATTGTTTAAATTTGTCTTATACTGTGTACTGCAGGTTTTTTTGTACAAGTTTTGTGGACAGTTACCATCTTCTGCCAAAGATCCTTTAATACTGAAAATAGTTTTTTCCTTTTTTAAGGACTGTAAAAAAGGTGTGTGTTCTGCATCTGTCTTTGTAAAGAGAGCAAGTACTGTGCAGAACAGACTGGTGTGCAAGAAATATGCATGTAGTCCTTGAACTGTCTATGGAGAGAGGCCACATGAAGTGCAGTGCCATGCCAACAGTATCTTCAGCTGTTAAATCCTTAAAGGGAATAGCTATCATAGTTGCTTTAGGTGGAAGGAAAAGTGCTGTGGAGAACTAATGTAGTTCCGTACTGGAGAAAGACTAGCTGTGTCAACTCAACTCTGGCCTGAGTTTTCCAAGGGGCTTCTATGTGTCATCTGTAGATCATGTTTGTAGCTGCTGGGAGACTTACTATGAGTTAGCATCTGCTATAAGGAGAGTGTTAATGGGATTGGCAAGAGGGTGTGGGAACAGTAAGGTCCAGAAGAACATAATGCAAAGGTTTGGGTGATGGTTCTCATGGTAGCACAGCTGCCCTGTTGTCATGCTCAGTGCTTCTTTGAAGAGATAAGGTCCACTACAGGCTCAGCAGAGTTCTGGTTATTATGCTTACCTTGTTAACAAATACCCACTGTTGTAGTGTTTTTCAGAGTAAGTTTAGTGTTGTTGGGAGACCTTTCCCAGGCTTGAAAGGCTCTGAGAAGGAAAAAAGAAAAAAACCAAAACACTTGTCCAGGGACTGACGGGCCAAGTTAAAGCTCTGGGGAGTTGGAGGGGACCAGCATCTCTAGAAAAACATGTCTCTTGCCTGCGCCAGAACCAGATGTGACCTTGCTCAGCTGTAGAGTACTGCTCAAGTTGGAAGGTGTAGTTTGTGTGAAAGTAATTATTTGACAGTTTTGGTCTACATTTAGTATTATAATTTAGCATGTGGCTATTAAAAGTATCTGGAGTGAGTTTGAGCTGTTAGCCAGTGTGACTTGGGGCAGAACTCAAGGGACGATGGTGTTGTTAGGGTAGGGCCGGNACCTTTCCCAGGCTTGAAAGGCTCTGAGAAGGAAAAAAGAAAAAAACCAAAACACTTGTCCAGGGACTGACGGGCCAAGTTAAAGCTCTGGGGAGTTGGAGGGGACCAGCATCTCTAGAAAAACATGTCTCTTGCCTGCGCCAGAACCAGATGTGACCTTGCTCAGCTGTAGAGTACTGCTCAAGTTGGAAGGTGTAGTTTGTGTGAAAGTAATTATTTGACAGTTTTGGTCTACATTTAGTATTATAATTTAGCATGTGGCTATTAAAAGTATCTGGAGTGAGTTTGAGCTGTTAGCCAGTGTGACTTGGGGCAGAACTCAAGGGACGATGGTGGTGTTAGGGTAGGGCCGGGCTGGTTTTGTCCGAGGCGTACACCAGGCAATACTGAGAGATGACAGAAGACACACCAGGCCGTGCCTTTACTCAAACCACTTAAGTGTTTGAGTAAACATAAGTGTAACAAAATGCATGCATAGCCATGGGGGAAAATGCCACTTACTTGCTTCCTTTCTAGACAGGCTGCTTTTCTGGGTCCTGTGGACGTTTGGATACACAAAAGTAGAGGCCCTGGATTTCTCATCTGACTGCATCTCTGTAGATGAGAACACAGTAAGGCTTGTGTTCTTCATCCTTGAGAGAATGAAGGGGTGGATGTCTGCACATAATGCAGTTCAGTTCCTTGCAGTAAAACCAAATCCCTTCCCTAATAGCATAGGACAAGTATTCACCTTCCTCTTACTGGTCTGTGTTTGTGGCATATGAGAAAGTCCATTTCTAGTGCTGTAACTTAGAACCTGGGTTGTGTTCTGGGGCAGCTGCAAGGCTCTCTTCTTCCCCTCTTCTTGGAAAGGTTAGGCTATGAATTGGCAAAAACACGGGTGGTTGGTTGGTCTGTTTTGGCAGGGGTGGGAGGGAGGTAGGTTACAGGCTTTAGCAACTGTTTCCTACCATTCTAGTTTCATGTTGCATTTCAGTTGTGAGGTACAGCTGTTTTGGGGGTTATGTATTAAAACAGGTCAAAGAACTAGTACAGGCTACCCTTCCCCTGGATGCTTCTAATAAGTTTCCTTATTTAGATCACCAGGTGGTTTACAAGTCTTTGTATCTGCAGAGCTAAGAACACAGTCTTGGAATCTGATTAAGGCAGCACTACCACTAAAATAAAGAGCTGCAGGGTGGATTGTGGGGGCTTCAATGCACGCATTGGGGTGAGCAGTCTTTCACTGCCGGTCAGACCCTCTAGTACCGTATGTCATCTTTGGAGCTGGAGTGGCCTAAACCTGCCTTTTCTGAATGCTCTGAACAGGCTTAGTGTGGGCTCTTGGGCTGGTTTGCTGCTTGTGGAGCTCATTGAGCTACTCTGTCTAGAACAGATTTATTTATTTTGTAAAAGAGCTTTTAGGGTTTTGTTGTGGGTTGTTTTGTTCTTAAGTCAATTCGTAATAAATCTTTTTAAACTAAGGTTGGTCAGGACATTTACATTGCCCTGGACAGCAGCTGATCTCTGGTAACTTGTGTGACTGATCCCTTTAGCAAAGCTGAAAAAGATCTGTCTGAGATGAAATAGAAATTTGTACATGTATGGCTATTTAACAAAAGAGGATTAGAAACTGATTTAATTCTTTGCAGTTTTGCTGAAGATCTGTCTGCAAAAGAAGTCATTGAAAAAGACGATCAAGAGGAAAGAAGTTTGCAGGAACTGACTGCTGGCCAAAGGTTTTATAGCTTTTGTAGCCCAAGAATATATGAAGTAGATTCTTGTGACCATACTTCAGCAACTTCCTTAAGCATTTGTCACACCTTCAAGTATAGCATCTAACAACTGTCCCTCTGAATGTTAGGGCTTTCTGACATTGTACATGAAATTTGCTGTAGGCTAATTTTTCTAAAGGAACTTCTGCTGATCTGTTAAGTCACTTCATACAAATCGGTATCTGTATGTATGTCACAGTTTAGCTTTTATTTTTATAATTTGAACAGCTTTTGAGGGTAGGTGATATGGTTACAAACCCTAATAGTTTGAGAGCTATATGGTGATAAAAATACTGCATGGCAAGAAAAATGCTTACAGAAAGATGGAAGGCAAACTGCGTGGGTGGGAGGATAGGAAAGGATAGAGGACTAAGTGGGGCTGCTCTTTGATCCAAGACATACAGTTTCTCTTAGTGTCTTGTAACTGATGTTGGTGCCTTTGCTTTGAAAACCTCTACTTCATAGTACATAAAAGTAGCTTGAGCCAGAGTTGTCTTCAGCTGTAGCTATGAAAGTTATTGTGAAATCATGAAAGAGCAGCAATAAGTTCCTGTCTGCACTTCACCAACCACTCCTACTGTGAATGACGTGGGATGCTCAGAGCAAGCCTGGTTTTGGCAATGTTGGTGTCAAAGGACAGTTTCTAGCCTTTTTGGGTACATGTAGTTTGTCTGCTTTCAGGTGTGAAACTTCCTGTGGTAAAACCGAACCTTATAGACCTTGCTTTATATTTTAAATTAGAAGAAATGAAGGTGCGGTGACCATGTTTTCGACTTTGGCTATTAAAATCCAGTGTTTGTTTTTAAATAAGGCTTTATATATTGGTTTTCTTTGGCCACAGATCTCACTGTTAGTGTTGATGATTTCTGCTGCTTCTCTGAGTTGCTGTGCTTTGCCTTTTTTGACTGTTTCTGAAGTCTGTATCTTCTGGAGTTTGTTTTGCTCTTGTACTTGACCTTTTTGTTTGTGTGGCATATCTTTATTCTGTTTTGATACTCCATGATTTTTGTCTTAAGGCTCTTCTGTTAAGAGTTTTGCCGCCCAAGTAGTCACTAGAAACTTGTTCTGAAGGTGCGATTTAAACTCTGGGGCGTAATGGAGTTTAGCTGATGTGTATTAATTACCTTCAAATTGTCCCCTTCACCACTGCCCCTTACAGGATCAAAAACGTAAGGAATTAGGAGTTGTGCAAACCCTGCAGTAAGGAATTATATACTGAGAAAAACTTAATGCAACTGTCTAGCAAGATGTCTTCCAGGGAATTTATAATTCCATTATTCAGTTATGCATTTCATTATACATTTGTCCATGCCTCTTTTATGTGCTAGCTGATTGTGCAGAACTGTTCTGCTTAATGCAGCTGTGTAACAGCTGAATTTATTTTCTTCTGTCCGCCCCCTCTTTGGATTTTTATGATGTTGCCTGTTTGATATTTGGTTATTTTTGAAATAACTCGTAGTCTTGTGTGCTAACCTCGCTGCCTCTTTTAATTTGGGTTTTTTTTAAATAGGTTGAGACTGAACTGAAGTTAATCTGTTGTGACATTCTGGATGTACTGGACAAACACCTCATTCCAGCAGCTAACACTGGCGAGTCCAAGGTTTTCTATTACAAAATGTAAGTATCTTCTTGTGAGGCAAGGACCTCTACTGTGTCTGCACCAGAGATGGAAATAAAGCAGCTACACGCGTGTTTTCTGCCCACTCAACCACAGTAACTTCTAGAAAGAGGGCAGTTCAGTCATGTTCTAACCAATATCCCTTTTTGGCTGCCTTTGAGGTGTTACTGTCCTGATTGTGTGGTTTCGGATAGATGATGTTTGGAATAAGGTCATGAGAACTTAACATAAGCTGTTGTGCAGCTCTTAAATGTAAGAAACAACGGTTTTCTTTAACTGAGCTACTAATGTAGGAATGACATTCCCTGCTTCAATGTTTTCCTGCGTGAGCTTATAAAGAGAAGAGAGTTAGGTAGACAGGTAACTGTCATGTAGAGCCAACTTCAAAACTGCATTATGAAATGAAACTTGACCTTGGAGCGTGTTGCTGTAGTCACTAGTCTGATGCATATTTTGTACTTTCTGAAGCATAGTTTAAATCTTGAAATGATCAGAGAGTGTTTTTCCCTCTAGTTGAATTATCTTTATCCTTCAGATCAAAAACTTGTCTAGTTTAGATGAGATGCAGTTGTACAGAGCCACAGTTTGGTAATGGAGAAGGTAATATTATGATTTCGAGTATTAATTCAAGAAAATAAGTGAACCCAAACTGTTTTTCCTGCCTCATGGTTTAAAATTCACACAAGTGCTAATGCACTGCTGTCTAGACAGTGATTCAGCAGCAGTGTCCTTTGTGTGTTGAATACATAAACATTAGTTTCGTTGCTGCTAATTTAGTGGCTGGTGGGGAAATAAGGACTGCTGACTTCTTATTGTTTCTGTTTTCAGGAAGGGGGACTACCATAGGTATCTGGCTGAGTTTGCCACAGGAAATGACAGGAAGGAGGCTGCAGAGAATAGCTTGGTGGCTTATAAAGCTGCTAGTGATATTGCAATGACAGAACTCCCGCCAACACATCCTATCCGCTTAGGACTTGCGCTCAACTTCTCTGTATTCTACTATGAAATTCTTAATTCTCCTGATCGTGCCTGCAGGTAGGTAGTAACTGGAAAGATGGGGAAATTTTGTGTGAATACCAAACAAGCCAGAAGTGCTTGCTACTTGGGTAGCTGCTTTTCCTCAACAGAAACACTGGGCTGGTTTTTTTTCCTGCTGGTAGTTGATGACTTGCTCTGTTTGAGGGCAATTCATCGGAAGGGTTTTCAACTTTGCCGTTTTCTTCTGAGTCCAGACTCGTTTGTGTATCTGGGAGTAGACCACGTATGAGAAACAGAATAGGGATAACCTTGGATTGATCTACTAATGGCAGTTTAACAGCTTGCCAAGTTAACTAATGCTTTTATTCTGCAGGAAGTGTGAGGTGATTTCACTTGCCTCTCTTGCTGTTGGCATTATACAAGGTAGAGGGGTCACATTACTGATGTCTGTGAACAGTGAGTGTGTACAGAATGACAGTAACTCGGCTGTCTGTAGGGGTTCAGCTCATATGAGCATAAAAGTGAGGACTGAAGCAAATACTGTTCATCTTGTATTCCTGTCATTGCAGGTTATGTAATGTACGGGTTTTTTAAGCTTTTAACAGACCTTGATCAGTTCTACTGCAAGGTGTAGAATTGGGTGAACATATAAACACTGTTAAACAGTATAGAAACTTGTTACAGAAGCTATGGATGTCATGTAGCCAGACTAGAAGATAAGTGTTCTGAGACACCGGTTTAACTTGCGTTCTTCTGGATTCTGTTTAGCAACATACATTAAGTTGGAATTATTCTGTGCCTGTAGGTTGGCAAAAGCAGCTTTCGATGATGCTATTGCAGAACTGGATACACTGAGTGAAGAAAGCTATAAGGACTCTACACTTATCATGCAGTTGTTACGTGATAATCTGACACTATGGACTTCAGACATGCAGGGTGATGGTAAGTGGACTCTGCTCTAAAATGCTGCTGTCCCTGATCTCTACCCATAAAACAGAGCATGAAAATGTAGATTGGTTTGGGGGTTTACTTCTGTCTTTCCTAATAATTGACCTTCCTCAACTTCTGTCCTTTTTTAACGCTGGATAAGTTCATAGAGGTGACACTAAGTATGGGAAGATTTCAGCTCTCACTTGAAGGAAGGAGATGAGGAATTAGTAATGTTCTCTGTTGTCTTTTTTTTCCCCCCTCCCCACCTGTCTGTTTCGTCACCTGTCTTTAATACTTCCAGAAATGCTAGATTGTGACTCCTGAAGTGGACTGTTGTCAGAGCAAATACCAAAAATATCCCCTGGCAGTACTTGTGGGTGGGGCATTGATTGCTTCTGTTATCAGATTCCATCTGATAGTTAGTTAAACTTTAAAAAGTGTATTTTGGGCATTCCAAATGGACTTTATCCTCTTACACTTTCACATAAAATGCTAAGTGTAGATTTACTCTTGTTAGTTTTTCGAGTTATGCCTTCTGTTTCACTGATTATTGGTAGTGAATTAAACATTCTGTAGAAAGATTAAACTCACATTTTCTTCTGCAAAAACTGTGTCCTGGAGAGACAAGTGGAAACAGCTGGCTTTCTTTACTTTTAATGTGAAGGGGGGGAAAAAAGTCAGTCCTGTTTAAAGTGTGTTAGGTACTTAGAAATGCACAGAGGTTTGAAACAACCTAGATGCTAAACTTTAGAAAATAAATGTTTTAAATTTTTTTGTGAGGTGTAACTTGAAGCATGGCGATAGCCATATAGTGTTCCTTTGGAGTACTTTATTGGTGGTGTGTCCATTTGAAAGCAATTGTAGAGTCTCTTAACTCTTTACTGACTACCTGTTACAGTGTAGGATTGATGAGTTTGTTTTCAAGTCTTGTCACTTGATAGCTTCTAGTTCTTTGCATAGATCATGAGTATTGAATGTCACAGGTCATGTTTTACCCCTGTTTCTTTTGGCTTTTGGCAGAACTGGGAAAACTGTAAATGTGTGGAGTCTTGGCTCCTGGGTTGCACTTCATCCTAGTGCTTAAGTCTCTTGCCAGGGACCACATCTTGTTTTCAAAGCTGTAAATATTATCTAATGGTGCAGAAGCAGGTGTACATATCCTGGATGGATCTGTACAGACTGCTCTGAATACTGCAGGTGTTAGATGCCTTCCTTGCCATGGGTAGGTGCTGGAAAAAGAAATTTGTTTCCAATTCCCACAATTAAGGTACAACCTTTTATTTTTTTTAATTGAGCCAAATATCCCAGTGCTCTGGGGGAACAAAAAGGAAGCCATTTCAGTGAAGTAACAAGGGTGGATTGCTGTTGTGAGATAGTAGCATTAGAACATCTTCCAAAAGCTATCTTTATTTGCCTGTGAGCTGACTAACATGTCTCATGTATCTCGTGTGTCATAGAAGTTGAATGAGGTTATTTACAGAGGCTCTTTATATTTCTTTTTGCATAATCTAGGTACAAATTTCTTGTTTCATAACTAGTTCCTTAGCATAGAATATAGATATTTTTGGTCTTCCCTGAAGTATTTCACATTATCCTAGTTACTGTTTACGATGCATGCCAGAAAGATATTGATTACAAAATTTAAAATACTGCAGAACTACTTAAAACAGTGGTACACAGATCCACAAAGAATGCATTGTGTTTAGACAAAGGCAAAGCATTCTCATTTCCTCATACCATGCTAATGCATTGAGTGCATTTAAAACTGTTGCTTCCAGAACTCTGTGTTTCAAAAATAGGTGGAGCCTTTGAAGATTGGTGAAAGTTAATAGTGGCATTCAGAAAGGTCATTGTAACTTCCAGTTTCCTAGGGGGCGGGGGAGACTTGAAAAAGGCTTGTGCTTTTGCCTGTTTTGATTTCAGTTGTGTAGGTTGGAGGGAATGACTTTCTACCTCAGCTGCTACACTTATTTCCATCTCATTTACTGTATCTTTTAACCATGTTGTAGACGAGCTGTTTATTTTCATGCTTGTAATGTCGTCTTCATATGATTCCTGTTTTCCCCTTCTTTCCTGCTGTATAGATTCCTAAAGGAAAGTCCAACTGTTCATTTCCTAAAAACTCTACTTTGTAAGTCGTCATTTGTGGCTCAGCAAACTTTTCAGTGTCAGTTTTCTTCTGATCACTAATCGTGCTTGCCTCTGTCACTCTCCTGCTGCCGATAAATTGCTTGTATCTTTGACTCCATTCCAGGGCTAAGCAGTGTTCTACCAATTTGTGACCCGTTAGTCCTACCCGGGTCCAATACGCTTGACTACAAAGTAACTTTCATGTTTGGGAATTGAGCTGCATACCTGGATGGATATTAAGAATATTTGGGCATGAAAAGTACTTTCACTATCGCCTGTTACAGGAGTATTTGCTTAAGTGCATTGGCTAGAGCATGCTCAGATCTTCTTGTAATTATCTTCCTGGGTTAGGGCCTCTGTTTTCTTCTCTTAAATGATCTGTTACATAATTTTTAAATGTAAATTTTGTTGTTGTTGAATGTCACATGTCTCGTGTTGCTAGGCCACCTCTTCGGAAATCCACCTTACATTGTACTGGGTGATAATTGTGAATCTGGACATGCTCTGAGCAGGCGTTCTGATTATGTGCTGAAAGTCATTAGTCTCATTTGATTGGATTTTATTGCAAACTAATTTTTTGAATGGGTGGTTTTTGTTTATTGCCCTTAAGACCATCTCACATGGTTAAGGATAATTGTAAAGAAAACATTTTTCAGTTTCTCTTATCAATTAACTTAATTGTGCATGTGTTATGGCACTAGCTGAAGTCCGTTAAACTACTTCGTGTTGCAGTAGAAACGGGGCAAAGACGTGCAGAAGGCGTTGCCTGCGTCTCACCCAGGGCAGCTGAAGTATAACCAAACACTCCCTACAAGAGCCTTTATGGGAGAGATTTCCATTTCACTGTGTGTCACAGCCTGGTTGAATAGGTTTGGACTGGCTGTTTTTCCAGAGAAATTAATTTTCACAAAATGTTTTCCTTTAACTTCAAGCCTAGGGTTTCCTGTCACATTGGGTCTTGAAGCAGGGATGGGGTTTTATACCACTTCTGGTACCTTTAATAGTACATGCCACCAGTGTTATCTTACAAAATCGACTGCAGTGGTTTGCTGTTGAGATTTGAGTGGACTAGGGCAGAAAAATGTCTTAACTCCTAAAAGCAGTCTCATTTCTGTAGTTAGTGAAGAGATGTCCTTAGCAGGCTCTGGGTAGAGACGAGGGTTTTGGGAAGTTATGTTCTGCTGTAAGGATGTTGGTGTACAGCCATTCTGATGACTCTTGTCTTGGCTGTTCATCTCCTGATCAACGGGACTGATGACGTGTGCAGTCTCAGTTTTCAGAAATGGTGATTTGTTGTGATTATGACGGAGTCTGTCTTCTAATAGCCTGTGCTGCAGTTCTGTATGGAATGTGATGAGGTGATTATAAGGCTTAATTTCCATGGAAACGCTTCACTCCAGAACTGGCTGTGTTACAAGTGTGCGTGTGTCATTTATGCAAGCGTGTGAGCGAGCGTGTGTACTTGCATGGAACTATTAATCTCTAGATGCTCGTTAAGCCATTCTGCAGGTCTCCTTTTTAGAAGTTAACGTTTTCCTTCCTTTTCAATGCTCTTATAGGTGAAGAACAGAATAAAGAAGCGCTGCAGGATGTGGAAGATGAAAACCAGTGAGACACAAAGGCCAACAAGAGAACCCATCTCTGACCACCCTTCCCCTTCCCCACAAAAACCCTCAGTGTCACTCTGAGAACCACCAAATCTGACTTTTACATTGGGTCTCAGAATTTAGGTTCCTGCCCTGTTGGGTTTCTTTATTTTTATTTTTTTTTACACAGTTTAAAAGTTCTTAAAGGCAAGAGTGAATTTCTGTGGATTTTACTGGTGCCAGCTTTTAGGTTCTTTAAGACACTAACAGGACTGCGTAAAGGCTCTTTCAGCATTACTGTATTGTCTCCTGCCAGATGGCGAGGTTGCCATTAGAAGTGGATGTTCCACCTGAAGGCTGTTAGACTTGTAGGGGAGAGAGGTGTTATGGCAAGGTAGTGCGCATGTGGTGGCATTTTTCTTTTTTTATAACTGTTTAAACTGAGTTTTATACCAATGTTTAAACTTAATTGGGTGTTCAGCTTGAAGTTACAGGTTGCATTGGGACATAATATTGTAGTGGTTTTACTGTATAAAAACAAAAGTTTCCAAACTGCTGAAATGTTGCTGAAAATCATGGTGCTGGTAACAGTTCAACAATCCGTGGCTGCTCATTCTTGCCTATTCTTTACTTTTCCTCAAAGCAGGTTAGCATTGAAGGTGGCATTGATAAGCCTGCATGCGTGTTCAATATTTTTTCTTTCTCCCTCCCCTTTCCCCATCTCCCTTCGCTCGCTCAACCTCTTTTGTTCAGTATGTGTAACTTGAAGCTAATTTGTACTACTGGATATCTGACTGGAGCCACAGATACAGAATCTGTATTGTTCTTACTGAAACACAGCATGGAATTAACATTAAACTTAAATAAAACAAACCTAAATTAAAAATGCCAAATATTACTATGACTTTCTTTTATATTTTAGTTACTTCAGCAAGAGTAACTTTCCTTTGTTGCTTACAATAGGAACATTTGGAGGGAGAGAGAGAAGTAACAGCATTGTTCTTCAGATGTCAGATAAAGTAAGATCGCAGTCTTATGTGTAAGTAGCATAGCTCTGAGACCAGCCTCCGAGAAGACAGCCTGCTGTGCATCAGGAGGCATTGGAAGCTCTTCACACCATCTATTCAGTCTTTCCCTACCTGAATGCACAAAAAGCCATGATGTGGTTGGTGCATTCCTCTCATTTGCCCTCACAGCGGTTCTCACCCAGTCCAGTTATGTGGATGGAGAGAAGGGAAATGGCCTACTGTAATGTGCACCCTGCTCAGCTGATGTCCTAGAAATGTCTTTCTAGGAATAATCTGCCCTGTGTCATAGACAGTAGCAGGGCTGCCTTCTGTGTGAACAGATTGGACCTGTGTGACTGATGAGGAAACAAAATGATACCCCCCCGCATGTGATGAAACAGTTTCTACAACAAAGTGTGGGTTTTCTTCTGTAAAAATTTATTGAGCGTGGTCTTGGAAAGGTTATATAATAGCATATACAGCATTGTCTAGTTGTATACACCTTAGCACATACAGTGGTGCTGTGTATGTGTAGTACAGTGTATACAGCATTCCAGGCCTGGGGCAGTGTTTGGTAACTGCATTGTGTTGGAAACCAAAAAGTAGGAGACAGAGCTGGTCGTATGTGAGTGGCAACATGTTTGTATCTATTGTATTCAGGGCTTACTGTAACTGGCTGTTGTTACTGCATCAGGATAGAGGTGGAATGTGAAGGATTTCTAAGGCAAGGAGAGTGCGAAATGCACTGTTTGAGGTCTGAACTTGGGAGATGGAAGCTGGAGCTGTGATCTGCAGTCAGCAGGTGTTTGACAGAAAGCTGTCCACCCTGTAGCTGTTGGGGTTCTTTGATAAATGAAGGTGCTTAATATTAACCTCTGCGATGTGGTCTGAGACCAGTTAGCATTCAAAATGTATCCCTTCTAGTGCTGGGTTAGAACAGGAGCGACACAGCTTGCTGAGGAAGATGCCTCCATGCACAGGAGCTGTCCGCAGTTGGTCGGTGATGCAGCAGTGCTGAACCAGCCATCTCTTCCTCTTTTAAGGCAGTACTGAGAGGCATTTCTATAGACATTGTGGAGCTTTACTGTGGGAACTCAAACTTCCAGTTATTGCTAAAAACAAGAGGAAAAGCAATTTTTTTTCTGAAGGTGGTGATCTGAGTGTGAGGAGCTATGTGGGGGAAGGGGCAGTGGTGACTCCCAGACAGGTACAAGGGGTGAGGGAAAGCTCATGCACATCCTCTGGCCACAGACTGCAGGTTTCATTTCCAGCCCAGAGTGGCATAGAGATGCGGTGGCTGCTGCAGTTTGTATTACTTACATTTTGTTTGGGTGTGGGTATGAAAAAGTTCCTATGGTATAAAAATATCACTATAGAGCAAGAAATGGGACAGGTGGCTTCAAAAAAAAAGGTATGAGTCTCTGGATCCAGATCAGTGAAGAAGTTACATGATGGGTTTCTCACGTTAATACCATATAATCGTAAACTAAAACCAACAAAAATTCCAAATCTAAAACATAAAAGTTTCCACATTGACTCCATTTCTTGTAGTGCATCTCTCATTCTCAGCTATAAAGTATTTACAGGATTTTACTCATTTACACAATATGGCTTTAAGATACTGTAACACAAAGCATCAAAACGTCTCGGAGCAAAATTCTTCATAAAACATTCTTTCTGAATATAAAGTTTGGCATTTCATTGATTTGGCTGACAAAGCAGCGGAGTTGTTTGTTTTCTGATGGTGCTTTCTGATGATGACAAGCACAAATTTTGGTCGTTTCCATCAGGGCTTAAACTCTTACTAGAGTCCGAGCTCCCTCTCCCTCAAAGTCCAGCCAAATGTTTCATGAGCCACGGTTTCACAGAGCATGTTGGACCCATGCGTTTGCCACTTAAGGTAAGGAAGAGAAGGCCTTTCTTTTGGAACTTTCGTATTAAGGAAGCAAGATGTATTTTGTGGTTTTTCTGAAAGTGCAGGTCTTTGGTAACAATAAACAAAATGAGCAAAGCGAGGAAGAAGGCGGGGGTTTGCTGGCACCAATGTCCAGCCCATTCTCTAGGGTGCAGTCAGACTGATGGAGGAGAAGGTCCTGTGGTGGTGGCACGTTTTATCATCGAGAGTTCAGGCGAGGAGCAACCTGCAGGAGAAGGACAAGGTAGACAGTGTTGAAAGCAAAAGAGGTTACAACACTTTTAGCTCCTTCAAAGCACACTGAAGACTGGCTTGTAGAATTAAGGTGTGCGAGGTCTGCTCTGCTCTGGTGTACTGAAGCTGCAGTCCTGGCAGGAAACCAAAGCAGGTATTGGCAATTCTGCTCCTGCACCCCAGTTCCTATGGTTGTATTAAAAACTTCTCCCTAGGCTCGCAGCACGAGGCAGCTTGGCTCTGTGTTGGTGAGGAGGGAGGGGTGAAATTGGAAAAATGTTCATAGGGGCGGTTTGAAAAGGCTAGGGAGAAGAACTGTGGGATGTATTTACTCATAGGCCAAGAAGTATCTTGGTTTGCTGCTACTGACAGCAAATAAAGCAGCCTGATCCTCATCTGTGCATGCTTATGCAAATTTAATATCTCTTCCTCTGTATGGTCTCCAGGCTTTCCCTAGAGCAAGGAAATCGTTGGCAGTGCTGCAGTAGTGGCTTCTCCAGGATGGAGTGTTTCAGTGTGGAGCGAAGCAGGGCTGGTCAGCCTGCAGGAGAGGGCAGCTCCCTCTTTGAGCTCTGATGCTGGAAGGGGAGTGAGTGCAGTCTGAGCCTGTTCTGGGTTTGTTTCTGAACAGCCTTTAATCTGACAATGCATAAATCAGTTTCAGGACTATCTGACTAGCAGCAAGACTATAAACAATCTGAGAAGGGAAGAGGATTTTTTTTTTCTTGCTTCCTGTGTTTTTAAATCCTCTTTCTAAAATTTGATTTGTAACAGCATATAGCATTAAAGCCTGAACCTTGGTAGGGGTTGGGGGGGGAAGATCAACAGGACAATCTCAATGAGTTTGAGTAACCCTGGCAGTCTGTCGAGACTGCAGGAAGACAAGTACAGTGCTCAGCTCCAACTGGGGACAAGGCTGGTAGAGCAGGGCAGCGCCTTCAGCAAGAAGGCCGCGTGGCGTCTGTCCGTCTGCTGCAGATACGGTTTAATGCCAAAATGCAGGTTTGGATCCACTGCCAGTGAACTTGTACCAACCTCAGCCTGTACTCACCACTGTTAGATGGCCGTTCTTGGCCTTGGCTATCAGCAGTTCTGATCCCGATATAAAGTCAATTATGCCTTCTTTGCCTTGCCCAACTGTAAATTTTATGCTGCAAAGAGAAAGAGATAAGAAGAAATTTGATGAGTATTTGTGATCTCTCCACTAGCTCGGTTTTACCCTTCTGTGCAAGTGGCTGCTTTGTGTTGACGCTTAGCTGCAGCAGATCTGCATGTTCAAGGACACAACGCCTTAGTTGAGGTGTGTTTGGTACACTTTGATGCTGCAGAGGTATGTGTCTGGAGTCCTTCAGTGTTGAAGCAGAGCTCTCTTCAGAGCCAACACAGGAAAACCAAGACAGCTCCAGAGACAGGGCTTGGGGGTCACTCACCTGCCCTGATTGATGTTGACATTATTGACTTTGCCTGCCTGCATGGCTGTTTTTGTTAGTGTCTCAATCACGTGGTCACTTTGAAGTACAACATCTCCCTGGGAGGGAAAAGAGAACAGTGGTTTATGATCATGGCTTTACAGTGGCAGCACACCAAAACAATTATGCAGTAATTAAGAGGGACAGAACTATCTCCAGAGGTTAGCATGGAGAAGCACTTCTCCAAGTGGACCAGGCTTGGTGGAGAGCTGTGGGCCCTCTTGTGGGTCACACAGGACCTGCGGCAGTTAGTTTGTTTACAAGGTATCAGTAATGGGGGCAAGGGACAGCACCAGGCCTGTTGGTGAACCCTGTCTGTGAGCACAAATATGAGTGAAAGGTGACTCAGAGCTGGCACAAAGCAAGTTAGAGATCGGGGCTGCTCACCCCTATTTGTGTGCTT
>VZSC01002402.1:168822-179585 GCA_013398225.1 Steatornis caripensis | reverse complement strand
CCCCCCCCCCAGGTGATCTTCTGCTCTTTGTGCCTTTAAAACTTCTTTTTCTAGAGGTGTCTGGAGAAATGAGGGCTGAGTCCCACTACCTTCTGTTTGTTGTCCTCGCAGTGCACGTGCAGCACAAACAAGTTATCGCTCAGGCTGCTGACGGAGATGCCTGCAAGAGAATGGCCATTTGACACCCAGCACAACTCCAGTGGTATTCCCACACGTGTTTCGGAACCTCTCCCAGGAATGCAGCAACTGCTGTTCTCACGCCAAGAAACCTGACAGCTGAGAAGCTGTGCAGAAGCGCTGTGCTAACACAGAGAGGCTAAAGGGGCTGCAAGGTGACAGACAATCAGCTTATAACTGTGCTCTTTTGATGGAAAAGAAACTTTCAGATGCCCCTGTCCATCAGAAGTAGGAAGAGTGCCTGTTTGTTTACACAGTCATAGCCCTTGTGGACTTGAGAAAGAGCTACTTGGGCCAGTGAAGGGACCTATGACCAAAACGTTACTTTTCAGCACCTGCTGGACAGATCCTTCATTCCAGCCCCATAGGCAGATGAGCAGCATAACTACTGGGGTACCAGGGAGCAGAGGCGTGACTGGAACAATGGGGTCACTGTTGTCTTCCCCCTGCTGCTGACAAACACGGGGTTGGGCAGGCCAGACCTGCTGCAGGAGCTTGGCCCCAGAAAGTTACCAGTGCTGCAAATTCCTTGCTTGCCCTGCAGCTGGGCTCAGGTTGGCTGACCCCACACCTGCTTGCTGGTGCATTGACCATTGCAGATCCAGTCCTGAGCTGCTGCAGGTTCTCTTTTTGCTGTGCTGGGACAGGCTCAGGCTCTGAATTCAGTGTTTCTGCTCATCCTGCCAGCAGTGCCTTCTGACCATGCTATAAGCAGGAGGCTTAGCCTCTGCCAGGAGCTGCTCATGCTTGCTAAATGAAAAAAATCCTCTCCCTGGGGCAGGTCGGTAGGGATTAGTTAAGGAGCACTGTGCTGTTTCAGGAGCTTCTGTTTCTTCATAGTTTATTTTTGGACTTTTTTTAATATTGTGACACTAGGTACAGACTGGATGAGCTATTGAAACTGAGCTACCCCAACCCTAGCAGCGATAAACATACATCTCTGCCACAATAGCATCTTAGGGCAGTCAGAGAACCCCAAATCAGTGTTGCCCTTGGAAACCACTTCAGAGGGTGACAGCTATACACACACAGTAGCAAGCTGTATCAGGCTAACATGGAAACGAATAGCACCAAAACTGGCTGTAACGAGGAGCAGGTGTGAAGTGAGAGGTTTCAGACAAAGCCAAGTACTGACTGCACTGCACCAGACACAGCAGTTTTCTCTGTCTGGCCAAGTTCCCCTCTAAAAGTATCAAGTCCGTGTCAAAGATTCAGAGGGCTGAAAGCTGTAGCAGCGGCCCAAGCAGCTGCTATGTAATAATGGCACAACTCCCCTGCGGCAGGCATGTGCAGTTGGGAAATGACTTCGGAGGGGGCTAGGGGAGATGAATTGAGTAATGTTTGTGGCATTTTGTGGAGTTTAATTTTAGAAAAACTCAGTTTCAAGCCATTACAGATTTAAAATGCTTGTCAGTATTGGACAATTCCATTCTTGTCCAGGACAAAGTGGTTGTTTTACCATTACTTAGTGAAGTCAGGCTTCAGTCAGGTGAGCCAAACCCCATTCGTGTTACCATTCTCACCTGTCAGATTGGCATAGTCAATCCGTTGTTTGATTTTGGAATCTTCAACTATGACGACTGCGTTTTGGGTGAGAAGCAGCTGCCGTGCTCTTGCTTTGTATCCTTTCCGGTCATACTTGATCACAGGAACTGCATACTGAAATAAGTGTTAGCAGTGCTAAAGATGCAACTTGTTTCATTGTCTGCTACCTTCTAGAGAGAGTGTGCAGGAGGTACTGTACTGACCCTTGGCTGGTAAACTGGGAGTGAAGATGATTTTTTGAGTTCTGTTCGTTCTGCACAGCCCTCCTTGTTGACCTAGAGGAGTTCTGAGCAATGACTTGATGACTACAGCTGTATGACTGTGGGCTTGAAAAACCCAGGTTTAGTTTCAGTCTGTGTAGATTTCTGCTTTCCCCTCCAGCCATGCCAGCTGCAACCCTTTCGATTCTTAACTGACATAATTAAACTTGCCCAAATCTCCAAATCACATTTCTGAGCTGCCGGCTCTTCCCATACACTATCTATCTTCTAAGGTTAATATAATGTAAAATTCTTGCTGTATTTTCTTCAGAAATCTAATCTTCTGATATTCTCCTGAATAACTCTATAAGCTTCACAGAAGTATTAGGACGCATCTCTCACCTTAATTGCTTCATTTTCTAAAGCCTGAAGGACTTTAGCATTTATCTCTTCATTACCTGTATGAAAACCAAAGAGGTGGGGGTCAGAAAGAAATTTCTAGCAAGAAGAGAGTAGATTAATCCCCTTCTTCCTGTTAAACTTTGCAACACCTACTCACCAAGTCGAGTGTTGATGAAGAGTCTAGGAACACTCTGAGGGTAATTGTCTTTTTTACCCTTAAAAATCTCACTGGCAATTACTTTTTGTTCCAACTGCAAGGACAAAAGATGTATTCTTGTTTAGTATAAAATTTCTCCTTAATAAAAAGACAAATCTCTCTTATAAGAAATGCTCACTTTCTGCTTTTTTAGCAGTCATCAGCTAGTGCTCACCTCCTGAATCAAACTGGTCACAAAATTACCCAAAATATTCCATACATCCCTTACATTTTCCACAGCTGCCCTAACTTCAGGGTACAAAAGAAGTTTCACCCCCCTTTTTTTTTTAATTCCTTTAATCTCAAAAGTATGCATCCTATTTCTGGTTTGAATTTATCTGGACATAGCATCTGGTCTCTGGATTTTGATAATGCCCATGTTTAAAAAGTCTTGGAATTCTCCCACTGCAGCAATTCTCTTAAGGAGGAAGTGGTTAAGCTTAAACCGTTTGTTCTCCTGCTCTACCCCCCATATGGCTTTTTCCATGTCTCAGATTATTTGTATTTTCCCCCCCTGAAGCCTTTCAGCTAGTCAATATCTTTAAGCACTGGCAAAAAAATTTATGTCCCTATTAGCAACTGTAACACCCTGATGACTGTGCTCCACACGCTGTTCTCTACCTTACCCTCTGACAAACAGCACCCTTCCAAGAAGCACCGCCTTGCCCCAGGAGTTGCTGTTTGGGCCATGTGCCACCGCAGCCCCGCGGTCCCTTTCAGAGGGGCAGCGCTCCCGGCTGTGCACACCCCGCACTGTAAATACGACCTGTGCTCTGGGCTCCGCACTTGCGTTTCTCCAGAATAAGGACAAAACCAGTGAATGAGGAAACAGGAAAGCCCCTTTGCTTTGGGTAGGGCAAACACATGTTCTGGGTGCTATTACACTGTATAAAGTACCTGAGATGAGTTACAGGTTAAAAAATGTGGATAAAAGGTATTATTAGTGAGTCTGCTTTGCTGGGGAAAAGAAAGTGTTCTGAGTTTCCACCTCCAGCTCAGTAACGCTGGTATTAATCCTGTGTCCTTAATCACAGGCTCAGCCACTAACTAATCTACAGCGTTTCATTACATGCGCTTAATACTTTGCAGGCCTTCATAAGCAGTGTGATAGTCGACACAGTAAAATAAAGCACAAAGCCAACTACTGCTATCATCTCCTAACAGTCACAGCGAAACCATTTCATGCACGCATTTCCTATTATGTCCCTTTACTGAGCTTTTTTTCATACAAAAAAAAAAATCCCTCCCTCTACCTTCCCATGACTACGATGACTCAGATCTCAGGATCAGTTTTATTGTTTTTAGCTACGAACGGCAGCTGCGACTGTTCACTTAACTTTTCTGTTTGGAAAACGACTGGGTTTGTGTCTGCAGAATTCTTGTTCTTTATTTATACAGTACAAGCAGAATTATGCAGCTGCTTAAATGGTTAACAAGGCCTTTCGCTATAGAAATTATATCAGGACATGGATCTACAACACTGCTTCAATAGTATGTATTGAAATACTTATACAATGGTTTTTCTTTTATGCACATTCTAGTCTTTTAGTTTGTTGTGTCTAACCTAAAAAAAAAAAAAATCACAATATTCCTGTGGAACTGTTAACAAACCACCCAAGAATGCAGAGATTCAAGAGTTCCTCCACCTCACCTTCTTCTGTGCCTCCCTCGGTCGCAGTACCCTTCTCCCTCCCATTTCTTACAATAACTAACGCCGAGAACCCCCTCCTGTTCTCGGGAACATCAGCGCAGTTTGTGAAATAAAGTTCTCTCGTACCTGCTGCTTCCACTCTGGGCTGATTCTCTTGCAGTAGGTCCAGACCATGTTCTGCATACACAGCTGTCGCAGGAGCTGGGATGCCTGAAGGAGAAATCGCACAGTAAATGAGAATAGCCCAAAATTACTGCCAAACCAATTCAAGCAGTGAAGAGGATGAGAAGCAACTGCAGAAAATGCTTTGCTGAATTAAAATACTGTTTCATTACTGAGAGGTGCTTTTAAAATTAATAGGAGGTTTGTTTTCCACCTTTCTAAGAGAGTTTGCCCTGCAACATTCTCCAGCTGCTTTAGAACGGAGAATGAATACCAGGAGCACTCCATTCCACACTGCTACGGCCGCCCTTGCTTCCCGCTGTACCTGCAATCCAAACAAACAAGGACCCTTGGATAAGATAACTGGGACTTTTGGTGATTTTTTTTTTTTTTATGGTCAGATACAAAACCAATTCTGCCGGATGCAAAATAATAATGGCAACAGAGGAAGTTTACTGTGTTCTTCACAGGCAACCACACGGTCATTGCAGCCACTTTAACTGTCCAGAGGGAACTTAATTTGTTCCGAGGGAAAGCGAAGACAATTGCAGAAACGGATGAGAAAACCAGGAGAAAATGGTGCTGCAACAGCACCACGCTCTCAAGAACTTTCAAAACTACAGCTCCAATAATTTTACAGATAGGCTGATTACACCCATGTGATGATGTCTGCATTAATTCTACAAGTAGAGATGCTAATGCAACGTGGAACTTGAGCAACAACCTGGTTTGTTCTTCTCTGACAGCAGGAGGACGCCCTCAGGCCTCGGGTGGCCTGTGGTCTTCAACACTGCCATCCTCCTCCAGCCCGCGCCACACTCCCCCGACCCTGGCGCAGTTGTGCCTACCTCGCAGAGGGATGGAGGAGGAGTCGGCCATGACTTGTCCAAAACATTTTTTGGTAAATTGCGCTTGAGGTTCATCAGGAAGGAGAAGCGGATGTAATCAAGGAAATACTCATTCTCTGGGCAGCGAGGGTGGTTCCGGTAAATAAAACCTTTAATGAACCTGAGGAAGAGGAAAATGTTATTAGAAAATTATAAAAGTGATCAAAATGAATGATATTTAAAGATGTCTTTCAAGCCAACCATTTTTTGGGCTTTACTTAATAGTTGTAATTTATTAAAAAACCTCTGATACTGTAGCGACAAGAAAGTTTACTGTTATCATCTTATAACGAAGTACCCATTTGATGGCTTGGATTATTCTTTACGCACCTTCTGATAGTCTCTACTGCCCACTTCTTCTTGGCAGCTTTTCGGCGTCCCAAGGTTCCCCGCCACCAGGACTGGATAGCTATTGCTAAAGATAATACCAAGATTTTGCACTGAGTGAGTTCCTTCATACGGGCAAGAATATTATTTAAGTTCTGAACAGTATGATACAAAGGATAAACGTCAGTAAAAGGCACCAGCAGGTGGGAGTTGCCGTGTGTACAGGAGCTAAGCCTGCTGCTCTTGCTCGGAGTCTCACAGACTAAAGGCGGAAGGACTTGGTACCACACAAACATCTGCCACTCTACTTCCAGCAAGGCTTTGGGAACGTGTCTTCCTGCCCATCAACCTCAAGTCATCTCCGACAACAGCGGCCACTCTGAACCATGCAACTGCCGCTCCCCCCAGACCCTCATACCCGAGTGCTTCATGTGCAGGAATTTCTTTCGACGGTAGAAACCTCTCCATGTGGCCTGCATTTTTGTTGCTGAAATTGCAAGAAAAACAGCAATCTGAAATTGTGACCGAGCAGATTTCGATAGAAAAAGGCTCAACTTTTTCGACAACAATCCCTCCCTGACAAACAGCAAAAAAAAATNACTCTGAACCATGCAACTGCCGCTCCCCCCAGACCCTCATACCCGAGTGCTTCATGTGCAGGAATTTCTTTCGACGGTAGAAACCTCTCCATGTGGCCTGCATTTTTGTTGCTGAAATTGCAAGAAAAACAGCAATCTGAAATTGTGACCGAGCAGATTTTGATAGAAAAAGGCTCAACTTCTTAGACAAAAATCCCTCCCTGACAAACAGCAAAAAAAAAAATTAAAAAAAATCAGAAAACAGACAGCTAACAGTCCGTGAAGCTACTGCAGTGTGTGCGACTCACCCAGACTCTGCTTCCTCACTTCCAGAGCATCTTCCGTTGCGAACAAGGTCTTGGGAAAGCGGATAAAAATCTTTGTTCTAGAAATAGAAAAGCAGAATTACGTTTAACGTGCCGGAGGAGTTTGCTTCCTGCCCTTAGCATCCCCTTTGGGATCTCTAATCTTTTCCTCACCCATTAGACAGAGAAGCCTTATTGAAAAGCAATGACATGGATGTGCAATGATTCATAATGTCAAATTAAGAAAACAGAAGAACTGACCGTCCCATTTTGTATTCTTCCTGTTTGTAGCCAAGATGCTTCACCAGCACAGCTACCCCGTCGTGGGGCCGTCCATCCCACGTAGGCCATGTTTCTGGACAAAGTGATTTGTACCTGTAAATTGACAACGGAAGAAGTCTTAGGGAGAGAAGTCCGGCCCATACAGGGCATTGGGAAGGGAGGGAAGCCATGCTTCTTGCTCCCTCAGGAAAATAAGTCTTTCAGGTGCAAGGGCTGCCTCTTTGCTGTTCAGAACAGCTCCCCCTGTGGGGCCGAGACCAGGGGGAGGGAGCAGCAAGGAGAGAGAAGGCCGAGGTAATCCTACCTCTGCAGGAAAACTTCGTATTTTCTTCGATATGCGAACCCAGCTCTGCGCACTCTGAGGTTCTCCATCAACCCCAGGTATTTCACTTGATGTCGGATTAGAACTTCATCAAATCGATCTTCAGAGAGCATGAAAACAGAGACGCACAATTAATGTGTAGCTGCCCCTTTGTGTGGAGAAGGGGAATGCTTGGTTACATCTGACACAGTTATCTTTAACCCCTAACCCCTCCTCCCGGTGCAAGTCCCACACAACCAACTTTGTGTCTCCTGTCTTCCCCCTGCCCCTCTTTTAATACACCAAATAGATATTTTTGTATTTTATGTATCATCTATGGATATTTTATACAATATTAAAATAGTTTATAATATTTATATTATATAATTATAATTTTATACTATTTTAAATAATATTTATATTATCTTTTATATAATAATGTATCTTTTTATATTTAGTTCCAAAATGAAGTTCTCCTTTAGGATGTTCTATGCATACAGGAGAAAGAAACGAGGGAGAATAAAGGTCATTAAAAGGAAGTTACATAGGTTAATAATTCTGTACTTTAAACAGGGCTCTACTCCACCCAAGAGCAGTGCTCCCATTCTGATTCCTGGCTGCTGGTACTGCCGCCACCTCCCTACAAGAAGCTCTGGCACAGACCCAAAATGAAAAAATCTTGCAGGGCTTCTTCATTTGAGCTCCTTTCTGTGCCTCACTGACTGGGATCTAGTGGTCTATCTACCGCTGTCATAGAAAAAAAGAGGAAAGAGTCACCAGGGTCATACCCGCCTGTTTGGCATCGTTAGGTTTAATGCAACGGATGTAGGAGGGTTCTTTGGACATCAGAATTTCCATGAGTTTGGAGAGGCTGTTTTTAAACTGAGTTGCTGCCTAGGAGAAAAGAAAGAGAACTGTATGAAGCGATGACTTACTAGTTACAAGCTAGTACTTGTAACTGCAGAACAAACCGCAGTCTCCCAGCTTTACAGGTCAGAGGCTTGCGTTCAGATCGCCGAGTCAGACAGGACTACAGGAAGTAGTCCCACTTCCATCCAGCTCTGGCATTCTTACCGTTTCAGGTCTCTTTTTGTCTGTCAGCTCTGTCCTGTCAAAACACTGATTTATGATAGGGTTCTCAGAGTTGCACATGGTCTGTGGAGAGAGACGTTTTCAGAGATAAAGCACAGAGTATTCTTCAGAGAACTATCAAAGAAACATGGGACAGAACTGTTTGTTTGGGGGTTTTGTTTTGTTTCGCTTTTTAATAATAAAATGAACTTTGGGCACCTCAATCTGTCTTTTCATAGGGCAGTCCCATGGACACGTGTTCTCCGGATGGAGTCTAGAAGAATCTTTTCCCGCAGATGCCACCCCATTTTTAAACCCAACTCCTTGTTTTGCTGAGTACTGGAAACCCCCTCTGTCCACACTCACCTCCTTCAGGTTCCGAAAGAGAAGGTCATTGTTTTTATCTAGAAAACCTGGAAGAAAAAGAAACCACTCAGGCTGCCACTGCCATTCCACAGGAACTTCACGAGGCAGGAATTTGAGATGGGAAATTAATCTGGTTAATTAAATGATGTGTGGACGTATTCTATGCCCAGATTTTTCTTTACTATATAGTGAAGCTGTTTTAATTCCAAGGGCAGAGGACGGAAGGAGGAGAAAAGAGTGAGGGATGGCAGAGATGATGCAGACACTTACCTGCGACACTGTAGGTGACCTCTCCAGCATAGTGCAAAAGCCGAAACTCCTCCCGCCCCAGTGACTTGCGAGTTTTTTGGTCAGCAAGCTTGTGCCTGGTGAGAAAGCGAAGAAGCTTTATGAGAAACTAACATTTGCTTCATGGGGGGGTTCACTTTGAAAAGCGCTATGGCATTTGATCCCAGGGCAGGACTATGCGGACACAGAAGGGGGGCAGGGAATAAATCCGACTTGCTGATTTTCAAACCCAAAAGTAAATAAAGAGTTAATCAACCAGCAAATCATTAAAATGTCACAAAATGTATTTATGCTTATTTCAAACGGATGAACTTTCGGCTTCCTGGCAAGGTTGCAGAGCAGTTCTGTGCGCACATGAAATTAGAGCAGAGGCAGCAGGCAAGAGGGCAGTGAAGACGCTGGCAGCAGGCTGGCATACTTGTGAGATACCGCACAGATCCTGATCTGAGCATTCAGTAAGAATGAGCGGAACATTCAGTAAGAATAAAAAGAAGTTTAGAAGTCTAAAACTGAAGTAAACAATCTGAAAGATGAGATATGGAATTCACACCCATTGAGATGGAGTGGCGGCAATACAGACAGGCTAGCAAAGCCAAAGGAGGATATCGGTATCGTCTGGGAAGCACATGGGCACAAAGGTGAGTTACTGCAATATAAACCTCTCGATTTCAAAAGCACCAACACTAAGTCATTTTAATGCATATACAGCTGTGAACCGGTGTATTTTTACCACAATTGTACCAGTAAAATTCTGCCCCATGTTCTAGTTATTCCTAGGCCTGACTTGAATCATCACTGCGGGGGAATGATCTGGCCTAATACTCCACACCAGGGAGTTTGTCCCACCTGAAGTATTGGGCCAGATCCTGGAAGAGCTAAGAAGCTGCAAGCCTGCAAATTCCTTGGACGTATCAGCTGTAGGACACCAGGCAGAGAGCGGTGAAAAGGCAAGTCAGTAAAAAGAGTTTTGTTGCTCCTGTTGTATTCTGAAGCATAGTCTTGAGAAGAGCAAGGCAGTAAGTGTTGACAACTTATCCTCTATTATCTTAACTCACAATCGAATCTCTTTGCAAAAGAAAACACAATCACCTTTTACGTGGGGCCCAGTGTACCTAGGATGCTAGTGCCATCCACACAATGAGCTATAACGTTATCTAGGAACAACGAAAGCTCCAGGCTCCATCACACACTTGGATCCTACCAGTACAACTGCCCTCAGCTATGCAAACACTCACGTGAGAAAGTGAGGGTGGTTCTTCACAGTTTCCTCCAGTTTCTCCAAGAACGTTGTATCTGTGGCATCTCCAGGTCTCAGACACTCTTCATCCTACAAACACACGCACTGCTAGGATTGATTTCCTTCCGTGCCCATCAGCACACGGGCCAGCTCTAACGCTGTGTCACTGGAACGCTGCCCCAGTCTGACCTTTTGTCCTTTTAACAGGTAGGCCAGCTCCCAGTTCAACAAACGAAGAATTGTGGAGCTGAAAAGGAAAACACTTTCCTCCTTTCCGACGGCCTATATCAGAACCTTCTTTCCCAAAAGCAGTCAGAGGCGATACAATGTGACTTTTAATGGCATCACCGTTCAGCGCATCGTTGCTCTTCCCGCCTGCTCAAACAGTCCTATCGTAAGCTTAAACCGTTTTTTAATGTGNACGAAGAATTGTGGAGCTGAAAAGGAAAACACTTTCCTCCTTTCCCACGGCCTATATCAGAACCTTCTTTCCCAAAAGCAGTCAGAGGCGATACAATGTGACTTTTAATGGCATCACCGTTCAGCGCATCGTTGCTCTTCCCGCCTGCTCAAACAGTCCTATCGTAAACTTAAACCGTTTTTTAATGTGTTCTTCCCCTTGTTTTCCACTACACTGCCCCTATTTTTTCATTTAAAAAAAGTGTTGTCAACTCACCAGAATAGAAATGATGCCTTTGAACTTCTCTTCCACCAAATCACAAATTATTTTGTTGTTGAAATACTGAACTGGTTCCCACTACAAAGACCAAAAAAAAAAAAAAAAAAAA
>VZSC01002402.1:153652-168707 GCA_013398225.1 Steatornis caripensis | reverse complement strand
AAAAAAAAAAAAAAAAAATCACACTTGGGTGAAAACAATTCTAGACTGGAAAAAACCATGGAAATTTCAGACAGCACCTTACTTAAATAATCTTTCTGTCAAATTTGAAATAAAACCTTTTTTACTCATCAAATTTGTTTTCCTAACATTACTTTTAAAAAGCATTTTTTTAGTCAAAGACTGGAATAGCATTACTCCTAGCTGTATCACACAGAGTTACCAAAGTGTTTCAAAAAGAAAGGAAAAAGGAAAGCTCTTTAATTGATTTACTTCGCAGACCATTATTAGCAGCTCCTTTTCTAATCATCTGGCCTCTGGCCTGCAGGAGGTGCCATGAAGGAGATATGGAAGTGATGATACTGGCTCTTACCGCTATGCCTTCTGACTCGTATTCCTCTTGTTCTGACTTTAATGTGAGCTCTATGAAGAGCTGCTGCAATTTCTCATTACAATAATTAATACAAAACTGCTCAAAGCTGCAAACAAAAATCAGAAAAATAATCACTAAAACTGTACCACAGGTAAGAGAAGCTAAAATCTGCGTACCTCTGTGTAAATCCAGAGAAATAGAAGAGATTTTGTGAAATGTTTCCTTACAGAATGTATACATTTAGTAAGTTTATTATTTAGTGGATCTCACGAAAGTGTTCCAGAAGGAGGGAAAAGTGGGCATGAAGGGTAGAACACAGAGGAACACAAAAATTTTTAAGAAGACCCCAATAATAAAGCAAATTTGAGAGTCTCTGTTCATTGCCATCTGGCAGAGTCAGGTTCCAGACTCCAACACAGTCCCATATTCTGTTTTACAGCTGTTTTTTCCCATTCACACCACCACGGAAAAACGCCAGAACAACAGCCACCTCTGTGCCAGAGAGCTGGACAGAGGCATAGTTCAAGCTATTGCACAAATATGCCCGCCCAAAGACAACAGTCTCTTTAAAATACCAGGAACATTAAAGCTGTAAAAGGTAAATGTTAGCTGGGTACCCCCCAAGTGTTAGAAGCCCCGTGATTATCAGTTATTCAACTGAATTCCTGAAGCTGAAACATCATCTCTTGCTCTCTTACTAAGAGAGCCACAGATGGAATAATGTTTTGTTTCCCAATGGAGAGATAACACTACAATGAATGAAGGCATGCAGAGTGCTCTCAAAACTCGGAGACATCGATTAAAACAAACCTGTTGTGCTGGAAAACCTCAAATCCATAGATATCAAGCAATCCTAGAACTGTCGTACTTCTCCAGCCTGGAAATTCTCCTTCCTGTAATAGGGCAAAAAATAAATGTTAATACGTACTCATAGCTACGATCCATCACAGGATCTTACCCGTTTAGTTACAGCATTTACTCCTTACCCTCTTCTGAATGGAAAACAAATTAATTTAGAAATCACTGTACAGCATGGATCTTACCATTTCTCTGCTTTGCAGCTAAAAGACTTGAAACTTCCTTTCATGCTTGGTTGGATATCAACAAACAAAAGGTTCATTTACCTTGTAAGCAAGAGACTTGTTAACCTTGTTCACCAGCCAGGAGAACGTGCGTCCATATATCGCCTTAGCAAGCGCATCCCTCGCGTAGGCTGCCTGCTCCAGGTTCAGAGGACTGATGAGCTGCATACAGGAGAAAAAAGCCACTTGACAGCCATTCCACGGAGGGATTAAGTTTCCCTAGTTGACTGTTAATAAACAGCCACTCAACAGCACCCTGTCTGCGCTCAGCTCACATCACTGTCTCCCAGCTGTACAGGCTGCAAGTCACCGTTAGGTTGTGGGGCTCCTGCACTGGCAACCTCCTGTGAACTCTTTAGTTCTGGTAAGGGAGCTGACGGTGTATCACCAGCTTGAAGTAATTCCACATGCCTCCCAGATCCCCGCTTCATGTTCTCACCTCTTCCCCTTTTGCTATTATCTTCTTGTGGATCAATGCATCTCGAAGAACAGAACCCTCAACCGCCAGAAGCTGCAAAGCAGTAGAATATTAAATTAATTTATGAAGAAGTACGTATCAGTACTGGTTTTAAGAGATCAGAAAGCACAGTCCCCTGAAACAACCCTTTACTTTCCCATTTGCACTGCAAGACTTCTTGCAACGTCAATCCTTCCCTCTCCTCCCGCACACCACCTCCTTCCTAGCACTGCTATGACCTAGCAAATAAATTTGTTTGATTGTTCTGGCACGAAGAACTGACTAAGCAAAGCCACGACGGTTCCTCTTTCTCTAAAACTCTTCTCCAGAGTAAGGTCTACTCCTATCCCACTGCCTGAAGGCAAAAACCTCAAGTCAGTGGTGGATCAAGTGGTAAATAGAGAAGCTGTCAATTAAAGGGTTTTGAAGTTAAAATTTGCATTTTATTTAGGCCAAATAAAAGTAAATTTCTGAAAACGTCTAAATCACGTTCTAAAATGATACGATGGTACCGAGTTCAAAATAAGGAAAGCTCTCAAATTCATCTTTCATGTGATATATCTCTAACTGGTGATACTCACCCTAGCCAGGTATTTAATCTGATTCTCAGTAGTGACCTGAGCACTCCCTTGCTCATCAGCAGCAAACTGCACGTTCCCCAGATGCAGAACGCTGGCCACGATGCTCAGCAAATCCTACGATGGAAGCAACAGGCAGAAACCAGGGTGGTGAAAGGAATGCACGGTGAGAAAAGGCAGAGAGATTTTTGTGTTAAGCAACAGTTTATGATTTTCTTTTTTTCCCCAGGATTTTTGCAGGGAATACATTCATTCTGAAGGCTGCCTTTGGTCAGAAACGACAAACCAACGCAGAAAAATTCCGTAAGAGTAGGAATACCAGCTGTGCTGTTAAACATGCCTTACCTCCACCTCGTTGTCATTAAAGCTTATAATGGACAGGGCTCTTCGCACAATCTTCCAATCATTTTTATCATTTATGGAACTGACCCTTGCACAGTGACCCTAAAAAGGCACAGTTTGATATAAATAAGTAAATAATTGTCAAAGATATATTAGCTCATGCTCAATGCACTTCTGCCGTGTTTCCCATCAGTAATCTCAGTGTTATTTTTTTAAGTGTGGGAAGGAAACTACAAAGTCAACTGAGAATATATTGGTTCTATAATATAACAGTATTTCAAGAAATACTAGTTAATGCACACCTTTACTAAATAGTGATACTGCTGTGGGCTCTTCTCGAGGCCCAGCCTTCGCAGTAAGTCCTCCTCCCCTCCTTCTAGCAGCTGGTAGAAAATGTGGAAGTTCCTCTCTCCATGATTCTGGTGCACAACTCGGGATTTCTCCAGGAGGTAGTTCAAGATGTGGCCCCCAACAGGAGCCCCCTAAATGAAGCCAGATATATTGAGATAGTTGATCAATATAGGGCGAAATATTTCTGCTTCTCAGTGGTGTACTCAACGACAAACAGAATACAAAAAAAATGATAGCCTACAAAAAGACAGAAAATAATCGGTCGCTTTGTGTCACAATCTCTATTTCAGCTAAACCAGAGTGGCAATCTGAGTTTTGAAGTGCAAGCAAATGGGCTACTAAGTGACAATAACATGCCATTACACAGGTCATGGCCACAGCACATACTGAATGGGATCCTGACTTACCTAAAATTCCTTCTCAGAAGGAATTCAACGCAAAGGAAAAGCAACAACACTGTGAGTGTGAAGGGATTACCTACTGAGACGTTTAAACGACTGCAGTGTGCCGTGCCATGCAGTTCTTGCACTACGTTCATCCTCATAGCATGGGGCAATTTGGATCAGAATCAAAACAAGACACTGTGCAAAGTTACACAGGACTGAGATTATCTTCAGATCACAGCTGGCTTATGTGGATTTGGTTTGGGAGTATCATTTGCATGGTGCACGTATACCCCAGAAATAAGAGGATTTAATCATCTCACTGACCCCTTATATAGGAAATGAGGGAAGAAAGCAAGCTAGAGTGTTCCACAAAATCCTCTGGAACCAAACTCTGCTACCACAGACTCTGCTTACGTTGTCGTCAAGGGAATGTGAAACAACCACTCCACGCACACATCCGTACAAGAAAGCACAGGCAATAGAGACCTGATACGACCGGGACCAGTTCCGAAGTATAAAACAGATTTTAAGTTACCCTGTAATCAAACTGCACGTCCATGTATTTCCCAAATCGGCTGGAGTTGTCATTCCGAAGGGTTTTTGCATTTCCAAAGGCCTGAAATGAAAACAATTAGAGAAAAATAAATAAGCATCAAATAAAATGAAGCTGCGAGTTGTTTATTTACAGCCATTAAAGCCTAGGTTTGCCCTTTTTGCAAGGGAAACTAAGAAGGAAACAGATTGCTACCCAAGTTCTAATGCTGATCTTTACAGTCAGTGCAAGCACTGCAGATGGAGCACGCCTCTGAAAACACAATTCCATCCCCCCAGCTAGCTTATTTCAATGCCAGTTCACTGCTGACAGCATATGTCATGTCTGACAGCCTTTTCAAAGCTTCCTCTTTCATCACAGCTATTTGCTTACAGTCACCCACAGCTCCGCTCGCAGCAGGCCCTGTCCTAACAGGCCCGGGCCTGCCAGGCTTTCCCCTCCCGTGGGGAGCACGCCTTTCCCGTGCACAGAGCGCACATTTGAGTACAGAGCAGAAATATCAAGGGGAACTACAAAGACAGCTCAGGACCGGACACTAGAGGACACCACAGCACTAGAAAATGCACCCACAAATGCATTTATCAGAGGGCAATGCTGGGCAGTGGGTACATCCCCTTCTGGCTTTGCAAACTTAGGCAGTGCACCAGAACTCTTCCCATGCCAAATGCCTGCCTCTCCCTGCAGCCTGGCCACTCCAGAATTGCTCCTGGTGGACTGGAAAGGGCCAAGTGAGTTCAGCAGCCGACGGTCATTTCTTTGGCTTGGAAGCAGACTGGGATTCCCCTGCGTGCAGTGCAAACAATCTGCCCACACGCGGTGAACCAGTGTTCCAAGGATATATCCTCTCTGCACAGACAGCTCAGTCATGCCCAGTGGGGTCCAGCTGCCCCCACCCCCTCAGCTGGAAAATCTGAGTACTGCTGGTATGACTCAATGTCAAGTTTCCCTGCTGCAGGCTCCAGAGTTACCTCCAGGACGGGATTGGATTGTAACAGCCGGTCCTTCACGGTTTCGACCTGCTGACTGGCTGGACAGGTCACAGCGTAGTACTGCAGGATCTTCTTGGTAGCCTCCGTTTTGCCAGCCCCGCTCTCCCCAGAGATCAGAATGCACTGATCCTTCCTCTCCGTGCGCAGGGAGCGATATGAATTATCTGCAATAGCGTAGCTAAGGGACAGTGACAACCAGGCATTAGTTTGTTTCCAGAAGCGAAGGGCAGAGACTCCTCCGCTAAGACTATCCCCACAGGGCAAACTCCTAACAGCTCAAAAAGAAGTATGTGTCCGTGGGCTGGGTAAGAGCATATTGCTTCTGCACGCTGGTGATGACACAGGAGATTGCTGACAACTCTATACACATCTTAACCACTGAGCCAAGTTTCTGCAGGGTGATAGCCAAAATCTATCAAACTCCTTTAAAAACTGTTCCTTTAACTCTTTCTGACAAGAAGAGTTTCTGCAGAAGAGCAAACGGTGCAGATGAACTTTTCTAAATAGACACGATCTCTCAACATCGGTCCCGCAGGACAAAAAAAGCTTTACATTCAAGAAACGTTTTCCATCAATCTTTATTCTAGCTTATCTTTTAAGTGATGACACACTCAGAAGGCCACAACTGCACTTGGCTATCTGGGTGGCTCCTGTAACGCAGCTCCTGAATATCCCAGCCTCTAACAGCTTCTCCTGGATCGCAGGAAGAATTGGATAAGCCAGCACAGATTAATAAACACTCTGCAGGCTACATAAGCCACCACCCAACTTCGGCCAAGTGCTACCCAAAATACCAGACAGTTCCTCCTGCCTGCGCACAGCCAGGGTTTATTGCTGCTGGCCCTGGAGCTCTGCTTCTTCCTTTGCTGCTTTTTCTTTCCCTTGTCTTTTCCACCCTGCGACAGACCAGACAGGATCTTATACCAAGAATCACACACGCTTCTACAACACCAGACAGCAGGAGGATGAGTCTGACAATGGTGGCAACAGCTTACAGAGGGAGAGAGGAGAAGGAGGACCAGATGCAATGGAAGATGGTAAGAGAAAAGAGGAGCGTTAGTCCTTCAAAACACACTCGTATAAGATGACCACCACGACATTTTCAGCTGTCTTACACGTCGTGATCAAGCAGATATCCTGTCTTCATACACACAACAACCTTTTAGTAGCTTTATTTTTTGGTAACTCATGCTGTGAAATTAATTAGAAATAATCACACCAAAATAACAGCCGTGGCCTTCTCAAATCTATTAATACTTGGTGCTAAGGCAACACCAATGGGCTGCCTAGCAACACAACTGCACACCTACCCCACTAAAGTCATCAAGTCCTTCTCTTCCCATCCAAGTTCTGTCTTTGGAGTATTTTGAAAACAGTTGAATAAATGTAAAATTAATTTAAATTTTAAGAACTGCCTCTAGACTGCATGCCTTTATTGGGTGGTTTTACGGTACTGTACGTTCAAGAAGAAAGCTAGCTGTCATGCATACCACATACAGCATCACTTTACTTAAAGGTGTTTATGGTCCCATTTGTAGTCACCATCTCTGAACTATAAATAGCACAGGATGTGACAGATCACTCTGGGAAGTATGCTGTGTTTCAAGTCCACAGGGATAACTTTTCCCCTTTGAATGACTACATGTGACACACTGCCCAGAGAACCCAGCGCTCAGGCCTAGCCTTAAACTATTTTGACACTGGAAAGGCAATATTGAAGTATTTTGGCGTTTCAGAATCAGTTTAGAACAAGAGTAAGAAGAAAAAAGACACCTGAAATACTGTAAAAGAGAAGCACAGTGTACTACACTACAGAGCATTTCAGTGCTCCTTGGAATATCTTTAAATGCATAAAAAAATCTAGTAATGTAATGTTTTTTAATGGAACAGTAAAAACATTTGACAAAAAATACTGTTTTCCCAGTTGGAGCAGCACTGGTATTGGTACTGCAGCTCTCAAGGGTTTACTTATGAGCCGCACGTTTTACAATTTTGTATGGGACGTTAAAACTGTAACAAGGAGAACAGCCTAAGAAATGATTAACTGCTTTGTGATTTAAGTCACTTTGTGTAGCACATACAGGAATTAAAGGACATCTGCTTAGCACTTCATGTTACATGTGAGCATTGCCGTCACGCTCAGTCCTGTACCTGCTGCACACAAATAAAAAGGCAGCCACCGTCCCAACGATTGTCCAGAGAGTCACAAAATTCTCAACTAAGGAGAGAGAAGCCCTGAAGAGTGCTCTGATCACAGGCAAAAGTGGCCACATCTAGGCCAGGTCTCTGCTTGGAAGGCAGGACTGAAGGTAACCTATGCAGCAACAATAATTTGCAAGTAAGAGCTGACAGTGGAGTTAAGGCTGGGGAGTGATGCTGGGCAGCCTGCGGCCAGAGCTGCGACCGCTGCAGCCTCCCAGCTGCTTCACCAGGAGCTGCCTGAAGCCAATGCCAGTTACTTTCTCGGGGCAGATCTCTTCGTGCACGTAGGCACGGTGTACTGACACAGCTAGATCAAGGGGAGAACGTAGCAGTTTGAATGCAGGGCTTTTCAGATTTAATCATCCGCCATTTAAGTCCACACAAGAAGCTGAAACACTATAAAAATCACATTTTTACCATAACAAATACAACTTCAAGTGTCCAGACTTTCCCAAGTAATGGTGTTTCTCTCCTTCCCTGTGCTTGCAGCGCATTCTGTTTTGCTTACTCTCCTGGGTTACGTGCCAGTAATAAGAAACAACCCAAATAGTTCGCTCAAAAATAATACCATTTACTCTTCCAAGTCCTCGCTAAAAGAATAATAATAAAAAATACAACCCTCCAAGAGGTGCTCAGTATTTGGCCCTTGTCCCCAAAAGAAAGCATTTTGGATCCAAGCGTCCTCAGCTCTCAGTCATCCTTCTCTTTCAGTCTGACAAAAAAATGCAAATGCTTTCAAAAATAACTTTAAACCTCAAACATTTTTTTTTTTTAAATGGGAAATTGGGAATGCTCACCAGGCCAGACCATATAAATAAACACATTCCTTGTTCCAACAGGCCGACGGTATCTTAGCAACAAGGGAAATACCAGATAAATATTGGTCAGGCAGCAACAGCAGAGGTAGGAAAGAAACCACCGCACATACAGACACACTCTTTCTCCTAGTTAGCCCTATGCTGAACGAGCGATGCAGCAGCAGGGGAAACTCACAGCCCGGACACGTAGACCCCAAGTAACCCTGGAACAATGAACTCCTGTCCTGCCAGGGCTGGGTAAGCAGTGCTGTTCCTCCAGCCAGGAAGGAACCAACTCCCTTTCCAAATACTGCTCTTGCAAAGGCAACTCATCCTCTTCGGAGAGAGGAACAGGAATAGAAAGAGCCATACACCACACCCTCTGAAGGATCCATTATATCCCTAGGACTTTTAGTGCTGTATCTGGGACAAGGAACACTCCTATCTGCTTCTTTTCGCATGACGTTATTGCACACGCCTCTGTGGGGACGGCACAAACTGCACTGTTTACCCACAGGCCACTCACAGGTGAGGAGAAACTTCATAGAAGCTGACACCACGGTATCTCTCCATGTTCTGTTTACTGTAGATTTCCAGTTCCTTGTACGGATTAACAGACACCAGAACTGAGCCAATGTACGTCTGAAAAAGAGAACACAAAGCAGAGAGGTTGCAGAAGGTCTGGCAGCAGATTCTCTGAGAGCCCAGGCTGCTCTGAAGGCTGTATGCTGTTGACAAGGGCTGCCTGTCCCAGTGTACTGGCGATGCTGCTGAGGGCTTCCAAAGAGGCCAAAGGGTGCTGAAGAAGCGACCTCTTAGCGCACTGGGAATGACATCGTGGGAGTTACGCTAGACATGTTATCCTTGCTGGACAAAGAGCACCTGCAAATGGCTTAAGTGCTTCTAACAAGCAAGAATTCTGGATTATTTCTGATATACCATTTGGGAACAAGTTCAAGCCTGGGGTTGCTGAAAGCCGACCACAGAGTGAATTCGTGAAACGGAAGAATGTGGTGTGAGTTGGATTTTCTGTGCTGGCAAGACCTGTAGATGCCAGCAGAGCTCAACTGGAGCACTGCAATAAGTCTCTACCTTTGTTATCATGACGGTAACCCAGACTAGTTCTAACACAAGCAACCATGGTGTATTAAAGTTGACAGCACCATCTCCAAATCCAACTGCGGAGCAAAACTACGGTATGCCTTCTGCAGCAAACGCTGAAATTCAGGTCACTGATGGGACACCTTGGCCTCTGTCACTCTGCTACTCACATAGATCAGATTTTCCTTGAAGCGCTTACGCAGATTTTCAATAAATGCTGCTTCGCTGGTGAAGTTCTCGAGTAGGACGAAATCCTGTACCCCCACACGGTCACGGGCCGTCAGAGCGCTCTCCATGGTCAGCCGAATACCGTTAGTCCCTGCTCCCTGCAACCAAAAGAGCAGAGGAAGGTTGGGACATCTGTGGCTTTGTATGCAGCTCAGCGAGTCCACAAGAACCATCAACCACAATTACCCATGGACAACTCATAAACAGCAGAGGGTATAGGAATAACCCTACCTATGCTGAAAACACTAGTCACTGTCTGCTAACACTTTATTAACTGCTTTACACTAATTGCTTTGACGGAGGACAAGCCAGCGTTAGGGAAAAGCTATTGCTGAATTTCAATCAATCAAACATGCATTTCATAAAGAGAATAAAACTTGGCTTGCCCTTCCCAGGTGTCCTTTAGCAGGAGTGAGACTGAAATGCATTCTCTCTACTTTTCTCCCACTTCATAACGGGAAGTCATTTCAAGGTAAGAAATCTTTTATGACTAATGATGATTCACCTCATGAGCAAACAGCTTCACACTGCTGACCAATTTAAAAGCTCTAGCAAGATACCCAACAGGACAGTTCTAGGAAAATTCAGAATTAACGACAAATGGGCATTTCTGCACCCCAGGCCACTGAATGTACTGTGACATCAACATCTATCCCATACACCAAGTATGGGATATCTAGTAGCTTCTATTGCCTGATCCTCTTTTCAAGGTTACGTTTTCAATGTGATGTGGTTCAGACACAACCATCTTTGGAAAACACAGGTCTGCTGACTTCTTACTTCACTCAACCTCACGTACTAAAACAGGGAGGGGAAATGTGGCCAAGTGACTCAGTGGCTACTTGCAGGGAAAATTTCTACTCATGGCAATTAGACCCGATGGACAGATGCTGTACGGGGCATATAAGATGAGAGACACTACAGAAAACAGAGACTGGAGATACAGCGTATTAAACAATTTGCTTCACATCTGTCTGTGTTTCCTTATCATATTCTTAAATCCTTTTTACTTTGCAAAGTCCTCACAGCAAGCAGCCTTCTCCTAAATCATCTCCTTAAAGCACTAATGCATTTCAGAGACTTTTGTTATATTCTGGGACGTTGCCTTCACTGGCACGAATGCCACTGCAGCTTGTTCCTAAACAGGCTCACGCACCAACAGCAACGCCCAGGCACCCTCTCCGGTATTAAATGTTACAAACCGGGAATGCCGGATCCCTGCTGCAACACTGTCATCCAGCCCCAAAACCCTGCACAATGATGTAGATGATTTTTGCTGACTCATGTTGTCAGGTAGTTCCTTTCTGCTCCTTCTCAAGACGTAATAGTGGTCAGAGCACAGGGACCGCTGGCATGCAGGGAAAAAAAAATAAAACCAACCTTAGTCAGAAGATAATCTAGCTTAAGTTTTGTTAAGTAGTAATAAAGGCAAGACCCACTGAAGTATAAATTTGGGCCCAAATGGGTGCAAATTCCCTCAGCCTGAAGTTGTTTAGACTTACCAATCATTTACAAATGTAGTTTTGCCTATTTCTGCAAGTTGTAACTGGCTTCCTTCCCGAATAGCCCTTCGCATAAGGGATTGTGTGAAACTAGCACTTTCAGAAAGAAAAATCAGTTCCTGCAACTTGCTATTAGGAAATCTCAAATCCAGATCCACTCTAATGGCTCAAACACCACAAAGAAACATAACTTTATCTTTTTATTTCTGTTTTTTCAAATTAGTCTTATGGTCTGGAAGGGCCTGATCTCTAAGCTTTGAAAGATCCAGGTCAGGAGGAATTCTGCAGATACTGTCATTAAGCAGTCTTTTTAAAACGCCCAAAACTTTCCAAGCCAATTGCTCCACACCTTCAGCAAAGTGCTTTGTTGGCTGCTTCTACCCTCTTTGCCAAGGTGAAGAGAAAAGGGATAAGCCCTGAAGAAGGAAGGTGGTGAGATAAAGGACAACACTAGCAAAAGAAATACGGATAAATCACATAGAAACAAGCTCTGCCTAGAAATTAGAATGGTTCCATCAGAGCAGTGCAATCCTGGAGCAGCTTTTGGACAAGGTAATGGGAACAAAGGCAAAACCAAAAGAAAATAACTAGTTTTCAAGTGGGTAAGTTTATGAATACAGTTTTAAAACACAGCTGCCTCCAAAATGACTGTGGAGAAACTTCCACCCTCGCACAGTTAATCCAAGTTTATATAATCCTAAAGACTTTCACAGAAAACGTCACTTAGCAGTTTCAGCAGCTCCTTCATCAGCTGCTCCCTCCAGCTCAGGACAAACTGCTCCAGCTGTCCACATGCAGCCTAAGGAAGAAGCAATCTATCCTACTTAGAAAATTGCACTTCGGCCGCATCCTCTGGGACAGGCATTTAAGGCTAAGTAGCTTTCCGTTTCCTCCACGCTTTTTTCTCCTCATCCGACTGCAACCTCTCTCTGTGAGAACAAAGTAACTACCTGAAATTTTCAGTCAGTTTTAAAAAAAACCAGCAATAATTCAATGTGACCAGGTTACCCAGCCGACCTGATGCAGCCAGATGCTCCAGAATATAACTTTAATCACAGTGTTGTACCCTCCGAAGACTAAGTTCAATGCAAATATAAATGTCAGTCATAAACCACAGCTGAGCAGTACGCTTTGCTTTATTGTTTATGTCCAAGTCTATCACCAACTTAAATGTCAACATTAACTATTCCACTGCTAATAACTTCAACAGATGCAATGTAAAAGGAGGTGAAAATAAATCCATTTTGCAAAATGGAAACAGAACAGTGATGCAGATGGAAGAAGTGGGGAAAGACGACACTATTTAGCAAAAAATAATCACAACGATGACCATATGTTCCTACTGAACGATGAGTGCGACAGTACGGCACTGAATAAACTAAAATAACCAAAATGTTAGTTATTTTATGTTAGCAGGCAGACATCAAATCTGGTGGCTGTAAATTAATGCTAGAAAACCCAGTCTGGGGGGTTAACTATGTTAGCGAAGCTAATGAACCATTAAAGCAGCCTGCCTATGGACAGGACTGGCTCCCTTAGTGTCTTTGCAGTGGACAGACTTATCTCTGCCAAAATGCCTCCGGCTGACGTACGGTTCATTTACAACATCCTCTGCTCTGTGCTAAGCATGAGATCCGCTTTGAGAACTCTGAAAGCTTCATGGCAGGGAGAATGTATTCCAGATAATTAGGAGAATATAGGCTGTGGAGGTCTGATGAGACCCTTCCTTGCGAAAATCAGTTTTCCCTGAAGCTGCTAAGAGGGTACAGTGGTAGACGAGCCGCTCTGACAGTGAACACGGGTGAAAGGACCATCCAGCCTGCCCTCTGCACAGCTGCGCTCCTTGGCTTGCACAGGTTCCAGTACTTGTGCAATAAGCTAGACTGGAAATCTGGCATGGATTAAAACTAACTCAGATTTAAAAAAAAAAATTATTATTTTAATCCAGGTCATTTTCCCACACTGGTTCCACACATAATCACTTGCAATGGCTGACAGATACAGTGACACAGGATCGGGAAATGCAGCAGAGCCAGGCAGGAGTGGGCATTTCAGCAGCAGGTCCAGCTCCTGCCGTTTCTAAGTGCTTGTGAAACACCAACCTAAGAGCAGCGTTAGCTGCAGTCCAACAGCTCACCACCACCAGACCGATCGCATCCCCTCCTTTGGACTTTGCCTCCCTGGCATCTGTTAACACAAGCAATTACCTGCCTGTAAGCCCAACCAATGCAACTCACTAAGGCAGCAAAGCAATGACCAGGAAAAAAGAAGCTGGTAGTTTTAAGTAAGCTGAATCATGGTTCTGTGGGATCAAGGTGAGCGCCAGACCCAGGGCAAGGAGGAAAGGGAGCACGGGTGCCCTTCCGACAGAAACAGCTAGGTAGGTTAGGTCCGCCAAGTGCAGCTTCACCCTGCCACCCTGCCTATAGGGATCAAAAGGAGGACCAGGCTAAGGCACCCAACCCTCGTAGGATATACCGTGCCAATGCCACACCTAGTACAGGCTGCAAACAGGGAATCACAAAAATCTGAGCAATCTCTATCTGATCTTGGTGCCTGTGGGCCTAGGAGTGCTTGTGCCTTCTCTCTGAAACTCACCTTTCGTCCCATTATAAAATCACTGTCCTCATGGTCACTCCTGCTTGAGAGAGTACAAGCTGACTTTTGCCACCGCGTTTCTCAAAGCCAACGCGAGGTACAGTTCCAGGGGACCCATTCCCACACTATTTTAACCCACTCTTAGCTTTTAATCTCTTCTCCAGAGCCGGCAGCACAACANAAACTCACCTTTCGTCCCATTATAAAATCACTGTCCTCATGGTCACTCCTGCTTGAGAGAGTACAAGCTGACTTTTGCCACCGCGTTTCTCAAAGCCAACGCGAGGTACAGTTCCAGGGGACCCATTCCCACACTATTTTAACCCACTCTTAGCTTTTAATCTCTTCTCCAGAGCCAGCAGCACAACAGTGGCTCACTGCCAGGAAAGGAAAAGCCGTCACTCCTGAATGGTGGGGACCAAGCCAGTGCAATTACCAAAGCTGTACTACTTCCACATGCCTTTTTCTTCCGTGCGATTAAATTTTGGGAAAGACTTTCAGCTGGTGTAAACTGGTGCTGCTGAATATAGCCTGCAGAGCCACGTTTACATTGGCCGAGGTTCCAGCCTTTCTTTGTATCCATACAACAGAGTCAACAAGACCAGAAAATACCCTTCACAAACAGCTCCTGGGAGTACAAAAGCACTCAGGACTATACCAAAGAGTTTCCTAAACTGAACTAGTAAGTCTCTCACATGTTATTGTGAAGGTATGACATGTTATTGTGAAGCCTTCTGGAGCGCTGGGTGGAGAGGAACCTCATGAAGTTCAACAAGGGCCAAGTGTAGGGTCCTGCCCCTGGGGAGGAACAACCCCACGCACCAGGACAGGTTGGGGGCTGACCTGCTGGAGAGCAGCTCTGTGGAGAAGGACCTGGGAGTGCTGGGGGACAACAGCGCCACCGTGAGCCAGCCATGGCCCTTGGGGCCAGGAGGGCCGACCGTGTCCTGGGGTGCATCGAGAAGAGCGTGGCCAGCAGGTCGAGGGAGGTGACCCTCCCCCACTACTCTGCCCTGATGAGGCCACATCTGGAGTGCTGCGTCCAGTTCTGGGCTCCCCAGTTCAAGAGAGACAGGGAACTACTGGAGAGAGTCCAGCGGAGGCCACAAAACATGAGGGGACTGGAGCATCTCTCTTACGAGGAAAGGCTGAGAGCCCTGGGTCTGTTCAGCCTGCAGAAGACTGAGAGGGAATCTCATCAATGTTTATACATATCTGAAAGGCGGGTGTCAAGAGGATGGGGCCAGACTCTTTTCAGTGGTGCCCAGCAACAGGACAAGGGCCAATGGGTGCACTCTGGAGCACAGGCAGTTCCACCTGAACACGAGGTAAAACTCACTCACTGTGAGGGTGACAGAGCACAGGCACAAGCTGCCCAGGGAGGATGTGGAATCTCTTTCTCTCGAGATATTCAAAACCCACCTGGACGCGTTCCTGTGCGTCCTGCTTTAGGTGCACCTGCTTTAGCAGGGCGGTTGGACTAGATGATCTCCAGAGGTTCCTTCCAACCCCTACCATT
>VZSC01002402.1:137439-153188 GCA_013398225.1 Steatornis caripensis | reverse complement strand
CACAGGCAGTTCCACCTGAACAGGAGGAAGAACTTCTTTACCGTGAGGGTGCCCGAGACCTGGCACAGGCTGCCCAGTGAGGCTGTGGAGTCTTCTTCTCCGGAGAGATTCAACCCCGCCTGGATGCATTCCTGTGCACCCTGCGCTGGGGGCACCTGCCTTAGCAGCGGGGTTAGCCTGGGTGAACAGCCTTTCCAACCCCTACCATTGTATCGTTCTGTGTAAACAAATATTTTTCTTTTAAATGATGCTAAATGCCAAAGTATCATAAAGACTTTTCTCTGCTTAGCACTTGGAGATCTAATACACCTCAAAAATGAAAACTAAGACCTTTGCTCTGCACCACAAAATCCAAAGTACTTGAGTCGCTCAGTCTGAGCACATCAGGGAAATTTTCTTTTGTGACAGAAGACAGAGGGCAACTCTGCCACAAGCACAAGGAGTTCAGCGCTGACGTGAACCGAGCAAGCAGCTCTCCCCACTTCTTTGTCCATCAACTGGTCTATGGCCATGCAACACCCAGTAGCCCAACATGTGCAGGAAGGAGTCTTTTACACCAAAATTTCCCAGCCCTGATTACGCCAGAGGGGTACCTGAGTGGTCAGTGTTGGCACAACAATTCCAGACACGCAAGTGCTGCTGATCACTGAGAGAACAGGCAGCACCTGGCAGCTCAGGCAACAAACTCCTTCCTGGAGCATCCATGACTGACTCACATGAAAGCACCTGGAGCTCTCGAAGTGAATGGTATCATATGGAGCAGGGAAGCTTTACAATCATCTGATTTAGAAAGAAAAGTCACATAACGAGAACAAGATTTCTGCTTCTACATCTAAAACGTATGTTTCACTGTTTGCCTCTGACAATGCATTTTCCCAGCTTAGCTAGTGTCCATCCAGTAGACCAGGAGACTTGCACTGGAATGACCACAGGAAGCCGGTGCCGTATGGGAAGAGGCAGGCATCTTTATCTCAGTATCAAGTGAAAGATGATTGATCTGCGGGATCCAGAAATAGTTACAAAGCCGGGAACGGAAGAATAGGCAAGAACCAAATGTGAGTGGGAAGGGAAATTCAGATTAGATCCTGGAAGACAGTAAGAAGTCTGAACCAAGAACGAACTTCTTGTGGGGAGGTGGCAGTTAAAACACATTTGTCTCCTGGATAGCATACTGTCACGCCAAAGCTGCGGGAAGGAAAAAAAAATCCTCTGATTTCTACTCCACTCTACAGCCTGAGAAAGGGTTTGAACGCGGCATGGGCTAGACAGCAGAGCCGACAAAAATCAACTATTTCATCCAGGGCCTCAGTTCCTGACGTGCAGAAGGGGATAGCTCCTCTTCCCTTTTACACGGAGAAAGCAATAATGAAAACAACCGAGGTGGACCTGAATCAAGGGATCTCAGTAAAGCACTCACCGCCTGCCAGTGAGTCCCTGACAGACTGAAGTGCAGCCACTTGGGACCCTCCTCCCTCTTGTCACACTGAAAATTAGCTGCACATTTCGGACACAGATGTCTCTGTTAGTCAACAGCTGGGTCAGAAAGAGGGATCCCTGAGAGGCAGCTCTATATCTCAGGGAAAAATCCTCTGCAACCAACCACATGGATTTATCTGTCCCTTCCGATGCCACCTGAGCACAGACACAAATCCCATGTATTCAGCTTGTTCAGTTAAATAAAAAAGAATTAACAAAAGGAAATGTTTTATTTTGCTTTCAATTATGTAAGCCCAATGACGAGTGCAGTATTTCCTACACGGTAAGCCATTCTGAGCAGACAACTTGAGAAATATCAGAACTGTCAAATCGAATGGGCTCAAAACCAGATAACAACTCCGAGTACACAGACCAACAGAATTCAAGGAAAAACTTTAACTTGCAAAAAAAGTTACGATGTCAGCAGCTGCCACTCAAGGACTATTTATAGCAGAATAATTTTTTATTCTTGCTCCTTTTAGAGCAATACATCACCAACAAAGGAATGTCTGGAGTCAGGGAGCACTTGCTTGTGCTCAGAACCTGGTTCTCCCACTCGGATACTTCCCTCCCCATCCTAAACCGCATGTTCGAAGGATTTAACTAAAGAATACACTATTCAAAAAATTATATTAACGTAGAGAGAAATGCTACTGCCTTGACTAATTCTTGTAAACTATTTATTTTGAAGTCTTCCATATTTTAAGCAGGGACAAACTGGAATAAATTAAAGCATAAAATAATTGGAAATATAGCGGCTTATTCTGCTCTCATGAAGATTTGTTACATCCCCACTAGCAAATCGCCTAGAAGTTAAAGTTCTGCCTCCCTCACTTTCCAAGCTACAGAACCACTTAATCTCCCACCCTAAAACTCAAAGCAGAATGGGAAATGTGGGCAATGTGTCACACTGTGCGTATTATTTTAAGTATCTATCAAATGCATGAAGGTCATGGGCAGTTAGAAATGTGAAAGCAAAAACTTAATCTTTTGAAAAACAGTAATGCAGGGTGCAGATGTTGCTGAAATTAATTATGACTCTTAATATACTAATTAATGATGTTCGACACTTGCAACATTTAGAATACTAAGAATCCATATTCAAAGAGCTCAAATGTAAATTAGAAATGCAAATTATGATGAACCAAAACCCAAGGAAAGCCATGGAGATTTACATGGGAAGCATGTAATATCGTTTGTTCAATGTTTATAACACAATTATTTTCTAGACTTTCCTTTTTTTTCAGGGGGCGGAAGTAAGTTAGAAAAAAAAAGGAACAATTAGTAGTGAAAAGAGAAAGGTAGTTATAAGACTTCATTTGAAGGAGAGGATAAATGTTTACCCTTCAGAAGGGATGCTGGTATTTCAATCAACAAGGTAAATATAAAGCAACAGTAAGAAAAAATAACTAGGCAAACCAGAAAGATCACCAAGGTAGGAAAAGTAAACACAACAAATTTCGGTATTTAGGGAGCTGGCATTTTTGCTCCTGAACAGATGACGCAAGCTGTTGCTCGTTAAAAGAGGCTGCTGATCACAGTAAGCATAGCAGTACTACCTCTGACCTCAGATCGCAGGCCTGCGCATCCCACAGTAGCTTCAGAAGACAAACAGATGGCATAAAAAGCAAAAACTCAGATCACTGCCCTTCCAAGTAAATTTCGTCACTGACTTCCAGGTCAGACTGAGCAGGTGAGAGGGGAGCAGAAACTGAAACGCTGGCCTACAGGTAAGAATCACAGCGTGCCCTTGCTCCCCCCGCCTCCTGGCTTGCAGCAATGGGGTACCCACCCTGCACCCTTACTCACTGCTCGTTGGTAACCGCTGTGGTGCTCCCCTCTAGATGCACACATCATTTCGCCTCTCACTACCAATGAGTAGTAACTACGGTTACTCTTGCAGCACTCTGCCAATGAGTAGCAACTACGGTTGCTCTTGCAGCGCTCTGCCCTTCCCACCTTCCCCACTGGATTCCACACGCCTCACACAACAATTTCAGACCATTATGTCTTTCAAAGATAGTAAAACTTTCCAAACAGGACAAGCACTCCAGTGCATTCCCAGGGCACGTGAAGGGCACTTCCACACCCACATGTTCTCTCGAAGAATATCAAGCACCGCCCTAGACAACATCCCTGCTTATCACACTCTCACATAACGCATCTAAAACCCTTTCCCGATATCCACTGCTGTACAGGGGTTTGCTGGCTCCTCTGTCCTTCACGCCAACAGAACTCCAAGCCCAAGCCTCTCCAGCACTGTCATCTCTACCTTCAAATGTGCAGCCGCAGGGAGGGACTGGGCAGGTCCTCCAGAAGCCCTGCACTTCCCTTCATCACGAAGACCCTTTCTCAGACAGTGGTGAACTCCAGACTACTCGGTAAAACGTGGAAGGATCTCTAGACTGGGCAGCTATGGGATGTTCCAGCCCTGTGCTAACTCTTCTTCAATGGTCAGAGAACTGCTTAAATCTACAGACATGATGTTTTCAATCCTTGTCTTCCTAAATTTGGTAAGTTTCCAATTCAAGCCTTGAACATTCTTATCCATCAGAAGCCCACATACACTTTATAACGTTCCCTCATTCTTGACCTCAACATGTTCCAGTGCCAGTGAATTCCGTGGCCCAATTATGTACGCACTGTATGAAAACAAACTTTGCATCTCTCTGGCAACTTTAAACCTACGCAAATGTTCCTCTTCCTATGTTACAGCACAGAAAGAGGCAGCTCACGATTTGCCTTCTTTGTGGCACTACTACTGTATTTTTTTTTTCCTCCTCTCTCGCTCATCTCTTTTTCCAGGTAGCAATCCTAGTCGTCTTCTTGCTGCATACTGTTTTTTCTAAGGTCCCGGTAGTTGTCCTGTAATGCCATAGGCTTTCTGGTTCTTGCTAAAACATGGACAAAGTTTTGCTAAAGTAAATATACCCTGGAGTCCTTAAGCAAGTATTTCCTGCTATTCCTCAGGGTGGGAGTCACAGAGAAAGCAGCTGTGTCCCTGGAAGGACACAAGCAAAGCACACTCACATCCTCATGCCCCTTCCACCCAAGCAAAAGCTCCACCCTTTCTTTTCCCCTAAGCTTTCCCCCTCTCTTCCCACTTCCTCAACTCCCACCTTGGCTTGCTCCTCAAAACATGTATCTCCTGGTTTTTTAATCCTATTTCAACCCCTTTCACACAGCTTTCCAGTGAAGGGAGTCTTTTGCAAAGCAGCCTGAAGCATTTCACTTTCCTGTTGAAACCTTGAAAGTTTATCTCCCTTCTTCTCAGACCAGATACACATCTGAAAGCTACAAAACCACCGAAACAGTTGAATAAATCTTACCGCGCCTCTGAACTTCATTTCTGCCTCCCGCCAGCTCCCGCAGCACTTGCAGAGACTTAGGTTACACTGCTGCAAAAAGCAGGAATCTGAGGACAAGTTCTCTCTTCTGTCAGTTGCCCTTTTTTTTTTTTTCCCCTCATGACATTTTCGGTGCAGTCAGAACTCCCTCCCTCCCACCAGCTCCTACTGGAGCATCCTGGAGAGGGCGTTTTCCAAAGGAGACAGAGAGGAACCCTCCTCCCCTTCCAAAGAAGAGAGACCGAAGTGCACAGACCACGAGAGGCAGCCCAAGAGGAAAGAAATCAGCTGTGCTCTGCCTGCAGACTGCCTGCCGAGTCCCCGCTGCCCAATGACTGGGAAAAACGGAAAGAAAAGCAATCACAGGCAGTGGAAAACTTGGTGGAGAGCCCAACGCGTGAATCCACAGCAATCCCGACAGGAAGCGATACGCTCCTTTACGGCAAGGTTTTGCACTGAAACAGCAGCAGTGCCAAGAGGGCTCCCCAAACCCGCTCCCAACTCACCCCAACAACAGCAAAATCTCCTGGGCTTACAATGACGCTTGTAACCACACTCAGCAAATCAAAGGACCACAGAGAGTCCCGGGGTAAGATGTAGTTTGCCTTGTCCTTGCAAGGATTTAGCCTATTGGCTCAGCAGCACTTTATTCCAGAAATATTTTGAGACACCCACCCTCAANCGCTTGTAACCACACTCAGCAAATCAAAGGACCACAGAGAGTCCCGGGGTAAGATGTAGTTTGCCTTGTCCTTGCAAGGATTTAGCCTATTGGCTCAGAAGCACTTTATTCCAGAAATATTTTGAGACATCCACCCTCAAAACTCCCACTCTGTGTGGAGGTCCCCGAGGTCCTTATCATACAATAACCTGTGCCACCAAGCAAGAACCCTCCTAGTAGGACACAGCCAAGCCGCTGTTGTTGCCCTTAGTCTCCAGCTCTTGCAAACAGAAGCAGCATATTTAGCTGCCTCTGAGGCCGTAACGGTTCGGTCCCGAACAAAAAAAATAACGGCCACAGCTACACCAAGAGTGTGGAAAACCACCACCCCCCAGAGATAAGGGCATTCTGATCAAAATCAAAATGTATATGCAGCCTTCGCTAGCATTAGGCGGGAAGCGAAGGGACGAGAGGCAGTGGATGCAAGCTGGAAAAAGGGAAATTCCAATGACAGATTAGGAAATTTTTTTCACAATGAGTGCTGTCAACTGCTGGAACAGGGGCCCGGAGAAGTTGTGAAACTCCATCCTTGGAGTTACTCAAGCCAGACAATGCCTGAGCAACCTGATCTAAATTTGCCCTGCTTGGAAGTGCGGTTGGACCAGAGATCTCCACAGGTCCCTTCCAACCTAAAATCATTCTATGATTCTGGCCTAAGCTATGTGTCCATCCTACAATGAATTACAGGTATAGCAAATAAAGCTACAGATCTGTTACAAATAGCACACTGCCCTGGCACAGGGCCCAGCCAAAGTCTACCACCCTTCAGGTATTTCAGGACACAAGTAGCTCCCGTAACAGCATACAAAGCTGCTGTCTGGCAGCTGCGCAGGAGGCCAGGCAGACCCCCGAAGGAGATGGGTTCTGCCCTGAGCCAGAGGACCTCCATTTCCAAGCATCAGTGACTAAAAAATTAGTCAGCCATTAGATGTCATAGCAGCTAATGAAGACGATGGGTTTCTGTCTGCAAGTGTCCCAACACAGATAATCACAACCTGCACAAAGCATACGGCCACCCGTTCCTCCTTTATACCACCCTCTCCAAGGGATCTGTAACACGGGCCTCTGCAATCACCCAGGAGCATGGCAAACGGCTAAAACTAGATGCAGGCTTATCCACAGCGTACAAGGCACCACACACAAGCGCAACAAAACGCCTAACTTGCGCTCGCCGTTGGGAGGTCTCAAACTTGGTCTAACACTGCAAACTCCGCTGAATTTTCAGAGGTTGTTTGCTATAAATGCATGCAGCCACATCTGCACTGAGCAAACATCAGCCTGATTCAAACACCACCTAATTTTCCACCAGAACCTTATCGAAAGTAATTGGAACGTCATCTTTCCTGCTGTGCATCATCTTCTGAAAAGAGACTACTGCAGACTCTCTCTTGCATCTGTTCATATACTTCTGAAATTTAGGTATCACACTGAAGTATCTATCACATTGAATGTCAGCTATCATGACCAGTTCAATACCATACGCAGGTGAACAGAGGCAGCAAACTGAATAATGCCCTTTTGTCATCATAAAACTCTTCTGGAGGATATTATTTTTCTTTTCTTAGGTGGGGAAGGCTTTTCTCATAATCGTAGGATAACAGAAAAACGCAGAAATAAACCAACTTTCTTTCTCTATGGGCCAAAGAGCATTTTTATGTGTATTGGTCTCAGATGAGATACGACTGCAGGACCCCAGGAAGTGTGCAGCACTACTGAGTAAGCCCTACTCTACATATCTGCCCAGAATCAACATTTACGAGCACCTCAGTTGTTGGAATCCATTTAAAGCGGTCCCTCGTGGCAGTCATAACCCAAGTTTTGCAGCACCAAAAGGCAGGTTATCTAACCACTGAACGTGCAGAGCCATGAAATCGCTCCCCAGCTCAACTGCTATTTCATGACCGGCACTATCTGGAGTATACTCTGCTTAAGGAGGGTTGTGGGGTTTTGTTTTCTTCTTATCAAAATGCATACTTTTCAAATTCTATTACAGAAAGGGTAAAGTAAAAAGATTTAAATCAAAAAGCTACTTGCTTTACTTTAAAGCTTTTTAAAGTCAAACAAGACCGTGCACGGCCACTGCTCAGACAGGAGGCTATTCAAAACCCAAGAAATGCAGCAGATGTTGTCAGTGGTTCGGTGCAGCACTCCCCTCTAATTAGCTCTGAATCAAGGCCCCAGCATGGATCCCGGAGATCCTGCGCTGTGGTGGATACCATTCGTCACAGGAAGAAGGTGCCAGCAGTTACAAGGATGTGTGATGAAGCTTGGATAATGCTTCTGAACAGAGCTGTGATGCCACCAGCTCTTCTGCCCTCATTAGATTCCATTTTGAAAAATTACTTGTAGTACCTCTCAACTCTTGCACAACTATTTGGCATGATTTTTATTCCCTTCTTATCGCCAACTGAGGAGTTAGGTGAATTATTAACAGAGACAGCCTCAGAGCACATTTCAGAGGTGGGTTTAGCATGGGTCTGTTTCAGCGCATTGAAAGGAACCGATGATACTCCAAAGCCCTGCTCAGTGCCGGAGTACGCGTAAGATCAAACGTAATCTAAACTACATTTCCCACACTGAGCCACATTAGCCATTACTGAATCACAACAGCAAGCCCTGAGACAGGAGTTTTCCAAGTATAATTAGAGCTCTAGCCTGGCAGCTCTAACTCTTCAGGAGGAGAACGTTCTCCATCGTAATTTCTCAAATCAGTCTGGTTGTAGCCAAACAACAGAGTCAATAAAACTTATGTTACAATTTTAAGTTATGTGTAAGCACAGAGTAATCTTCACATTAACAACTTTACCTTTCGCCTAGTTTACACCTCCTAACACTTCTCAGAACACATCTCACCACTGAAAACGCCACGTAAGAGGAGAATATTCAAGAGGCCAAGATTCAGAAGTACATTTTTTAAGCATTTCCCTTGGCTTTTTTATGGAGGAGAACCCTTTTATTTATTTATTCACTGGGAAGACCCTTACTCGAAACAGGTTTTTCTGTTGTCAAACTACAGCCCAGCTCTTGTTGGAGAGGAAAACACTCCTGCGTGTGGGCTAGCCTAAACTGGGAAGTGGGGAAAATAATTGGAAAGCAGAGATAATCAACATAATTTTGATTTAAAAGATCTTGATCCTGGACTACTAAGGTAATAAAACCAGGCTCTTCCTTTCCAGCAACAGAGCCCAGCCCTTGTGGGTGATTTCTGCTGAGGATGGCTGGCTAGGTCTGGATCACTCCCACAGGCAACTACAAGCAGAGGTATGAATCAAGTTTTCCAGGCCTCACCAGTTAGAAGTGACTCATATAAACCCTGGATTAGAGCACTGGGATTGCTCTGCTCGTTGCTGATAAGCAGCTGATTCCCTGCATACAATTTCACATTCAAAGCAAGGGGACTGGAAACCTTTCCTGTCCACCCTGCTCCGACAGGCTCACAAAGCAGTGTGTGACTTGCTAAGCTACACCCGCAAGCAGTGGCTCTACCGAAAAAAAAGTTTGGCTCCATGAAAAGGGCATCAACAAACCAGTCCTCCCCTCTGCTGTGCAGATTCCACTGCACAATATAAATCTGGAGGTAAGAGATGCTGGCTTGGGTTTCTGCTATTCAAAAATCAATATGGATCACACTTACATTACTCCAAAAGCAAAAGATGTCAAGTTCATTTATTAATGCTTATCCGTTTTCTGGATTTTTATAATATTCATTATTTCTGCCTTGCAAAAGAACTAGAGTAACATACATTCCATAATTAGAAAGCACTTGGCAAAGATACCATGGGAAACAAACCACCCTGAGCAGGCCAGGAATTTGAGAGCCCTTCCTCTTGCAGGTCAGAGGAACATCTTGAACAAAAAATAGAAATTTCTTTAACCTATCACGTGTGTCCTGCTGTCCACACTATACTGATCTAAAACTGATTAAAATGCCTCACATTCCTAAGACACCCTATAACAGAAACTGGAGGTTCTGAAGGACATTTGGCCCATTGCTTAGGAAAAAAGCCCTGTTTCAGCAGAGGATGAACATCTGACTGCACGATAACCGGATAAACCAATGTCTTGCCAAAGAACCAACGCTAAATATTGTAACAGGCTTGGTAATGAGGCAGAACCTCTTCCCCACGCCATGAGCTCTTGTTAAGAACTGTCTGTTTTCTACCCTCTTTTTGTTTGTATTAATGCATCTCCTCTTCCCCCATGCAGTAGCCAGCTGTCCCCCAAACAAGTAGTTAGGGAGAGAAGCCTGGACAGAGGACATTGTTCCCTGGAAATACAACATTCCTCGCAGACCTATAAAGGTTAAATCAAAAGCCCTTTATACTCACTCAAAAGGTGAGTACCATCTCAAGATGGTAAAGTTTCTTAATTTTACTGCAAACTTCATAACATCATCACGAGTTCTCCGAATTCTCCGATTCTGTGTGAATGTGTTTGCACGATTATAGACAAAAGCTTAAAAACATGACAGGTGTAGCCAGAAGGGTTCAAAACCCAAAAGACAAAGAATATTTAAATTATTATTTTGGATTCTAATTTATGCTTTGTAATGCCTAGAACTGTCAGTACTGGTTTTGTTTGTTTGAAGAAAGCTTCAGCAGTGAGAACACTAAATACCTCTTCTTCCCAAGCTCAGTCTTTCACAAATAAACAAGAATACTACAAAAAAATTAAGATGGAGATGCACACCTCTCCTTGGACCCCTACACTTCCTCTCTAAGTGCTATTCACTATTGTGATCCCTCTGATGACAGATGTGCTTGAGAAAGGGCCGATTAAAAAGCACACATGCAGCACTCATACTTCGTTATGGCTCCTGCACACACACAATCATTCTGGGTCTATGATGCGAGTGAGAACCGAAACTGGGTTAATGTAACAAATTAAGATAAATTTTCCTTGTTGTTGCTCTCTGCTGAACCAGTGAAACAGAAAGGGATGACTGGCTTTGACAGTGACCATCAGAACAAAGTCTCACTTTATAATTACCAGATGCCCTTAATATGATGCCAGGCTGTCTCATGCGTGTGGCTACTCTCCCTCGGTCCCACTCACGCGCTGCCCTGTGTTGTGGCTCTGCTGGTTGTTTTACTGGGCTGTAAGACAGTCGCCTCCTCAGCCAATTTTACAAACACACCCTATCCATTCTGAATCCAACAGCGATTGTTGAACTAATGTCAATAGCAAAGAGTTTAAAAACAACAGTTAATTCGGTTTGATTGCTTTGCCCTTACTTTGATACAATTATTTTAAGCAGCTCCCCTGCAGAGTCCGTGGCAAGAACAAGAAGAGCCGTTTTGACGGAGCTGTTAATACAAACAGCCTGACTCAGTTCAGCTGATGTGCATTCCTCCCAAATGACTTTTTAAACAGTCACTCCCAGTGGCAGGACCTACATCTTCCTTTTAAGGGGAAAAAATGTTTTTACAGGAAAAATTAAGTGTTCAAAGCCTGTGCGTATGTCCGTGTTTTCAGTGACCGATCTCTCCTTTAAAAACACGTTCCTGCTGCACGCAAAACAAAAACGTCTCCCTCCTTAATATATAATTGTTCCTCTATTTTAAACACAGCCATTAGCTTTCTATCGATACCTTGGCAGACCCAGGTGAAATATCCTATCACGCTATTTTTCACACAAGCCAACATGAAAAATAGAATTTGTTTTCCAAAGCACTTGGATGACTAAATCTGAGAGAGAAAATAACGGCAGAGAAAGAACAGGCAGAACTTACAGGCTGCAGACAACGCTTTACAGCTCACATTGGTGGCTGCCAGTTCCTAGTCCTTCAAATTTCTTTTTCTGCATTTCTGAAAAGAGGCTTACTGTTTGAAAGGGATTAAGACTGGAAAGCATATCATAACAAAAACTTCTTGTTCTATCGACACTAGATAAGGAAAGAGTGAACACTGGTGCTTTGCCTGCATGTTAGATGAAGGAAACAGGATTTCCCTCTGCTACTCCCTGAGCAAAGATCCTAAGGAAACGTTTCTAATAATAGGAAATTACTATATAAGGCCAGATCAGCATTAAGCTGTTTGCAGTCTGGAAAAGAAGAACATACAAGATTACTGAGGAGGGACACAACTGGCAGAGCAGGGCTCTTCGCACATGAGTATTCTCCAGGAAGGCAGCATGCAGTAACCTAAGGTTCCCATCCACAGAGAAGGGCAGCACTTAACCTGTGACTCTTCTCTCCTGAGCAGAGAAGGGCCTCTCCCACCGCCTGAAATAGAAAACTAAATGTACAAAGTAGGGCTGCTAAGTCCTTTTTCTATCATGCCCTTGCTTTTCTTCATAAGAGGAAAAAGACAGACTTCTAAATCTACAAAATAGCACCTGCAAAGGCAAGGCTGAGCGCATCTCATGCGGAACGGGCAGGAAAAACCACAGCCACATCCTGAAGCATGATGTGGCCAGCGCTAATGCAGAAGAGAGGCTGACAGCTCCCCTATCTGCCCTTCCCAGGCAGCAAATCCATGGAGCACAACTGTTTGCTGCTGTGTTGTGAACTGCACATCTCTCTTACTCATTTTGTTTCATGCTGTAAAGATGTTGGGCACCTGTGGAAGGAGCCCTTTAACTTAGCTTTCAAAGTGTCCCCACATAACTGTATGCGTTAATGTCTCGCGGGCCAACAGTTTCAGCAGCATGTAACTACACAAGCTGTGTACGTCTCAGCAAAACTGTCAGACTGACCTCTGTCTGGAGCTGCAATTGCACCTCCAATGCACGCTTTTTGCTATCGCTTCAGCAGACACAAAACCTGCAAGCCCAGTTAAACACAGATTTTCCTCCTCCTTATACAAATGAAAGGGAGTTCCTGCAACAATGCTCACAAAGACCTCGTTTGGATGAAGTGATGTAACTGGAACGTTTCCCTGTGATCCCCAGTTCAGGGTATCTTTCCATCTCTGCTTTGTCTTTGGATAAGGCCAGAAGCTCTCATTGCCCAGTGCAGAGAAGCTTGCTGAGCAAACACAGCCTGACACAGTCCTATAGCTGCCATGGAAATGAGCACAACATACATTCCTAGACAAGTGTATCACCCAGACTTTGCTTCTGACAGCAATAGATGTTTGTGACAAAACGTACAAATAAATTTCTATCTGTAGCCCTGCTACATCCAATCTCTCTTCCGTCTACAAATGCAGCCCCTGCAGAGTTGCACAGCTTCTAGAGGAACTTGAGGCTGAATCCCAGCCAAGATTTTCAACGTGTTAGCTGGAAGACCTCCTTGAGCTGAAACAGTCACTTTGCCACAGCAAAACTAGGCTGAGCGCCTTAAAAAAGCAAGCTAGGCTACCCTTATGAGAGACTCATTGATGGGACAGCAAGACAGAGTTTTGACAGCAGCAGCACTCTTGTACATCGCAGCATCAGGAGCTTCACAGTGCCGATGAGAACGTGGCTGAGATGTACAATTCCCTACACTGTTCCAGAGGATTGCTCCAGTGTAACCAGGCTCTCAGGTATGTCCTTCACCTGTTGCTCATGCCTTGCCTTGTCCCCATTTTTCCCGGCCAGAAAAGGGTGTGCACTCAAGGGTGTGTTAAGCTTCCCAGGGCATACAGCAATTCTGTCCCAAGAGGTTGTTTCATATCTGACTTCTCTTTAGGGACATCTTGATTTCTGAAGATTTCTAAACTGATCTTTAATTTTTGTCCACTTAAATACTTCACATTCTTGCCCACACAGCGAGGGGGAAAACGAGTGCCAGCAGCAGGCAGTTTTTTTCCAGAACCAGTAAACGTAAGTGATTATGACTCTCAGAGAAAACGAACTACAAGAAAGCATTTATATGAAATACCGTTATGACTCTTTTCTTACGTTATACCTGCTCTATAACAATTATTAAGTAATTCAGAAAGATGGCCTGCGCTGGTATTGCTTGTGGTCACTGGTATCTGAAAGTTAATTCATTTTGGAAAAAACATTTTGGGAACTAGCTCCCTATGCATTTAAGTCTGTACAAAGTCTCAACCTTAAGCCCAGACCCTAGTGCTGCTGTCTTCTCTACTGATTTTCCATGCCAAGTCAAAGCATGCAGTCAGTAAGTTGTTCAGTTTCAAAAAGCCTGCTCCAGGAGAAATAAGATACTTGTCTTGGTCCTCAAAAGTGAGAACAATCACAGCCATGAGACTAGGAGTCTGGAAGCGGAGATTAACCAACCCTATTAATGTGAATTGATAGGATCGCAAGTTTCCTCCTTGCCACCGATTATAATCATAAAATTCTTCTCTAAATGTAAGAACTGTCTGTTTAGAACTGCTGACACCAGAACAGTAAGTTTAAGCTGCTTTACTTTCTTTAGTGGGTTAAATCTAAAAACTAGGGAAGGCCATCTGAATGACATTACTCTTAATTGTGCCAACACATCTCATTTTGCAGAAATCCAAATAACAGATTTATCTACTGTATCAGTCTGCTTTATAGGAAACAACTAAACTTGACTGACTTGTCCTATGCTGTCCTTTTTTCTTTTAATTGACAACTTTCATCAATGCAGTTTTTGCATTAAAACAAACCACACCCAAACCCAGACCATTTGGTACTATGAAAAAGCGTTTTAAAAGGAAATACCTCCCTCCAAAATAGCCAAATTAAATTGTTTCTTGCAGTTAACGTGGAGCTTTTCCTTTTCGTAAAGCCTGAATAAAGCTATTGTTGAACTCCTAGTTTGCTGTCAAAACCATGAACTGTTCTACGTGGAGATTGGAGCAGAGGTAATATCTACATTATATCAGTATATTCAAGCTTCCAATGTGAGAAAAATAGAGGACAAATGACTAAAGCTTTCCTGAAAAACACAGCAGAGAGGATCACACATGGAACGTATTTCCTGAAATTCTGGGTTTTTTTATAAAACAGCTTGTACACGAGTGATGCCCCAACAACTACTCCTACTCCTCACTCCTGTTAGTGTAATAACAAAATCCCCCGTATGGAAAGTTGATAGTAGCATAAAGATGTAGATATAATTTGTACCTCAAATCAACATTTCATATTGGTACAACGGCATCTGTCACATGTTTGTTCCACGTAATGTCTGTAAGTTCCTTAAGGAAAAAAGAATCAACATGCCAATCTCTGAGTATTCTTGCGACATTTCATTCTGATGTCAGAAGCAGGTGATACCTGGGAGAAACGAGTTTCTGTTTTCCTTCTGGGTGTGACTCTTTTTGTAATGCAAACTGAGCAATGCTGTAAGCAAACTGCAAACTACGGAGTGGAGCCAAGTTCCGTGAGCCCAGAAAAAGGGCACATTCAATGCTTCAGACATTCAAACAAGTGGAGTAGTTTTTAATTTGATGATTTATAAGTGTAGAGTTTACAGGCACAATTTGTACTTCCACCACTTTTTTCCCCCTCTGTCCCAAACTCACTTGGTTGGCCTGAGGCAGGCAGTTATTTTGGGACAGTGAAAAGTTATAAATAAGTTCTAGTAAAACTATTAGGAACACATATGGTACTGAACTTCTTTCAAACCCTTCTTTGTAGGGGAACAAAGAGCATTTTACATTTATCGTGATGGCACAAGTCCCCTATGAAAAGTTTAAAGAAAAAATTTCAACAACAGTCTGGAGTAAAACTAGATCATGAACCCAAAGTAAGAATATCCAAAGACCTGTAGAAATTCCAGATTATGCTAAAAGAAATGGCCTAGGCAGTTTGGAAAAGCAGACGAAAGAAAAGCAGACACACAGTGCAGACTGGCTATCTGGCAGCGTGTCAGACTTGAGGCCTGGCAACCCACAGGAGCACGTGGGCAGATGATATTGCAGCTGGCTGATGTCTGAGCTGCTTCCCTTTACCCTGCCTATTCTGCTGCCTCTGAAAAGGAGGGTAAAAGCTACCAGATGAAGGGCATTGTCTGAGGTAATCTTCTGACCACTCCGACAGTACCCCAAACATCCCACAGAGAACATCATCTTTAATCTTTTTGTGAATTGCAAACGTTTTTATCCTAAAATAGATATATCCAGGGAATGATGAGTTGCCATCATGCTGGCAAAAGTAATCCAGGAAGCCTGGAAAATACAGACATTGTTTCAGAAGGACATCCCACACCCACCAGCATCAGCTTGTACTCATCAAACGATGCAGAATATTGTTTTCCAACGTTTTTAAAATGGGTCTGTTGAATCAAAACTACATTAAATCAAGATTTTTTTAAAGTAAAACAAGAAGTAATCACACTGATGTT
>VZSC01002402.1:122208-137339 GCA_013398225.1 Steatornis caripensis | reverse complement strand
AAATCAAGGTTTTTTTAAAGTAAAACAAGAAGTAATCACACTGATGTTAAAAAAAAAATAAATCACTGGCTTGCGACTTAGTAAGCACCCTTTGAAATTATAAGGAATATCTCATCTCCAAGACACGGTTTCAACTCCCAGCTCACTCAGGAGAACACTATCCTGCTCACAGCATTTTCAAGATTTTCTGCATTATCAGGCACACAGATTTAATCAAAAGCAAAGACAAAATACACACTAAAGAATAATCAAGGAGCCCATTTCTTTACAGTTCTCAGGAATTCATGTTCTACATCTGGATAAACACGGGCCTGTGCAGCAAATGGAAACATTCACTCCCCAGCTGTGGCAAAGTCCAAATCCTTTCATTCTCTGTCTCCGCCGATTCGCTTATAGCCCCACGTTAGGTGGCTGAAAAACTGCATAAATCCTGCTGAAGCAGACAAAATAGGTAGTCACAGGCAGGCCCAGCAATCTTCCTACTGACCCTTTACACCTACCACATAAACAACTTCTGGGCTGTGATCTCCAACTCAAACAAGAGATCCTGAAGGAATCCCATAGCTCCTGTTACTGANTTCATGTTCTACATCTGGATAAACACGGGCCTGTGCAGCAAATGGAAACATTCACTCCCCAGCTGTGGCAAAGTCCAAATCCTTTCATTCTCTGTCTCCGCCGATTCGCTTATAGCCCCACGTTAGGTGGCTGAAAAACTGCATAAATCCTGCTGAAGCAGACAAAATAGGTAGTCACAGGCAGGCCCAGCAATCTTCCTACTGACCCTTTACACCTACCACATAAACAACAACTTCTGGGCTGTGATCTCCAACTCAAACGAGATCCTGAAGGAATCCCATAGCTCCTGTTACTGGGCTATAATCATCTGGTTGTGACATCAACAGAAATACCAACTGTGCCAGAGCGTTCTGTTCTCCACCAGAAGATAAAGACCAGCACCCCTAAGAATACGAGAGAGGAAAGGGGAAGCATCCACTTGTGCTGATGCAGGTAATGAGCACATCCTCAAAAAAGTGAAAAGTATCCTTCTGCCGCAAGGCTACCACTTCATAGGTGGGAGTCCTTTCCACCCAACGCCACATCCCGCTAGAAGTGCATGGATTTGGAGATCTCATGGAAGTCGGGTATCTTTTGATCTTTTGTTCTGATGCTGTCTGAGCAAACCCTGCTGTCCATGGCAGTCAGGATGACGACGGAAACTGTCAGAAGTCTCATCCCACTGGGAAATAAACACTTTCTTTCCTCTCATTTGACAGGCACAGATTCTCTAGGTCCCCTTGGGGAAAGTGAGAGAACCAGTGCAATGAGGGAATCTGAGCTCTAACCTGAAAGAAGTGTCCAAGAGTCTAAAGAATAGATACCTCCCAATAGAAAAATCAGTACATGTTATCAAAGACTATAAAGTAAGAAATACATACAAAATGCAGGCACCAGCTTTGGTTCCTTTGTTTAAATTTTCTGTTCTAACAGCTCTCAGATATTGCCAGGGCAGCATCATTTGCTATTGTAGCAACAACATGAGCCCCGTCTTAGCCACTCTACAATAATGAGAGGAGACTGCAAAAAGATGAGAGCTGATACAGCGTGCACAGCAAGTCCTAGATTACCTGTGCTTCACTGAGGTCAGTGGGAGCTCTGCTATCAGCTTAATGTTGTGTTGGAGGACACCTCTGGCAGGAAAAAAAGGTTAAGCTTTTTACAATCACCTAAAGAAAAGCATCAAAACTTGAGGGTTTGTTTCAGGAGCTATTGTTTGTATGGCTGAACTAGAAAAAAGAGAGGGACACAGGGAAGTTCATCGCTGTAAATTATTGATCCACTGCTTTCTAGACATTGAAACTGGTAATTAAACGAATGGTAAAAAGATACTTCATCAATTATAGAGGTGTCACTTTAAATTACACTTGCTCCAGGATGAATAAAACAGAGGTTAAATGCTATGGGTACTTCTTCCTGCCAGCTTCTTGTTCAAAATCCTCACTACGACACTGATTCTCTTATATCACTGCTTCAGAGCTGCATGCTCTTCGCACATATTAAGCTAGGTAAGAGGAAACGAGAGCTCTTTTCACCAATCTTTTTCACACCACATCCAGAAAGCACAGTCTCGTGATCAGGAAAGAAGATTTGGGGCTACGACTAGTGGGATTCCTTTACTGCTCAACAGGCTTAGTTATACGACCACAAGTCAAGGCCACGGTCCCTATGAAAAGAGTTTTCTCTCAAAAATGTGAGGGAAAAAAAAGTTTTGTCTACTAAGAGTCAGTTGTGAAATCTGTGACGTACTGGGCAGACATTTGATACTGGTAGGTCTTACGGTTTTTGGGAAATATATAAATGCACACACCCTCCACGTCCTGAAATAACCCTGGCAAGCTGCTTCTGAAGCAGTATGATGATGACATCAAAGATACCCTTTTAAGCAGAAATCATGTCACAACGATAATGACTACTCAAATTTGAGTTATGATAAATTCTTATATCAGAGTGCATGCCTTACTGCATCAAGGTTAAAGTTATCTCAATTTTACATGTTAAATATTATATGAATGTAAAAATGTACTTGCTCTAATACTCATTTTGAAGCAAAAACAACATCCAAAGAAGAACTTCGCCATCTTGCAATTCCCGGCACAGATGCTCTCTGGAACTATTATTACATCTCTCAAATAGCTTTCATTCTGGGAAAGCATTTATTGAGGGCTGAGTTTATCAATTAATTGAGATAGGCCAGGGAGTATAAATATTTTAAGTGAAAGACTGCATATGCAGCATAAGCAGACATCTTAAAAGCGCATGCAAAAAAACCCTAGCAGGTGGACACAGTTGGCATCCTTCACTGAGCAGAAGCAGCAGTGAAGCAATAACGCTAGGAGGCAAGAGTAGGAAAACAAGTTGCTGGTGGAGCCAAAACAATCCTAGAAGTCAAAGAACTTGTGCTTGCCATGGTGAAGCAGGGAAGAAGTGAAGGTGGGAGTTGAGTTCAGAGAGGAAAGAGAGAGGCCAAGGTGATGAACTGCAAGAAGATGCTGTGGAAGCTGGAGATGGATCATCATCAGCTGATAGAAATGTTCAAAGTGGGAGATGAAGGCCGGACAGTAGAATCTTTGTGAAGGAAAGAACACCAGCTCTAGGTAGGGGGAGGACAGGAGAATCAAAAGGCTGAGCTGACTCTCCCTACTGCTCCCGTAATAATGAGGCTGAAGCACAAGGAGAGCAAGCTCTGCTGTGGGCCTGATGCCAATTACTCTATGAAGTTTTCCTTGCCTGTTCTAAGGAGAGTTACACAACATAAGGCTTTATTCCTAAGTGCCTGATGGCGTCCTGTGTATACAACAGCTCCTACCGGCAGAACAGTATTTGTGGGAAATGTTAGGAAGAGTGTCTGAGAGAGATAAAGCCTTTGAGTTGCAGATGAAGCTGCCAGCCCTCATTTACAGCTTGTCAGAGCAAGTCCTTCTTGAAGTCAGCAGCCTGGAATGAAGAGAATCTGGCATTTGTGCATGTATGTATGGTTCAGACAGTCAGGGCGGAACGGCTGACTTTAATCATACTTTCCACAAAGGGGCGAGGGGGGGGTGGTCTGGTGGTGGTGGAGAGAGAATGGCAAAGCACAGTGAGCGATGGGCGTTATCTGCTATATATTCACAAATTCCTTTTCTTTGACTTTGTATTTCAAGCCTGACCTCCTTCCCTGCTTCCACTAGCCCCTAGAGGAGGAGGGGAAGGACGAGCACACAGAACTGGAATTTGAGAGTCCTTCACATTCTCAGGATTCCTGGTGTCTGTGATGGGCAGCACCAAGGCAGCACACACTTGTCTGGTGATCTGACAAATTCCACGTTCTGGAGAATTACTGGAACAGCTGATGGGTCACAGGCACAGCTACATGCAGGTACTACACTTCCCTGCAAAGCTGAACCCACTATTCCAAAATTCACTAATCCAAGTGCTAACCCGTTACTGCCTCTGCTGCTCCAGCTTACCTGCTGGGTGATAATCTTTGTGCTTAGTATACACATTTTAAAGTTGTTTCTTTAATTGTCTTTTGCCAGACTGCCTCTTCTGGGAAAAAAAAAACCAAGTATCAATAGAGCATCTATAAATACGGGTTTGCACTAGCAAATGCCAAGCTTTTTTAGCTTGTAATGAAGCCTCTTTGACAAGAGTGCTAGTATGGTATCAAAAAGGATTAAAGCTCCAAAATAGTTTAATCCAGCTGCCCACTACAGTGTTAGCAACAATACTCTGAAGAATTCCAGTTCAAACCACTTTTGGTTGCCTTCTCCCCTAACAATGAGGCTACAGTCCACTAAATCACATGGAGCTTCAATTCCATCTAGAAATAGCCTCTTGAAATTTCTATTGCAGGACAGCATTCCTAAATTTTGTTTACTTGGGTGCCACTACTGGCGGCGACAGCAATAGCAGCTACAGATTGCAGGAACCTGCATGGATGCCCAGAAAGGGCACGCGTCCAGATCCAGCCTCTCGCACGAAAGGTTTTGGCAGCAAAATGAATTCCTTCTCCCTTACCCTTTCTGCCTGTGTCGATCACAACGTCATGCTCAGACACCACAATGCAGTAACCTTGTCCTACTACCCCACACATACCTTGCTAAAGAGTCCCATGGGGCCCCGAAGCCCTTTGAACCTTTACACCTGTTGAAGAGCTGTGCAAAAGCGGGCATCCCCGCATCCTCAGCTGGACAGTGTCCTCCCTCTGAGCCCCCATCACATCTGCTCTCCCAACCCCCTTCCACAAACAGCAACGCTCTGGGAAGCGGCAGATGTACATCTGCTCCAGAGAGAGCAAAACACAGCAGACATCAGTGCCCAACTGATCCCTCGAGCTTGGGCTATGCTCCCTGCTTTGAACCCTGGCCGTTGTGCGTGCTGCTTAGGCAACAGGCAGAAAAGGCAGCAGTTTCTCTTGACTCAGTGACTAAGCGTGTTTACCCCCCCTGTCCATACCAGCATTTATCAGTGCTGCTCTATTCCTGACCTGATACCACGTTAATGGTCAACATCAATGCAGGCGCTCCATGGGCAGATGGTCACTGCACTGCTTAGGAGCTACAGTAAATATTACAGCTTGGGAATCCCCATTACAAGAAGTGGGGTGGAGACAGTGTATTCTATTTGTAAATCTTAATAAAGCCAACATTTAGAAGACAACTAATTATCATTTATGTTCCAAACAGCTGGCCTAGCTCCACATCCACACACGCTGGGAGGTTTTGGTGCCAATCAGCCCACGCGCCAGGGCACAAAAGTCCCCCCCGTAAGACTGCAGAAAGTTCTAGCAAACTCAGACTTCTCCTCACTACCACTGACTTCAAGGACTGAAAACCAGTAGCACAAGAAAAGAACGGCTACACAAGCCATCATTCTCACAGCATTACATTACAGGCACTTCTCCAAGGTGAAAAGAGCGCAGAAAGTGTCCTCTGAGGTGCCAGAGTGCAGTCCTAGGCTGCTGTAAGTTGGCCCAGACAGCTGACATTGCTGTGATGCAGCCCGTCCTCTGTCCCCAGCTGTGCTTGGCCTGGCCCTCTCCCCCCCTATACCGAGACCAATACATGTTCAGCTCTGATGAGAGAGTTCAGGGAACTAAAACAGAAAACTTTTTTTTTCTTCATCATGGTTCTCCAAACTTTGTTTTGGTTGATTTGCCAAAGGGTCAAATGGATGCTAGTGCAGGTACAAGGCAGGAAGTGGAGAACTACAGCAGTATCAATTTAAATAAAACTTCACGTCGGTTTAAGCTTATCTTAGATACTGCGGGAATATACCCTCCTGGCACACAAGTAAAGAAAGCGCATTTCATTGAGAGTGATGTGGATGAAGGTATAAGACTCGCTGGCTGCCTTCTTTGTCCCCTACTCTTTACACACACACACGCCTTCAAACGTTTAAAACCTTGAGAAGTAACGCACGTATATTATTACCAGCAGCAGCCTCCGGGACAAGCCCAGGAATGACACTAGAGGCTACAGGGCTGCCAGCTGTAGTGTTCCATGATCAGGAAATAAACAACATAAATTACCTGACTTGACACATGTGGGTATATATGTCATGCTAGATTTGCCAGCAGAAACACGTGTAGCTAATACAGTGGTCTGCTGTTCAACAAGACCGTGAACAACTGACACTTCTTCACAAGTGCCTCAGAAATGAGGGCTGATGATGTTGGACTCCAACTGCAAGCACAGAGGGCAGTGGGAGGGGGGAAGTCTGCTTCACACACTCATCACTGTGCCAGTTACTGACCCAAATGAACCCTCCCATTCCCTATCAATCTGCAAATTTCAATGCAGCCCACACTAAACACTGATTTATTTTCTACTCTAACAAGCACTGTGTCACATTTGTGTTCACTAACCATCAGTTCAGATAAGTGGTTTGCAATTAAGATCATTTGGTTTGGGGCCACTGAAAGTACGGCCTGAAAAGCACTTTCGAGAGTTCAGCACAAATTCACTGCTCAAAACAGAAGGCCAGGTACCAAGCTGACACAGCTGCTTTTAGACCTTTATACCAGAATTTACCTTTTCAGCCTATCCAAAATAAGAAGTAAGATTTGTCACAACAAAACGTTTCCTCAGAAAGTAATAGCTTGCTTGTACAATGCTCAGAAAAGATTTTATTCCAGACACGTGCAGTCAACCTGCAGCAACAGCGATTCTCTTCTGCTCCCCATTTCCACTCGGGTGGCAATGTGATCTTTTCACAGGTGCTACCTATTTCTGACGGCAGAGAATTAGTATTTCAGCAAAAATGCGTTCAATGACAAAGAGCCAACTTAACTAAAGCCTCTAGAAAAAAGTAAACAGTTACATGAGCGCAGCTTTTGAGTTCCATGGACTTCAGCCTGGACACAGTTCACATTCTCATCCTACACAGAGCCACTTCGAGGAATTTTCCTCCCATTGCAAGCTGAGCTGAGAAAGTGGTTTGGATAGCAGCAGTTGCCAGGCAAATATATTCAAGGCTTAAGGCTGGACGGAGCTCCCCTATGTCCCCACCTAGACATGGAATCATAAGGCAGAAACAGACACTTTGCAACCAACCAGCTTTCAGTTTAAAGAGATAGAGAGAGAGAGAGAGAGATCAAACACCCCCTTTTGCTCAGCAAGTTTTTTGCATACAGAACTTCACATCTCTTGCAACGTTTCCTCTTCACATCGGTGGCCTCATGACCAAGCTGCCAGAGCAACACAAAAGTACTCGCTCCCGACACTTAGTACGTGCCGGGCTCTCAGCACCAGACACAGAATGGTAGAGGTTGGAAGGGCCCCCTGGAGATCCCTCAGTCCAACCCCCCCTGCTAAAGCAGGTGCCCCCAGCACAGGGTGCACAGGAACGCGTCCAGGCAGGGTTTGAATCTCTCCAGAGAAGGAGACTCCACAGCCTCTCTGGGCAGCCTGTGCCAGAGCTGTGACACCCCCTGCTCTGGTAGCTCTCACCGACACAGCAGAGGAAGGTTTCAAGGTGGTCACTGTCTACAGTAGTCTCTGGGAAGAGCAACTCATCTTTGACTCTTCTTTCTTTTGCTTTCCTTTATACTTCTTCCTTGTATCAGGACACAATTATCTCAAATCAGATTAGATTATGCTTGAGACAAATAATATCTGAAAGCTTTACCCAAATATATAAATGGCCCACAAGCATCAACCCATGTATTCTTTAACTATATCAGACAAAAACAAAAGATACTGTGCTCGCATCATTATGTCGTCACATGTTTTTCTTAAATGTTCTAGGGACTCCAACACATCTGTTCTAGAAATACCTCATAAAAGTGCACAAATTGTCCCTTTGATCATCCCAAATTGCTCCTAGCTTTCTCCAATCCCTGTAAAAGCAGTCATGAGAGCAGTTTCTTCTATGAATTGATAGAGACAACTTCTTGGTGATCTTGAAGGACAGTATTTTAAGGCAGCCAGCATTTAATTGACAAGACAGTGCTACTGCTCATCTGGACTTCTGCAAGGATCAAGATTGTAAACAATTTAAAGAAATGCTTCCTGCTGGAAACCAACATTGTAAGTGCTGAAACTGAGCACTAACTGAAATAATGAGAGCCAAGATACAGGCACTTGTCCCTAAGTTATTTCATAAGACTGAGCTTTAATTTTCTTCAGCTCTGCTAAATAGGCTGCGGATGCACTACTTCCGGAGGATGCAGAGACAAAATGGAGAGGAAAGTAAGATTGGTTACGTGTATGATACAGGCTTATTTTGGCCTCCCAACCTTTTCTGCCTCCCAGGCCTTTTTATCCTCCCAAACTTTTCCAGCCTCCCCTTCTTGGCCTCTACTTTTCTTGCTAACCTCCCACACCATTTTGGCCTCCCACTCCTTTTTTGGTCTCTCCTTTCTGGCTTCCCACCCCTTTCCAGCCTCCACTTTTCTTTCTGGCCTCCCACATGTTTTTGGCCTCTGCTTTTCTTTCCAACTCCCATGCTTTCAGCCAGTGCAAAACATTCAAATCCACTCGAGGTTATGAATATGTAAGTTTCCTACCCAACTGTCTCACCTTGATATGTGCATCCATACTTTGACTTCTCCTTCTACATCCCTAGCTAACCAGAAACAAGCTAGCATCCATCCAGACATCCTGTAGTCATAACAGCACGACTTTATGCCCAAGCTCTTTCAGCAACTCCAAATCCTGCTAGAATTCTCATAGCACCATACAGTTATGGTGTTCATGGAGGTACAAAAGTAAAACACGAAAAATTCTGACATGGTAAAAACCAGAGTTTCACAGCAATGCTTTCATAAGGTTTAGGGGTGATGCAAACCCCCACCATGCTTGTTTAAACAAGTGATGGATGTTCTAGCTTTGCGCTTCCCAGTTCCTCTCCAAGAGCTTTCTGGACAGATTAAAGTTAGAGTTTAAAGTAAGATTAAAGTTAGAAATCATCTGCATTCCCACAGAGTGCTATGATGAGGCACACAAAAACACACTCTGTACTTCTCTGCAGAACTTGCTTTTGATCCCCTCCTCCAACTTCAAGAGCAACAAATCCACGCACAAATAAAATGGGGATTTTGGAAGTCACATATTTCATATTTGTCCTCATTTCCAAATGAGACCTTAAGTCTTCCTATTTTCAAAGAAAATTGTGGCCAAAAAAGCTTGTGACTTCAGGAGAAATCAAAAACATACATTTCGACTACACAACTCAAAACGCAGTGTTTGGTTTACTTGAGAAATGTGATAGGTACTTTTTTTTGTTTGTTGTTTTTGGAAAGGTGCAACCGATATAAAAGCATTTCTTTATTATACATTACTGTGCTTTTCCAGTAATCACATTGTTCTGAATCTTCCAAGTTGCAATATTTTTCTAATTATGTGGTACTCTGTAGCTCTGAAGGAGAAGACGACTGACCAGAAAATTCAGAAATGCATAAATTCAAAAGGAAGATCTGAAATATCTTCAAAAGTTACATCTTAACAGTTCAAACACTCTTCCCACACTGTCCCTTCACACGCGAGTCAGGCACACTTAGCCACCCCCACTTCATTCCCGCATGAACAAACCGATGGAGAAACCCTATTATATTGCATTGTGTGCACTTGGCATTGTTTGTTCAGTACACCAAAAAAGAACCTGTACACAAACCTAGTTGTCGTTATAACCTTAAGAGATGTAATGAGTGGGTAGGAAAGCTACCTGTAACATCCATGAGAAAATTATGTGCCAACACAAAAGAGCAGACAAACAGTCAAGAAAAGGCAAGAAAACTGCTCACAATCAAACTTCAGCGCTCACTTAAGATAAGGCAAAAGAAACATCTGTTTTGCTGTCTAAGTTCCAATTCCGTCAGAGAGAGAATTCCTGGCTTCCTGGTGCAAAGGTGTGGCTTTCCCTCCCAAGATGCAGAAGAAGCAATTCTGAACAGACTCCAAAAATCCTGAGAGTATAAGACAACCTGTTATTTAAAACAACGAGATGTGTAGACACAGAACAAGGTTTTCTGGTCTCTAACTTGGAAGGTTCAATAAAACTCTAGAAAAAACCCCAACAATAATTTTGTGCAACAAATGCCCCTCTTCCCAAAACTGCACCACTGGACACATCAGCCTTTGCTGCAGATCAAAACCTAAACTGCACAAATACTACTCATAACGTAACATATTTGCAACGCCACACAATGTATCAGTTTTTGGTTTTTAAAAATGTTCATTATAGTGTGCTGCCTTGTAACGTGTGGAGCGGCATATTTTAGTTATTAAAGTTAGCAAACAAGTCTGGCTGTTGCAAGTCATTTCCCTGAGTAAACAATGACTCAGTGTGCACTGTATAATGTAGAAGTTATTCGTTACTGTTAGCAAGCTTAGAAAACCCAACTCGCAACGCTACACAAAGACATACTTCAGAATGGAAAATAGTTTTCCTCCTACTTCGGTGGTTCCAGTCATATTGTTGCAGTGGAATTTAATTTTCTAAAAAGCTAAACAGATCGCTATCTCCTTATTATATAAGTGGACATTGACTTAACTGGACCCTTCAGCCATGAACAATAAGCACAGTGAGAGAGCTGAGTTTACCCTCTTTTCTGTTCTCAGTTTGTCATTATAACTCTGAAGTAAAAACGATTCTTTCTCAGACAGGAATATCCCATCTAGACCAGGCAGCAGGTATTAATAAAAACAGACATAAAGACAACCATAAAACATCGAGTATATGGTAATGAAGTAAAAAATGCAATTGTAAGCTCACCAAAATCCTCTGACAAACACTGCTCTAGTTGAATTGCAGCTCCTTCAATAATCCGCTTCATTAGCAAAATGGCCAAATACACCTGGTGATTGTCAGCTGGCATAAGGCACCACTGATCACTCTAACTGATGAAATGCAACCTCAGCTGCTAAGGAGCAAAGGTTTCCCTGAAGTCTTAAAACCACTACAAAGGCTGTTCTCCAGATTCGAATATGCACTGTCTCCAAGATTAGGACCACATCTCTGTATTAGCTTCTGTAAGGGTGAAATCTCTGGTCAGATACAAGAACTCCACGAGGAAACAGAGTGTCAAACATCCACGTTAAACTTTTACCAGAAACGTGCCTCCTAAAGAAATTACTGAAAACATAATCTAAAGGCACGGCCTTTTAAATCAGCTATAGCTTACAAGGTCCAGTCTGCAACCAAACAGCAGGCTGAATGCCACCATAACTGTGTTTTTGACCACATGCACCTTTTTGCCTAGCAGTGATTTCATGGAGAAAGAAAAAACCCACACATATCTGTTTGGGGCAGGGAAGATAGAAGATATTTTTGTCATTCATAGACTAGCCATTTCCTGGCAAAAATCAGAACACATCTGGACATAACATTCTTTGCCACCAACAATTACACTGCCCAACTGGTAACAAAAGTTTCCAATAACCGCAAGCTGCTGTTTCTTCCAGCTCCAGCACCTTATTGCTTAGAATGCAAACACTCTAGCACTCCAAAGGTACTGCCAAATGCTAAAAATCTATGTCCCATTTGTTATCAGTTGAACTGAATTACAGGAAGGGCGGTGGCCAAACTGGACCAAGGTCAACGTGCCGCTAAAGGGCTGCAAGTGTCCCAGTGAAGAACAGCTAGCTGGTCATTCACATGGGACCAAGTGCCTCCCTAAAGAAAACAGCTGCCAGAGCGAGCTATCCACGCATGCATGAATGTCACAGGAGTTCTAAATACTAACCTCTGTCGCCTTCCAGTACAGGAATTTAATATCGGACAGACTGCACTGAAGACAGATGTTAAACAGAAAAAGTACTGGCCCTGATGCTCCTTATTGTATTGAAGAGTATTTAAATCATAGAATGGTTTGGGTTGGAAGGGGACTTAAAGACCATCTGGTTCCAACCCCTGCCGTGGGCAGGGACACTGTCCACCAGACCAGGTTGCTCCAAGCCCCGTCCAACCTGGCCTCGAACACTTCCAGGGAGGGGACATCCACAACTTCTCTGGGCAACCTGTGCCAGTCCCTCACCACACTCACAGTAAAGAATTTCTTCCTAATATCTAATCTAAATTTATCCTCTTAATAATGGAGGACAGGGCTTTAAAGCATACTAGACCTTCTACTCCCACAGAACATGACTCAGTTGCAACAAATGACTTGAGATTTGTTCACTCAGAACCTTCTGTCATAACAAACTTTGTCAGCCTTTCACATTTACTTACACTGCTTGCTTTCATCTTTATTAATGTTTTCTGGGAAGAGCTGGCCACCTACCCCACTAATGCATCAACAAGGAGTAAAGTATGCAGAGGAGGGCACAAAATACAGAGCAGGATATTTTCCAGCAGAGAGATCATTCAATCTAGACAGAGACACGGTAAAAGCAGCTCCCTTCAGGCAGAAAAATAACTGTTACAATCTCACAGAAAGACAACCCATGCAAACCTCATCCACTAGAAAAGACGATAGGAGGTTAGATGTATGGTTTCTATCGAAGTTGGGGATAGCAATCCTATTCAAAGCCAACCACATCACTCACGAGCTGGTTATAGAGCAGGAAAGCAGTATGTAACATAGTAAAACCCCTGACGGAAGACAAACACATGCTATAATTGCAATCGCTTTACGCCAGTACAAAGCACTGCTGCTACCAACAGAGCAATCCCCACCTGATCCCAGCCATCCCTTCCTGCGCCATTGTATTCTTTGTGCAGGTGGAGACGTTCGTGTGCTCACACAATGAGCCGAGCTGGGAAGCTGCTCCGGACAAGTTATCTACTTGTTGTGCCTACTCAGTTTTAACTTAGATCAGTTTTGAAAAGTTACCCACATTTATCATCAATACAGGTAAGCCAAAGCACAATACAAACCGTTTTCCCCACAGCATCATTACAGCAACATACAAATATGCCTTTACATACGGTTCTTTAGCTTACATGAAATGACAAGTGGTTTAGTTATATTTGCATCACTAACAAAGGGCAGTAGGACACACCATCCTTAGGAAAATCTGCCATACTTTAAGTTCGCTCCATCTCCTTTTCCACAGCACTAGTAACACACTGCATGTTCCCAAATATAACTTTGTCCTACAGGAGCCATTAGTTATTTGAAAGCACCCTGTGAAGAGTCCTCATGCACCACTCCTTCAAACTGGGAGGCAAAGTGCTCTAGCCCAGTGATCCTCGACATTTTGCGTGCTGGAACTATTAAAAACTGCCAGGTGAGAGCACTCGTCTGAGGGAGCGGGCAATGGACTGAAACACATGGGAGCTGTAGCTTATACGCTGCTCTGTGACAGTGCCCAGCTGCTGCAGTTTGTTTCTCCCGCACTTGGTGCAGACTGTCTGTTTTGACAGTGGCAGTGGAATTTGTACAGTTCCTAGAAAGCACACAGTTCCCAACACAGTAAGGCTAGGTCCTGTAAGCAACGTGACGCTATGAACAACCGAAAAATCCTAAATGTCTGAATACCACTGGAACAAGACTAAGCCTATCTCACCTTTGCATAAAGGCATCCACAGAGTTTGAGCTTATTTGTAGAAAGAAATATCACATTTAACCTGTTATTAAGCTTTCCTGGCCTCCAGTTTTTTTACTGTCCTTTCTTCAGTGGGCTTAGATCAAATTGAAAAAAAAAAAAAAAGAGAGAAGTCTTCTACCTGGCTTGAATCCTTTCAGGATCTATACAATTTCTTTTACAGATATTATAAATTCTGAAGATGCATTGTAACTCATAAGCTTCTTCACTATTAGTTATGCAAAAGAGAACAGAAATTGCACACTCTGGATCCTGAGTCACATGGGATTGCTCCCTCCCTTAGTATATTATGATTCAAACTTTTTTTTTTTCCTTTAAAAAGAAAATCTATCCTTTGGGTCATGATAAATTAGGATAGCATGCGTACAGTCCAGCACTCCATTGATCCCTGCCATGCAGAACAGAAGACAAGATTTATATTTACACAGGCTTATGTCCAGCAGCAAAACTTAAACCCCTTAAGTGTTATGACAGTGGTTGCCATACCAGGGCCTACCGTAAAAATTAAGAACTCATCAGTTCCGTAAGCCTTAGGCAGTTTCTAAAAGAGTTTGAAAAGGTGCTGACAGCTGGTAACTGTCTGTTGCTCCAAAAGGAGGTGAAAGGAAAACGCCTTTCTTCCCAGTTACTCTAAGATGTGGTTCTGCTTTCGTGGCTTGTCCCATCAACGGAGTAAATTTTCTCATCTGCCACTTTGTAAAACTGGGCAGCTGCCATCTACAAATAGATCCGGAGAAGCCTTCCGCCTCAAGCAACTGCCGTAGAAAGAGTGAATACCAGAATCATCTCTGTATTGTATCTCAGAATCGTTTTTCTCCAGTAGTCCCCCCCAAACACAAGGATGCAGAGCAAGACGGCTTACTTGGAAAGTTCAAGTTACTAGAATGAGACATTCCTTCAGCACAGAGCCAGAATCCTTCCATAAATCACTGTCACTTAAAGCAATTAACTCCAGGTATATCAGAAAAGGGAAAAACCGGCACAGAAAGTAGCACAAGAGATAAGGACCCTTGAGTATTAGTGGGGACACAGACCTGTGGTCTAAGCTGGGGAAGGTGTGGTGTAAGGGAGGACTCAAAACGCCAAGCTTTCTTCGTGCAGTGCTTTTAGGCACCTGCGCAAGCACCGGCAAACAAGGCAGAATTACTCCAGTACAAACGCAAGAGCTATCCGCAGCAGAACGTATCACCAGTAAGCGCACAACAGCCCGAGAATGCGTAAAACAAGTTAGGCACGTATAGAAAGCCGTTCTTCAGAAGCTCGAGGCAGCACCGCCCTGACACAGCGGCCACGGTTCGGCCCAGGAGCAGCCCTTCTCCTGCCCCCACGCCCAGCCGCGCCCTTTCTCGCTCCAGCGCCGGCGGGACTCGCCCCGTCCCGGGCAGGAGCCCGGCGGGGAGCGCGCTGCAGTGGGGATACCGTCCGGGAAGCGTTACCGGAGGAGTGTATTTAGTAACGTTACGGAAGGGGAGGGGAGCGACTGCTCCGGGCCGCCGGAGACACGCCGCGAAAGGGTCATTTGTTTCTACCGTGGCGACTGCAGAGTTTCCGGGAAGGTGGCCCACTTCGGGAACGGCCGAGCCGCGGCTGTGCGCCCTCCCC
>VZSC01002402.1:35453-121583 GCA_013398225.1 Steatornis caripensis | reverse complement strand
CCGTCCGGCGGGGAGCGCTGGGCCCCGCGGCCCCTCCTCGGCCCCTCCGCCCGTCCCGGAGCGCGCGGCCGTGGAGGCAGGAACCCGCTCGCACTGATTACATTGTTCAGGACAGCGGCATCCTGCTGATAAGCTGCTCTACGAAACGCGTTCGCGTTCCTGTTGCTTAGAATGAGAGACGCACCTGTCCCCTCCAGACCGTAACAGCTCCGCCTCGGACACGGCTGATAGCTTTACCATGCCCTCCCCACCGAGGCCTGGCTGGGGGAATCACCAGAAGCACATCCTTCCGAGAAGGACGAGGGGTGAAGTTCCACTCTGGAGTGATTCCCCAAAGCCGGAGCGGTCACTGTCAGGTAACCACCCGCCACCCAGTGTGGCAACGCGCAGCTTGGTTCTTCTCACATGCATGGGAAACGGCCGAGGCAGTCTAGACAGCATCCACAGGAGATCCTGCACAGGATTTAATTCTAAGACACTGAAGCACACTGAGCAGAAAGAGCAAACCTCTGTGCTTTCCATTCTGCAGCAGTTGAAAGCATCTTCAACTAGAAGCTTCTATATTAAAGCACAGTACACCAGAAAAGACCTTTCTCTGGCCACTCCTGCAGCACCAACAGTACTTGACAAATACAGACTGCTGTTCCCAAGGTAGCAAATTACAGTTTTATGGACTGTTAATGAGTATTTAAAACTTTTTAGAAAGCTGAACTACTAGCTTTTCTCGCTCTGATGTCTCCCCCAGGATCCTGGCACATGCTATTCGGGATAAGGTTTAAAGGAATAGTTCCCTCTGGGAAAGACAATTGAGTCCTGCCAGTGTCGTCTACTGTCACTACAAGTAAGTCAGTAACATTCCTGGACTGTTTACGGGAAACCAAAGAGTACCAGAATTGCCACTATCTCCTCTTCCTACTTAGGCAGAGTGCTCAGGTTTTCCTGAAGTAAAATGACTCTACCTAATGATTGTGTAATCCACATAGTAAATGTCTTAGCTAATTTTCAGATTGAGTTTCAGATTACTTACTAGAAAGACAATGCTAGGAAACTGGAGCAACACGCACAGATGTGTACTTCAGTACAAGATGGCTCTGCCCAGAGCAGTCTGCTACCAGAACTGAAGATACATTAAACAGTTTCTAAGTACCTATGACAAAGAGATGCAAATTAAGTTGCATTTACATACGTAAAATAAGGTTATAAGGAGGATTTTTAAGAGTTTTTACACAGTTGCTTCTCTTTAGACTCCTTTAATTAAAAAAGTACATAAATCCGGTTAGAAAATATTCTGAAGCAAAACAACAGAATGGCCTTTCATTCCAAGTACTGAAAACTAAAATTATATTTAGAAAAGTACTGTGTCTTTCTTAACTATTTCCATCTACCATGTCAAACCCAAAATAGTCAGCTCATGGATTTTTCCATCTGCTTAAACACAAACCCTGAACCCAGGTCAGTAAAGTCACAAGTTAACAGAATACTTGGTTCCTCAAGATATTAATAACAGTCCGTTAATATGTTCCTTTAGCACTGAATTTTTGATGTGTGAACCTTCCTGTAACATCCAGGGCATGAATCCAGCGACACGAACAATCGATACTGAAGAGGATCAAAATACTCAAAGCTCTTTCCCTTCCTTTGTAGTTTGAAAATGCTTCCAGAATCCGGACAGAATGAATACAGCCAGGCCAAACACCAACTGCAAGTCATGCCAACTTTGGTACACTGAAGTATTTCTACAGGAAATACACTTGAATCATTTTCTGAACTCCCAGTCACTTAATATTAACATTCATTGCTACTCGTTTCATTCTAGTGAGAGACAACTGTTCACAGCACAGCTACAGTCACTCCAATGAACAACCAGTCTTGCAGAAGCCTTGTATTTTTGTACTAGCATTTCTCAGTTCTGAACAACGGTGACTAAGTTGGTTATCATGTAACTAACACTGTAAGAAGGGAAAAGAGAACAATAAAAAAGAGGCTTACAGTCTTGCGTTCTCCATTGCGACTAACCACGCGGATTATTTCTCCTGTAGGAATACGTTCAATTTGCAGTTCCATCTTTCCAAGGTAAGTTAGTAAATCTCTCTATTCTTTACAGGTAGTTCTGACTTCAAAGCACAGCAGCAGAACTCCCTGAGTAGCCTGGGAGAGGACCTCGACTAACTGCAATCTTTGGTTCAGAGCCCTGTTGTGAAAGGAAGAGATGAACCTCTGTATTTATACTAAGTGTAGGTGTGAGCTGAAACAACAATTAAGTTCAAGACTAGTTTCCACTAGTTACGATGTGTCAAGACACTTCCAAGAAGCCCAAATTTATGTTCGTGTTTATTGCTGCAAACCTTGTTGATGTTCCATTTTAGTCCCAGCGGATTTAGAAAAGTCAAGTCGCTGCGGATGCCATTTCACAGGCATTAGCACGAAACAATCATACAGTAGACTTCACAAATCTACTAAGAGATTTTATGTAGAAACAATTCTTCATCTTCGCCTCCAAGATACTTTGTTTAGGGAGAGAGCAATAGAAAATACTGATTGCTCCCATGGTAACTACAGGAAGTTCTTCTAATTACTGCAGAACTAAATCATTATTAATTGAATCCTTGAGTAGCTAACTGATCACGACAAAGGAAATTAACTTGCACATGTTACTGCACAAAAAATCCTGCTACGAATATGAGAAAAATAACCTGGTAAACCCTGGTTTAAGTGCAATTACAGAGCTTTACTATCTCCATGTCATCCATTAATGCGGTATCTAGACTATCAATCCCCCCCACACACACCCCCAACACATGCAGATATCCTGCCAATGACTGGGGAAAAAAGGATCAGTCTAAATCTCAGGTATTTTAAGACTTCTCTGGGGGACAATTCCTTCTATCTTCTTGGAATAGCTGAATTTGAATCTTCAAGGCTACTATAAGCCAATTCCAGATGAAACCACATGTCAAAATAACTACCTAGATGTTAAGATTAACAAGTACGTGGCCATTAAAGAGCAGATACAGAGAACACTATTCTGTTCGTAACTGAAAAGAAATGGCCTGTCACTGTTCTGTGTTTTGTATCTGGAATTATACTCAGCTGTTATAGACAAGATTGTTCCAGACCAACAATTGTTTCCTTGACTATTTACTTCCCAATATAGGGTTCTACTGAAAAAGAGATTTTATCACATTTAAAAAAAAAAAACCAAACCAAAACAACCACCATCACTGTCACTTCCGCAAACAAAACCGCCCTACTCACTAATACGGAGCAATACCTAGCCCATCTCATCTACCCTTCCTATATAGAGAAATTACAAGCATCAGTAGCCTAGAACATGAGGGCTGTTTAACTGGAATGATTCCTGTGATGCGGATACCAGAATTATGTGGGGAAAATACCAAACTTCTGAAAATGGGCTACAAGTAAGTGAGAACGAGGAAAAAAAGAAAAGGATAAAGTAAGTAGGAAGAGGTTGAAGAAAAAAAACATATACATTAAAGAGAGAACAAAATAGAAGAGGGAAGAGAGGAACATAGTGTGGTCTCTGCTGAGACCAAGCAGCACACTTTAAAACCACAGTTACAGTAAAGCTTTGATAAACAATGCTGCAACATTCCCTGATAGGGCTGATGTCTGCATTTGATAACTGTCAGTTTCAAACTAAGTATGCTTAACAGCTTAAAGTGTTTGCTATTGTATTTTTCTTCTTTTTGTGGTGCTAGTTAATTCTTACTTTCTGAATTTTTCCCACACCTCTGCATTTCCTCTCGCCAGCTGGCATTCCCAGATCTTGTACCCCTGACTTCAGTGTTTTCCTCCAGTGATTCTTCCAACCTGTGCTTCAAAAGCTCCCACACAGGTTCTCTTGCTACTTTCCAGATTGCACTTATGAGATGTTCTTACTTTCAATTGCAGAGACCTTGTAAGAGGAAGATGACAGTTCCACTTTAATACAGGGAGGTGGGATGTACACGCACAGATACATGACTTTTCTTAAGCTGAAGCAATTGCACGGTCAAGTTCAGTGTAGTTCCAGAGTAACTCAATGCATACTGCATAGATTGATCAGGTGTGCCTTGGCTGAACAAAGCAGCCACACAAAGAACAGCTTACTCTGCGCTACTGTGTACTACACAACTCTGACGTTTGAGCTTGTGCTTGAAGGGAGAGAGTTAAGGATAAGAGAAACCAAGCTGTGCATATAGACAACTGGCTTCAGAAACTTCCATCTTCACACAAAAATCTTTTTCTCCATTCTCTTTCAAGATCAGTATAAAGAAAAAACAGGTGTAAGGAAACTAGGATGTTATCTGCTTAATGCATGCGTTATGAAATTAAGAAACACTGGTATTCATGCAGTGATGAGTATGTGATCTCTGTATCTTGTTATTACAAAAGAAATTGCTTTGTTTCAATCACCTTCAAATAGCGAATCCCTATATCCAAGGTCAGAAAAGGCCACGGGAAATATTCCTGTTAGTAATGCAGAGTTCTCAAAAAAAAGCATCATTTCCTCTCTCAAGGAAAACCTAGTTCAAGCTTTGTTCAACTGGCCTTTCCACTGCAGTACATTAATTAAGACAAGTTCATCTGAGTGTCACTTAGTGTCCAAGAGCAGAGAAGGAAGTGGTGGTAGTAGAAACAATAGTCTTTATCAGAACGTATTTTTAGGGTCTAACAAACACGCAAGACATCTTAGAAATATTTCCTGTTTACACAGAGCTGTACTATCTATCTGCAATGATACACTGCACATCCTGATGTTAGTGAGGAATCAGAAATATATGGAAGTTAAATAAGACTATACTGGACAACATTCCTCGGTAGACGTATTTCCTATTTTAAAATAAATTCTCTAACAGCAGGGAATTACAAAAAGTTGCCCTTAGGTGGAAATGATTCAATAGCAAACTTACATGAAAACATACAAAATTTAAAATACAAAGTACAATGTAGCAGATCTTTCACAAAGACAAAAATGGCATCTCAACTCATACTGTGAAAAAGTGAATTTGGAAGAATCTGTTCTTAAGAACGCAATTTAAGTGGCTTAAGCATTTTTACAAGAAAAATATCAAAACCCCCTCAGTGGGGGAGCGGGGACAGAAAATCCACGACAGAAGTCCATTTAATACTGTATTCATTTAAATGGGGAAAAAAATTAGATGAATCTTTGTTCAAAAGAAAAATAGTATCTGTCCTTGCCCTTCTTTTGCAGTCCAAAGCCCTACCACGTATGTTATTACTGACATGTTTCCATTCTAAAATACTGTTGTATCTGCACATTAAACATGACCGAAGTTTCTTGGAGAAAGGTTACCATGCACCTATTAATCCTACCCACCCAAACCAATGTGTTCATCCTCAAATTAATAGAGGCCATGTAGAACACTTCACTGCCAGGATTTATTTTAGTGGTACACGAAAAGAAAACATATGAGTATAAAAACATTTCCAGTGATTATAACATCCAATTAAAGGTGTTTTAAGAAAGATAAATTTCATCAGAAATTGCATCATTACAGGTCATGGAATAGTTTGGAAAGCTACCATAGGTAACAGTAGTAAACAAAAGTGCTACTGTGTGCATAATACTTAAGAAAGAAGTATACAGTTCTGTGTAGCATCCTAATAACACACAAGCAGATTCAATCAAAGCTGCTGTGGGCATTTTCAGTGAAGTCCTGTGGTTCAAAGGATTAGTTTACAAAATGCAGCTTCTATGTCCAGTGATTGAGAGGGTTATCAGTGCTCATACATTAACGATCTTGAGTTTCTTGCCCATGTAAAGCAGCTGTATGGCTCCCCCTCTGAGCTGCTCGTGAACAGCAGATGCACCCTGATTAGAAGAAACTGGATCTTGGTCCACAATAAATTGCCAGCTGTGGTCTGGAATTCAAAGACCACTGTTCTTTGAGCTCTCCACAGAATCTCCTCGCATGGAGTATGGCAATACAGTTACACAAGTAAAATCAGAAACAGAGTACAACTCAAGAACTGCAAGCTCCTTGCAAATCAGTACAGATTTGTCTGACGCCCTAATTGCCCTGAAAAGTCATGTATCTGAAAGATTTAGTGCAAAACCAATTCTTGTAAGACTGGTACAAATGTGAAAACCATTTCTAATATTGTTCCAAAGTGTAACAGGAATGTACAAACTGTAAACCTCAAGGCAGTTTTAATCCATGCAATGAACACAGTGTCCTCTGAACCTGCCCTCACTACTTACAACTGGAAACAGTTCCCAACACCAAGCATGAAGCTGAGATATGACTAACTAAAATTTACAGAGGCTAGGTGTTCTTAAACCCCACACTGCAATTATCTAACCAGTTAGCCTACGTTATAGTTTCCACAGTATACAAAGACGCCCAGACCCCAGAAGATTTTATACAATGAATGATATAAACAAATAACTGCAAAACAGATGTCGTATCAAGGTGTTAACTTTCTATCTCAAAAGAATCCTGAAAAAACTAAGGCTTCGGGAAAAAGCGAAAAAAAAAATCATTCAGTTCTGAAGCAATATTCCAGCATAAACACACCAACATCTGTTCCTTTGCTCTTCCACCTGAACCAAATTTTCTCTTTTCCATCCATAACCAACATGACAGTGATTAGTAACTAACTTTACTTACCATACAGTTGGTAGCTCAAAGCTGTGTATCTAGAACATGGGAGACTCACAAGTGCTCTTTCCTGGCACTGCAGTCTGAAATTCTGTGTAATGTTGGGTGCCTCTTCCAATCCTTTCCAAACATCTCCATTTCTTCATCAAGAAACAAAACCATTTCTGAAGCTAACTACCTTTCAGGTTTTTAAAGGTACAGGATGTTTCTTATTCCACTTCTACCCTCAAGGATACATTAAGGTCTAGGCACCTCAAGAAAAACATAAATTTTGCAGACCGAGTGCTATAAATTGAAGATATTTACAATTTCGGTAGCACAGATTATGCTATACAGAAGAATCTGTTCCCCATTTATAATTCGCATCATCTCTGTACTAAGTGTAGCGATTAGGTGTCAGGATGGTATCAGGGAAGTACTTAAATTTGCCTTCAGCTTTCTAAATTCAATATGACAACAAAAAACAATCGGGGTTAGTACCATGATCATGAGCTCTTTGCTAACAAGTGCTTCATGAACTATGGTCTGCTCACCTATGCTAAAGCTCAAATTAAGCAATTCCTTTCAGAAATTGTGGGATCCTGATTAACTCTGAGCCAGGGACTAGTATAAAAGTGTTTTTATTTTATTTTTTTAAAATCATACGGAGAAACGCAATAGGCAAATTGCTAAATTGTTTTCTAAAAGAAAAATAAATTTAAAAAATCAGGGAAAATGTGTTTTGATAAAATGTATCTCAACCTGGAAAAAACAGAAATGGAAAACCCTACAAACAGTTATCAGTAAGGCATGAAGAAAACGGACCTACTACCAAAAGAGAATTTACACGCTCCAACGATTTTGTTTTCATATGACTTGTTGCCACATTTCCAAAAAGGTAATTAATCAGCTTCCATTTGAAAGTCAAATAAAACTGTGAAACAAGCTAACTAGCTGTATCTAATAAATAATTTAAAAAATAACTTCATTTAAACTCAAAATTTAGAAATCAGTGATTAAGTCACTACAGCATAGTAAATACGGTATTGTAAATAAAATATCCTCTACAAAAAAGGAGCAAGCCTAAAAAATCTATTACACATCACAACTTAGGCTAAATCATGGGATTAGAAACATCACCTTAAACATACAGCATTCATTAGACGCTATTTTTATGGTATTCATCCAGTGCAAGAGAGTTACTCTCCCTGTAACAATAAAAATATCTGTTTCCACAATAAATTATTTTCTGTGAGCTTACAAAGTTTCTGAACAATTCTACCTGTCTTACTCCATCTTCTAAGCATAAAAGCTTATAATCACTAAGACATAAAGAATCATCTGACTCCTGACTCAGGACCACTAAATGCCCTTTCTGCCTTCAGAACTCATTAAATGATTCCAGCTTGTCAGGTTTCTGCATCCAACTGTTCTCTTCCTGTGTCAAATCCTTCTCTATTAACATTCTGTTAGGCTGAATCTAGAAGAAAGACAGTAGTTAAAAAAACAAATTAACACATTCAGAACACTGTGTTGCTCTATCCTATCAATACACCATTATATAAAGATGTCTCACATACTTGCTAGAAACTGAGAAAATTAGAAGTGATGCATCTATGCAACAATTATGAAATAAAAAAAAAAATCTAGTAAAAAACCCACTAAACTGATATAAAAACACCAAGCGTCATGCAAAAAGAAAGGCACATGTCTTGTCTCTACATACAACTGACAACCATCCTGCAGAGTTTGTGGTAGATATTAAGCTCACAGACAACTGAAATACTGGACTCTGCAACGTTTCTCACGAATATAGAAAGAAAAATATAGACAGTATCACTGAGCTGTACCAGCCAGCCCAGCAATTTTCATTACTGTACTCTCTAAGGTAATGGAGTTTCACAGTCTTCTAAAACCCCTTCACCACCAACAATGCAGAACTGTCACTTCAACCATTCTACAACACATTAGCACAGCCATGACAGCATGGAAAATTATACACAAACAAAATGATTTTGGCAAAAAGTGGTTGTGTAGAAGCAGCAATGCTCAGTTGCTTCATCTAGTCTGTGCAGGTTAAGTATTCCTTTCAGAAATTAAACAAAGCCTGTTCAACAAATAACTTGAGTTCCAGTTGTCCTATCTTTCCCAAATTCAAGTGACTAAATACACAGGAAGCACTTCTGTGCAAATCTACCACAGAACAGAGCAAAAATCACTCACTTACAGTGTCAGAAACTTGGCAGCATTTAAGCAGAGTTCTCATCTTTATGAAACTAGGGACCTAACTGACAGAGCCTGAAGTTCCAAAAATGAAAGCTTAGAGAGAGAAAGCTGTCTCATTTAATTACAACAACACGTTGCAAAAATAGCTACTCAACAGTCTTTTAGCATATCAGCAAATTCTTTTATGGGATGTAGGCCAGGACATATCTTTTTTGCAGTTACTTCTCTTGCCACCTCCCACAGGATTAATACAGCTGCATAAACCTATGTTCAGATGCAAAAGAAATAAAAATCACATCAACATTAATCAAAGCTTCCAAATATGTTACCTGGAAAGGCTGGCTGATACCAACTATCGACTGCAAATTTTTGCTATAATAACAAAGCAAAAATTCTCCTCCCACATCAGGTATTTCTGCAGCACTCATGTAAACCTGTCAACAAGAATAAGAATAGGCAATGAGCAATTTCCACAGAGAAACAAGCTTACAAAAAAGCAGCCTCTGCCATTCAGGATGCCATAAAAATTGGTATTTACTATTTATAAGCAAGTTTTTAAACATAAGCTAAAAAGAATTGAGGACAGAAATAACTCATTAAACCATCTGAAAACTACATGAAGGAGGAAAAGCGAATATCCTTCACCACGTTAGCAAGCTGACTCAGTTCAGCAAGAAGTGAGAAGAAATCCAGAGCTGTTGTAAGAGAAGGGGCAAGGCCACATAAGCAGGAAGGAGGGAGATGAACTCCCTCCTGCTGGCAATAAGATGTTGCATGAAACAGCAAAGCAAACCCACCACCTCTGTTTTGTACTACCCTGAAGTTCCTAAACTGCAGCCCGCTGTATTCTGCTAAAACAATGCTCATAGCCCTTAGAATCTTAAGCTTAGTGATAGGAAAGCATGCTATCAGAGAAATGTTGAGATTCAGAATATTGATACAATTTGGGCTCTTATTGTAAACCTGATGCTAACTTACAAAATCTCTAACAAGAAATAACTGCTTTCCACTGTTGTCTGGAAAAGTCTCATCCATCCTTCCACTCACTGTGCCTCCAAAATTACATTGGAATTTCTGTTTGTTCAGATAAATACCTCTGGAAACAGATTATTTGTATTAAACATAAGTTTTGCTTGTTTGTTTCAAATCACTTTTAGGTAATCACTACTAGAAAGCTATGTAATGAACAGTTTTTAAAGAGGGACCAAAACACTCAATAGCCAAAATGAAGAAAAGTCTAAGAAACCCTAATGTGTAGCTGTATCGGGTATCTGGAACTAATTGTGTTAGTAACATTAGGTACTTACAGCTGTAACAAAAATCACACAATAAATATTTAGGATACACTGAGCAACTTTGTCAAACAGATGAAAAAATGGCCAGTTAGTTATTTTAGTGGCAGCAACTCACGAAAATATAAAATGATCATAGTTTTTAATACCATGAAAAGTCACTACAGAACAATTTGCTTTTTCATCAATTCTCTTAAGCAATATGATCACACCTGAGAAGGTGTGCTAGACTACCTGAAAATTAGTATGACATAGGAAGACGGATTTCAAACAATAATATCACTCCCCATTAGATTCGACTGGGAAAGAGGATACAGAACCTGTAGGAGGAAGAGGATATGGAACAAACAGACCTCGAATGCTACTCTACGGAAAATTACATTAGAAAAACATATAATTGGCCTACTTGTTTACTGTCTTTGTTAGAAGAAATTTCATCATCTTCTACCCAAGCATAAGTAACATAGTCATTCACATGCCTGAAAGTCACCTGCAAAGAAAGATGCAAACCATGAGCCTTCTGAAGGGAACAAAAACCATACAACACTGAAAACTCATAGCTGTGAGAGAGATGTTTACTACTTCACTGAAGTAATTAAACCACTTCACTTCTAGGATCAAAACATTTTGGGGGCATGCACAAATGTTTTGTTTCTGAGCGGATGCGAGTGCTCTGTTCTCTCACGCTTCCAGTGACTTTCTTTTATTTTTGTTCTTTCTTTGCTGTATAAATCTTTTGAACTGCAAGCATTAGGGGAGGACAATTCCTTTTCACAGCTTCTGCACCATTTTACTTAAATAAATCACCACATTATCTTAGCAGAGAATGTAAAGGGTGTAAAAGAGTTCACATGCTATGCAACTAAACTGTCGGCATACAGAAACTAAGGGCAATAAAGGAGCCACAGCTATTTCAGAGAGTTTTGCACTAGCAAGAATCACAGTGTCCTACGACAGAAGACTATCAACCACTCCCTCTGGCCGTATTCACCATCTTCATCAGAGTCAAGAGCCATGACACAGCAACATTACCTTGAAGAGTCCAATCCAGTCCCAAGCACTGCTTGGGAATTCAGGCACTGCAGAATAGCTCATTAGAACATCATGTGCAGCACTCCAATCACCCTCAGGATTCAGTGTGACCAAAGGATCTGATAAAAGAGGCTTCAACTAGACAAAAGCACAGAATTTGAAGTCAGTCAAGTCTGTCATTCTTTCAGTTATTCTTTTCAGGTTATTCTCTGCCACATCTGCTGCGGGACTCTCAACTAAATGGAAATAACCTGAAAGCAGTTTGCTACCTTCATTATAACCAGAATGAAGCACAGAGATTATGACTGACAAAGTTTAGAAAACCAGCTTCTGTACAGCAAGACTTAGCAAAAACTTTTTCTTAACAACATAACTGGGACAGCACCTCAAGCCCAAAAGTTCCTGTAACGGGTTTGTGATCGCTGATGCCATAGCTCATGTGACTGATATAGTTATTCAAAGTAACAGAAATTGTCTGTTCTTCAGAGAATTTGCCTTCTTTTGATGCACGCTGGCAGAGATTTTTCACTCTCCAAAGAATTCTATCTGTCCACGCTGGCTTTCTTTTTTTCTCACTGCAAAAGTGTAAGATAAAAGTGAAATGAGAAGAAAAATGGTTGCCAAAAGCTAAGAATACCGTGCAAAATCTGCTCAGAGTTGAAAGACTGTCAGATACACATTAATAAAAGAAGGCAATCACATCCAGGCTTCATTTTACAGCTCTGTTCAATGTGCTTTACAGCCAAGGTTTCCTTAATTTGAACTCAACTCCATTTACCACAGATCAGTTTCATAGGTTTCTGAGAGGAGTAAAATGAAGGGGAGAAGGGCATTTCAATGAGTTAGTCAGCTTCATACAGGAAATGATACTTTCTCCTAAAACACTTCATAAAAACATGCAAGAACATTAAGATCATACAGCAACTGCCCCAAGCTTCAAGTCTATAGTTACTCTGAGAAAAGGGGCATAAACTTAAGAAAGACGTAGGAAGAGTCTGAATGATGTTTGAAATTATTCCAAACATTTGAGACAAAAACATAAGTTTAACAACAAAAAAGCAGACCAACTGAGGGAGCTTACACCAGTCACAGGTGGCACAGCAATGCTTTATTTGAAGTTCCTCTAACTTGTACTAGCCTGCATTTTGAGTCTGTAAGTTACTGCTGTCTCGTAACAAAAGGCTTTAAAAATTCCATAATCAAGAAAGTTGTGTCTGCAACCTGCAACTATGCAATACATCAAACCTTAATCGTAATTCAGAGTTTCCTTTTATACCATCTCAATAAGACTAGAAGACAAGAGCCTTTCGTGGTTCTCTCTGTAGTGGGAGGAAGACTTAACAGCAACTCTCTGTATGGATGTATCACTTCAAATTGAAATGGAGAAAAGATCATACCCTATGGAAGAGGAATTAGAATGGACTGGATTGAATTATAAAAGTTAATCAGCAGGATGTGTAAGGAAAACTGTCAGTTTAGTAACTTTGAGTATCAAACTCATCATAAACTGGAAGTGCCGTTTAGTTCAGTATTCAACATACTTTTGTCTCACCCCTTCCCATATGCCACTCTGACTCACCTTTAATAAGGTGGAAAGACTTTAAATGACTAAGGGGCCATATCCCACTTACTCCAGTAATTATAAAAACCGACAGAAATCTTTATGAGCTGCCATACGTCTGCTCTGCTGTGCAAGAAAATACCACAAGAACAGTTTAAATTAATACTCGCTATTTTACAGATTAGATGGGAAACAAACCCTCAAAATCCACATTGAAAAAGTATCAAAGATAACAAAATACCATTTGCTTCATATAAAGCACACTTTGCAAGGGTGCTTGCCTTGAGGTCTGCTGATCACCCCATCCAAACAAAGTATCTCTGCTAGCTTTAAGAGCAGCAGAAGGCAAACAGTATGCATAAGCATACTTTTTGTTCTTTAAATGAGCCAATACAGGCTATTAGGCTATGAATCGTTCTTAGAATGTCTAGGCTTGGATTATTGTAAGTATTTTTTGTTAGCTGGATTTACTACTGGTCCCATTTTATCTCTTCACACTCAATTAGGGAGCAAAACACCTTTGGTTCCAAATGAATAAACTTCCAACATTAAGAGCAACAGCAGAGTAGATAACACTACAGCTTTCAGACAGGTTCAGAAAAATCCCTGAAGAAAATCAGGTGACATCTGATTTTCAAATATTTCACAGAAATCAAATCAAAAGCTCAGGAAGGAGCATTGTTTTGATTCTGAAATATTTACAAATCTATGAAATCCAGAAAGTTCTCTTCTTACTTAAACCAAAACAGGGACTTCTGCTCTCTGGAAGTAAAGAAAAAGATCAGTACAAAACCCCTGTTTGGACAGGAACTTATCCTTCTGTCGAAACATAAGACTAAAAAACAAATTTTAGCGTCACAGAAAAACTTTGGAAACTTAAGCTACTCCATTTTAAACTCATAATAATTTATAAGGACACATTTACGTTTATTTTCAAATACCAGCAGTATCAAATGAAATGCTTAAATAGAGGAGGAAAACAAAAATTGCAATTACTTTTTTTCTTTTGCCCATTTCTAAGAACCAGTGGGCACTTTTCGTATTAAAGAACACAAAGAAGTGGCTTAAACAAGCACTGGTTTATTCTGTTAATCTAGTCTTTCTAAAAAGAAAGCCGGGTTGTTTCACTACTTCCCTCATGCAATCAGCAGACTCAGGCTTCTTCAGCCAGAAATACTCACTTATTCAGATTTGACCACTGAATGATCCTAACAGAATAGCTCAATAGCCCCAGTTAACCAATACATTCAGGAAATTCACGTTTGGTTACTGAAGTGCTATTTAGTCAAGCACCACATTCACTTTAACATTCCATGTCTAAACTCATGTTATTATGCTTTTTACCTTGTATCATATACATCCGAATAAAGGTCAAACTTGTAGGTGGGTTTAAACTGCAGAGGACCCTCTATGAATTCCTGAAGAAATGCTTCCTTCTTTTTTGCCATATTTAACTGCAGAAATAAAAGGTAACTTTTAAAGATTATGTATAAAAATCAACAGCTTAAAGGGCAATTGGGAAGGGAGCTGAAAAAGCATCTTCCAAGAAGAATTCAACATCTCAGTCAGCATAACATATTTGGAAAGGTAAATTAGGAAGTGCCTCTTTGTTACTGCTAGAACTCTTGACAGAATCTGTTTGAAAGTTTTGTAGCAGTTCTACTCAAATTCCAGAATAAGCTTCCCTTAAAAAAACATATTGGAAGAAGAAAAAAGGAGGAGAAATTAAGGTGAGGAACAATTCACAAGCCACAAAATTCAAAGAAAGCTTCAGTCAAACAACAGTATTGTAAACGAGTAAGAAATCAAACAAAAGTAGAAAAAGTTGCAATTAACTGGGGCTTATGACTGAGAAGTGAGAGAGCAAACAGCTAGATCTATTCCACCTCGCAACTACTCTGAATTTGTGCTCTTTAACAGAAATTAGAAACTCAAGAGGTAATGTTAACTACCCTGTTGTGTTTGTATACATTAAAACCAAGCAAAACCAAACCAACCAACCAAAACTCCCACGTAGATTAAGACAACATACCTGGTCCTTTTCCCACAACAGATTGTAACGCTTGTTATTTATTGATTCTCGGACAAAATGTATGCCATGATCTGCTATCCGGAAGTTTAGATCTCCAAACCAGAAGAGAACACTAAAGAGAAGAAAAAAGAAAAGCAAAAAACCAAGGAAGATTTATAGCAATCCATTAACACTAGGGAAGAATTAATAGAATATAAGCCATTACGCTAATTAGGTGCTCTTATCACTTCTATTACTTAATCTAAACAACTTAAACACGTTAAGTAGTTATAGATAAGCTTACACAGAGATAACCTGCTGCTAAACAAAAAATTTAAAGGAATTGAAATAGTAAATTAAGTCCCTTGCATTCTTGCCACTTGCTCATTACTGCCTGGGTATTAACTTCTCCCAAGTCTCCTAATGACTTACATCTCTATTAGAGACAGATTTAGAATTAAATGTTAACAGCAGGTAAAATAATTCACAAAATTAATGACCTATACACCAGTTGCTTATGTTAATCCAGTAACTCAGAGCTCTGGTTTAGCACCTTGGGAAAGCAGGCATACATACTGGGTGTTCTATCATTATTAGGAAAGAAAGTTATTATTACGAAGCACTGGAGTGTATTATCAGCAATTTTTTAAACAACAGGAAAGCTGTCTTGCCAAGCAAATTAACTTCTCTTTGCAAATCCCTACTTTTAACGTTTTGTTAAGGGATGGAGACCCCAAACTTGATCTTATGGAAACAAAACTTTTATTTTAATGTCATTTGTAATTTCTTCTTAGAAGATGACAGTAGGTGATTTGGCACATGCCAGTGCAAATAATCAAGAAATGTGAAACACACTAAATTGAAATATCAAACATTTATGGTAAGGTAGGAAAATCAATTGATTTTGAAACTCATGTGTCATACATTTTAACCTAATTTTCATGAACTCATTAACAATTAAAGTGATATCACATTTCTATTCTGGATTTATTTGTCCTGGCAGTTTTACTGGCATTAAAACAAAAATTACCACACTAAAATGTTTTTCTCAACCCTTTTTGAAATGTTTCTATTACCATTTAGACTCTAGCACATGAAAACGATGGAACATACAAATAATTCCTGCAGAATTAAGAACAGGAGTTCAATCAGTGGCCCAAATCACGTTTGGGGTGGTTTGGGTTTTTTTGGTGAGACGCCTGAGGGAAGTGTAACTCACACAGCTACAGAAATAATTAATCAAGATTTCAAAGGCTGGGAAGCCCTCAGCCAGATACTAAAATTACAACAGGAATAAAAATAGCCCCAAACATAATACAAATCTCCTCAAAAAAGGGAGGAAGATATACATTTAATAGTGATCTAAAGGATTTTTTATATGAATGCACTTTAGCTTCTAGAACTCTCCAGCACATCGCACGTGCAACACACACGCTAACCACTGCAATGTAATTCAAGAGGGACAAGCCAATGAAGAGAACAGTCTTGCAAAATAGACCTCAATCTTTCAGGTCATCTTTTCCTCTGAGGATTCAGGGTCAAGGCTGAAAAAACATCTAAAATAAAAACAATGGATGAAAACTCCAAAAACAAAACTCTTCAGTGCATGAGTTTATCGTGTAACAGACAAAAACAACACAGACAGAATAGGGTCTGAACAACTCACTCATGGTCCAAGGTACTTGGAATATTCTCTCCTTCAAACTGCATTTCCAGAATTTTCTCAAAGTCATCCAGTCGCTGCTCTGTGTTCTCCATGTGAGCTGGCAAGTGGCAGTTCATGAAACAAATTGTATGACCATAGAGGGACATGCGAATGGTGACTCCTCCTTTGTTCCCCTGGAACGGAAGATGAACAACGCTCTCTGAAGCTACAGTCAACACCTGCAAATGTAACTATTAACACCAGCTGTAAAATATTAAATCTTGCTATTTAGATTTAAATTAATATAATTTCTTCCTGCATAAGTTGTTGTACATCAGCTGGACATGTTCCTGTGCACCTTGCGCTGGGGGCACCTGCTTTAGCAGCGCGGTTTGACCGGGTGATCTCCAAAGGGCACTTTCAACACCTACCGTTCTGTGATTCTGTAATAAACTGGTAAAATTAAGGCCTGTGCTGCACACTTGCACATAAGGTTCAAACAAGCGCATCTCACTGCTTGTCAGTTTACTCATTTGTAAGTAAACCATACATCCCCTCTCCCACCATGAAACCATTTAGAGGCACACACCACCATATGCATAAATAACCAAGGCAATAAAGTCTCAGAGACTTCCTTACCCAGTATCCATACAGGCCTGTGCGTGTGTAGTGGGAATGTATGTCCCGTATGAAAGGAAGGTGGAAATGCTTCACAAAGATCAGAAGTAGTAATCCCTGCATGCGAACAGAGGAGAGCTGGAAGAGATACGAAGGAGGGAATGGTCATTTCCAGGGAGGTATTTGGAATTCCTCAGGTCTACTTCATAGGAGCTTTTAGGTGAAGAACGGCATAGCAGAAGTCATGCAGTTCCCTTGCCAAGCCTGGCTTCAATATTGTGACACAGTCAATGCAGATGCATTTCAGTGCTGTAAAGAATACGTTCTTACGGTAGACTTGCCTATAAACAATTTTGATGAATTTCTCAACTAATTAACATTAGTTCCAACATTACATTACAAATCTGAAGTTGACCCCAAAACATGTGTACCTGCCCAACCATCTTTAAAGACCTTTCTTGTGCCTCACCAGCCTCTTGTTTCTACCTTTAAGCATCCTGTTCATGAAGAATCAAATCCTTGATTTTTCACCTATGATCTTAATAGTGCACACTTACAAGTCCTCCAACAGGAGCAAGTTTTTCAAACTGAAATACCTTTCAGCATATAACTAATGATTCTAAATGCCATTAAAATGCCTAAAAAGCACAGCAGTTACTCCTAGGCATTTGCGAAAACCATGAACTGCAAACAGCAGTAATTCTTCCCTTTGATGCCTCTAAAAACTGATTTACTGAACACTTCCAAAGCAAAGATGCTTAGGGAGCACATAAGACACTGTTTAAGCTTTAAGATACTGGGGGTGTTTTTTTGTGGTTTGGGTTTTTTTGTGTGTGTATGTTTAGAAATAGTCTAACAAAGATGTTCTTCATTAAAAATTTATGAACTTTACAATGTTCCTGGAATAAGACACAAAATTAATTCTAAGTGTTTGTTTTAATGATAACAATTCAATTTAAAATACGGACATCGAAATATATTCACTGTAGTTCAGTTTTATGCTGGATGAACTTAGAGAAAGACTACATTAGAATAAAACCTGACTATACAGATGCTGGAGAAGTACACAAACTCAGCCCAAAACAGAATTTCTCCTTTCTCTGCCTCCACATCTACACAATTAAATGATTTCAGAATATACGTTAATGGTTTCATTGTTCCTGAACCCAACAAAATACTAAACAGTGTATTGAAATGGTGGATCTCAATTACTAGACGATGCATAAATATTTGTATCTGACCAGACGTTTGGTGTAACCGGTATTCTCCTTTCCGTAATTACGTTCATGAGATACCAAGATCTTTCAGTCCCTTTATTATTTCCTACATTTCATTCTGCTGTGGGCCAGCTCCCAGACATTTCTCAAGATCCGTATCAAAACTCTTCTCTCTGTAGGTCTTGAACATCAACACACAATGGATCCCTCCTCTGCTGGAACTAGTGCTAGTCCCAGCAACACGTAGTGCCAAATCACACGCAGACCTTTCATAGAGGGGACATGATTCTGTTTATGGCAAAAGAATTGACCGACCCCAACCAACCTAATGCCCTGAAAATGGACCGTTATCGAAGACACAGAATGCCCCAAGGATGACAACTACCCCTCCACACCCAACCTTGTCACAGGTCAGCAAAGAAGGGGTAACTGTTCCTCTCTAACAGCCGCCTCTCCTCCTCAGCCAACTTCCCAGCGTAAGTCATAGCATAAGCTCTCCTCACTGCCTGATTTGATTTTGACCTGGCCTGACAGTTGCCTCTTATTACTGGAGCTAATCAAGCCCTGCTGAAAACCATTAGATGGCAGCAGCCATTCACTAGTGTATCCAAAGTGCCACATTTATAAATTAGAATTCAAAATCAACCATGCATACCACTAGCAATTCTTTTAAACTGTCTGTATACAGGGCCTGAATGTCAGCCCATGACCAGATTTTGAACATCTATCAGCAATGACTTACACTAGAATGAACGATGGGTTTTTTTTTCCTTTTTATAATTCCCAATGGGTCTTTTGTTTTGTTCAATTACAGTTAAAAGAATGGCACAACTACCGAGTCTGATTAGCATGCAGATAATACAATCATCTCAGCAAAATCACCTTGAAATAAAGCTTGATTTAGAAAACCAATACAACTAAACATTCAAAAGGCTTTTAATATCTCTTTATTAGAGAGATTCAGGACATCCTCCTAAGTTTGTTGTTTGCATTATTAAAATGGCTAGTACTTTCGCTGATTTTATGCCCCAAATATTACCAAAATTCTTGTCATTTAAACCACCATACAACATTCTAGGTTTTTAATCAAAAATAAAGGCCTCAGAAAAACATATATACCCACTAAAATCCTGTTTTACATATATGCAATTTATTTTCACCTGCAAACAAGTCGGTTAAAAATAAGAAAAAGAAACCTTACCAATCTTAACGAATATCACTGCCATAGCTTGGGATATTTACAGTGAAAGCAGGTACTTAAGCAGACTACATTAGAAGCATCACAATACAGTTCCCCAATACTGCACAGAGCAAAAAAATTTTCTACAAACAAGAAAGAGATAGAGATATTGGGGCCACAAGAAATATGCTGTTGAGTGTAAGTTCACATCACATTTCGTTTTAAATAATCTTCATTACTCTGTTCCTTTAGAACGTATTCTTATAACGACAGGAGTATTTTTCTATTCCTCACATGGTTCTGCAGCACTGATGCAGGCCACTGCCAGTATATCTGAACAACTTCCTGCTGTTCCGTCATCTGAGCTGCAAAAGCGTCAAAACTGCCCAACTATTCCAAATGAGAAATGAAAAACTGTACGTCTGATTTTTTACTGCTAAAATTAAGGACATTAATATTAATAGAGAAAAATTAATGTTGCCTTTATCAACAAACCAGGAAAACACAAGTGTGATGAAGAATCACTTCTAACATATGTGTACCTATGGAAGCTAGACATCTGCAAAAAACACCATCAACTTATCTTTTATGGAGAGCTTGAGGGGAAAAAAAAATCTCAAAGGAGCCGGGAAAGACATTTTCCTTCACTGCCATGAACTTGAAATGTAAACAATTACCTTGATATATCCCAATGGAGACAATACAGTCATGAAAAAAATGCTCCACGGATCATCAAATGCCAAGTCAGACAGAAAATTTGTGATTCTTGAGTTCACCTCCTGTAAGCTGAACACATCAAGATTACTCACAGTGTATCACTTGGTTTTGACAGAATTCATACAACCTCTTCAGAACACACACCTCAGCGTAAGTCAGAAATTTCTCACTCCTGCTCAGTTTCTCATTTGCAAGCAGTTTAACCCATTCACAGGTCTAACACGAATATCACTGAGAAAAGCAAAGTTAGAGGAGCTTATATACACCTGAAGACAGAGTTTAAGACAATGCTAGACTCAAGATATGTTACGACAAATAACGTGACTGTCAGGTCTTTAAAATTTCAAGCAAGTTTGGAAAACATGATGGCAGACTGTGCTGATAAGCTTGCACTAATTTCTTTACAACATGCTGAATTTTCAGTAACTTTCATATCAAAATGAAGATGCCTCTACGTGCCAACAAAGAAAACAGCAGCTAAAAACTTGTGTGTTTAGAGTAAAGATACTCTGTATTTTGTCACAAAACAACAGCAGAAAGAAAATTCTCTTGCTATACATCATCTCTGTTCTAAGTCACTAACTCTAGTNCTCAAGATATGTTACGACAAATAACGTGACTGTCAGGTCTTTAAAATTTCAAGCAAGTTTGGAAAACATGATGGCAGACTGTGCTGATAAGCTTGCACTAATTTCTTTACAACATGCTGAATTTTCAGTAACTTTCATATCAAAATGAAGATGCCTCTACGTGCCAACAAAGAAAACAGCAGCTAAAAACTCTAGCCTTCACCTTCGGTTAGCAACAATGTTAAACCTAGGCACATTGCACGATCCTCCCAGAACAGACAGTAAGCTGTTGAGACTTAGCAGTTTTGCAATACACTCACAAAGCAAGTTCTTTAATATATACTTACCCTATAACATACATATCCATAGGTGGGCCCAGTGAATTGAGCTGAAGTAAACTAGTGACATCAGGAGGTGGAGAAGCTGTGCCCACATTCCAGGTAACTAAGTGTAGTCTACATACAAACAAACAAAAATAACACAAAACCAATGCTAAAATTGAAACGTGAATGGGTAACCAATCCTAAGAGCATCTAATTGCCACACGGAATTTCTATCTATAGAAAACAAATATTTCCTGTCACTTTTCATCAATCAGAAATCTATTTATTAAATAGCATTGAAAAAAAAAACCCAAACCAAAATCCATCAACTAGTGGGAACAAAACCTGAACTCTTGCCACTTATCCTTCAGCTTTTTTCCCCAGATAAGGAAAGCTTCATCTAGAGTGCGAGACACTTCTTCATGAATTTCATCATCCGAGCTCATGTCCTCTACACAAGCCATAAGCTGGGCTACTCGCTGACGGAGCTGCAAGCGGCCACTGGACCCTGTGCTGCTGAAACTCGCAGACCGGCTGCGGAAGTTGTGCAGGCTTTCTAAATCGTTTAGGGAGAGGGCTGCTGAATCCTGAAATGCATCTTCGCTCCTGAAGGATGCCATTTGCTCAAAAGAAAAGAATAACTACACTCTGAAGAACTAGCCCAGTAAAATCTTAAAAGAAACAGATGGCTAAGGGCGTTCCAGATGAAGCCTTCACTCTGTGAAATTCAGCATTGCTTCTAATGCAAAAGGACAAACGTAGACGCAGCAATGCTGAAAAAAACTGTAGCATTACCAGCACACTCAAGGGGTTGTTACAAAAGCTGCAATCACATCCTACCTCACACAGCGAATTGTTTCTTCATAATAGATTTAATGTGGCTAATTCTATAAGCTCCAGATTTAAAAGAATTTGTTGTTGATTTGAATCAATCATGTGCCTCCATCTGAAGGCTAGCAGAAATATAATCCCCAGATCCCAACATGCAAATGCACAGTTCTGACCAAAACCAAGCAAAGCTACTGCTCCTCTTGAGCACTGTCAGAAACGTTCGCATGCCACAGGACTTGTCTACTGTTTCTTTATAAGATAGTAATTTCAATATCAGAGCTTATAGAAATGGATTCGCTTCACCGTAAATCTTGCTACACGCCAGACAGACTTGAAAAATAATAAGCTGTTAATTTTCCATCCATCCTAGGGTCCTACAAGGACCCTATAAACACTGATAGTTAAATAGTGAATCCCATCAATACACTCATTCTTAGGGTCATATTTTCACGTCCCAATCAACTGCCTGCTCAAGGTGACACACAATGTATGTGCAAGAGCTGGGAAGTGACCTTGCATACCAGATTGATTCAACGATCTGTAATTTCTCTCACCAACAGTTTGTCTTTATAAGAGTACAGTGAAGTCAGCCAGAAGCTATTCTAGTACAAATTTCTAGGGGAAACCCCAAATATATGTGTGCTGCAGAGCTCATTCAGCCATCAGAGATGTATCACTTGGGAAAACTCTCCAGTTACTAATTTTGTAAAACAATTATCTGATTAAACAAAACTGAAACAATATTGAAGTCATCAGTCATTACTGACAGAAACTAAGTTCTTCAAAGTGCCCAGTATCCACTCTACTGATGAGAACACAGGAGAGATTGCAGTGCTGGAATTTAGACAAAAAAACCCCACCAAACTTGTAAAATTTTCAAGAACATCCTTAATAATTCAATTCCACTGTAGGTTATGACTACGTCTGCAGGAAAAACTTAATAGTGAGGAACGTATATGCATCTACACAGCACATAACCTACATTATCATGCAGTCCCAAAGGTCTACTGATGCTCCCGACTCCTTCACGAGGCCATACTGCCCACAGTAAGGAGGGGAGGTGAGCGATACCAGTTTTCATCTGACACCATGAAGAGAGCCTTCACCAAAGGGAGGAGGACACTGCACAAACTATTCTGGAAGCTTTCAGTGCCACTAGAGTACAGTTTCAAGCATGCTTTCTGCAAACACATTCCTCAATACAAGCAAACTAATAAAGACTTTATTTAGCATCAATAAGTCCTGAAATGATTCAGCAGCAGAGAATTTTTTAGGGTCGCAGAATTTATAATACTGTGTTAAGATTATTTTTAATATCTTTGAGAAAATGTTAGCGTTCGTTTGGATTTTTTTTTTTTTTCATTTTCCTGTTACAGACAGCTGCTCAACTACCCTTTAAGTAGATTTCTCCAGTGAACCAAGCCCACGGTGAGCGACGGCACCACAGAAGACACGACGTCCAGGTGCAATGTAAAAACACCGTAAAAGCAGAAGCCAAACATTTAGTCAAGCTCCTTCCCCCTCACGAAAAGCAACAAATTTGAAACAGCAAGCGCAGTAGCTCTTGGCCCTGGGAAGTCCTTAAGACCCCAACAATACTCACTGAGCCTCCCTGAAACGCCCCCAGTACCGCTTTCAAATCAGGAAATCAGCTTTTCTTCTCCATTTCATACGACTACGCAACCTCCCCAATTAGTACAACTCCCTGTTAATAAGCACAAACACAAGTTTCGCTAATTCTCAGCTAATTACGTAACGACTTAGCCGCTTTTCTCCCGCGCTCGGAAAAGCCGCCCTCAGATCCGCGCCTCACGCCNAAAAGGAGGCGGAGGCGTAAAGCTCTGTCTAGTATTTTATTAGATTTCGTTTCCAATAGGCCTGTATTGGAAGATTAGGAGACAAAAAAGGCACAAACTCACATTTAAAGAAACAACGAGATAACCTAACCCATTCTACAAGGTGTGTGTTACCAAAGGAAAGAGCACGATGAACCCTTCAGAACGTGTCAGGGAGGCCCAGTGTGAAAGAACCCAGACAGGTGCAGGGCGGGGAGGAAGCAACGGCCTTGTCAGCAAACCGGTCTGACCCAGGCTGCGGTGAGGTACTTGCCTCCAGCCCCCCGAACCCACCCAGTGTGGGTCAGAGAGCGGGGCGCAGCACAACCATCGCCCTAGAACAGGCAAACGGCCTAGGGAGAAACCCCCCGGGAGCCGGCAGGTCGAGGGGTTCTTGCCAAAGCCAACGAAAGATACAGCACGGTACAAACGCTGCGTGATCTTCGCTACGCTCGCTAGCAGGAACAAAGCATCGAGACTGAAAAGTCGACAGCATTTGTCTATCCCAAGGCTGAGGGATGCTTTCACTTGGGATTAAACTGGAAGGAAAGAAAGCAAGGGGGCAGGGAGGGGAGAAGTATTCAGGCTGGAGTTCCTGCTTTCCCCCACCCCTTCCCTGGCCCCCCAAGTTTTTCCACTAATCAGGAAAGCTTTGCGTAAAAGCTCTTACTCTGAAATCAGAGGATCAAAAAAGGATTGCACGGTGGAATGTTACAATCTGCTTCCATAGCGATTAGTGTCATCAGATAGAAAGCCTCTTGGGTAACACAAATTGAAAGAACAAGTGTGCTATGCATATTCTCAGGTTGTCCTCAAGTGTAAGAATCCCTCAAAATGTAACCGACAAACATGAACGGAAGTCAGTGCATAAATTCTCAGTTAAAAATACTTTAAACTGAAAGAACTGTAAGTGGGGCCTACACTCCTAGAATACTTCTTGAACAGCTATAGAAGATGCCACTAAACATCCTGGTCCCAAATAGCCTCACGGATTAAAATTTAGTTTCTTAACCTATTTTACAATAAATTGGTTTTACTTCTGCCTGGTGAGATTGCTAAAAATCCCTCAAACCCCACCCCCACCCCGCAAAACCATCTGAGGTCACCGAGAAGAGCCTGCCAGAGTTACTGGTACAATTCAGAGCTTATTGCACTTAGACATGAGTAAGGCAAAATAACGAACTAAAAATAAAGGGATAAACTGCCCGCTCCCCAGAAACCAAACGCCATCCTCTCCCTCCAGAGCGNTCTATAAGCTCCAGATTTAAAAGAATTTGTTGTTGATTTGAATCAATCATGTGCCTCCATCTGAAGGCTAGCAGAAATATAATCCCCAGATCCCAACATGCAAATGCACAGTTCTGACCAAAACCAAGCAAAGCTACTGCTCCTCTTGAGCACTGTCAGAAACGTTCGCATGCCACAGGACTTGTCTACTGTTTCTTTATAAGATAGTAATTTCAATATCAGAGCTTATAGAAATGGATTCGCTTCACCGTAAATCTTGCTACACGCCAGACAGACTTGAAAAATAATAAGCTGTTAATTTTCCATCCATCCTAGGGTCCTACAAGGACCCTATAAACACTGATAGTTAAATAGTGAATCCCATCAATACACTCATTCTTAGGGTCATATTTTCACGTCCCAATCAACTGCCTGCTCAAGGTGACACACAATGTATGTGCAAGAGCTGGGAAGTGACCTTGCATACCAGATTGATCCAACGATCTGTAATTTCTCTCACCAACAGTTTGTCTTTATAAGAGTACAGTGAAGTCAGCCAGAAGCTATTCTAGTACAAATTTCTAGGGGAAACCCCAAATATATGTGTGCTGCAGAGCTCATTCAGCCATCAGAGATGTATCACTTGGGAAAACTCTCCAGTTACTAATTTTGTAAAACAATTATCTGATTAAACAAAACTGAAACAATATTGAAGTCATCAGTCATTACTGACAGAAACTAAGTTCTTCAAAGTGCCCAGTATCCACTCTACTGATGAGAACACAGGAGAGATTGCAGTGCTGGAATTTAGACAAAAAAACCCCACCAAACTTGTAAAATTTTCAAGAACATCCTTAATAATTCAATTCCACTGTAGGTTATGACTACGTCTGCAGGAAAAACTTAATAGTGAGGAACGTATATGCATCTACACAGCACATAACCTACATTATCATGCAGTCCCAAAGGTCTACTGATGCTCCCGACTCCTTCACGAGGCCATACTGCCCACAGTAAGGAGGGGAGGTGAGCGATACCAGTTTTCATCTGACACCATGAAGAGAGCCTTCACCAAAGGGAGGAGGACACTGCACAAACTATTCTGGAAGCTTTCAGTGCCACTAGAGTACAGTTTCAAGCATGCTTTCTGCAAACACATTCCTCAATACAAGCAAACTAATAAAGACTTTATTTAGCATCAATAAGTCCTGAAATGATTCAGCAGCAGAGAATTTTTTAGGGTCGCAGAATTTATAATACTGTGTTAAGATTATTTTTAATATCTTTGAGAAAATGTTAGCGTTCGTTTGGATTTTTTTTTTTTTTCATTTTCCTGTTACAGACAGCTGCTCAACTACCCTTTAAGTAGATTTCTCCAGTGAACCAAGCCCACGGTGAGCGACGGCACCACAGAAGACACGACGTCCAGGTGCAATGTAAAAACACCGTAAAAGCAGAAGCCAAACATTTAGTCAAGCTCCTTCCCCCTCACGAAAAGCAACAAATTTGAAACAGCAAGCGCAGTAGCTCTTGGCCCTGGGAAGTCCTTAAGACCCCAACAATACTCACTGAGCCTCCCTGAAACGCCCCCAGTACCGCTTTCAAATCAGGAAATCAGCTTTTCTTCTCCATTTCATACGACTACGCAACCTCCCCAATTAGTACAACTCCCTGTTAATAAGCACAAACACAAGTTTCGCTAATTCTCAGCTAATTACGTAACGACTTAGCCGCTTTTCTCCCGCGCTCGGAAAAGCCGCCCTCAGATCCGCGCCTCACGCCGCGCCGCCCCCGACCGCTCACCTCAGCTCCCTCACGGCGCCGCGCTGCGCCGGGCCCGTAGGCTCCATCCCCACGGTTCCCAGACACGAAGCGCTGCCAAGGGGAGAGCGGAGGCCCCGGCCCCGGCCCCGGCCTCGCCCGGCCCGGCCCGCGGCCTCCTCGCTCCCCTCAGCGGCGAGCCGCCNAACGTGTCAGGGAGGCCCAGTGTGAAAGAACCCAGACAGGTGCAGGGCGGGGAGGAAGCAACGGCCTTGTCAGCAAACCGGTCTGACCCAGGCTGCGGTGAGGTACTTGCCTCCAGCCCCCCGAACCCACCCAGTGTGGGTCAGAGAGCGGGGCGCAGCACAACCATCGCCCTAGAACAGGCAAACGGCCTAGGGAGAAACCCCCCGGGAGCCGGCAGGTCGAGGGGTTCTTGCCAAAGCCAACGAAAGATACAGCACGGTACAAACGCTGCGTGATCTTCGCTACGCTCGCTAGCAGGAACCAAGCATCGAGACTGAAAAGTCGACAGGATTTGTCTATCCCAAGGCTGAGGGATGCTTTCACTTGGGATTAAACTGGAAGGAAAGAAAGCAAGGGGGCAGGGAGGGGAGAAGTATTCAGGCTGGAGTTCCTGCTTTCCCCCACCCCTTCCCTGGCCCCCCAAGTTTTTCCACTAATCAGGAAAGCTTTGCGTAAAAGCTCTTACTCTGAAATCAGAGGATCAAAAAAGGATTGCACGGTGGAATGTTACAATCTGCTTCCATAGCGATTAGTGTCATCAGATAGAAAGCCTCTTGGGTAACACAAATTGAAAGAACAAGTGTGCTATGCATATTCTCAGGTTGTCCTCAAGTGTAAGAATCCCTCAAAATGTAACCGACAAACATGAACGGAAGTCAGTGCATAAATTCTCAGTTAAAAATACTTTAAACTGAAAGAACTGTAAGTGGGGCCTACACTCCTAGAATACTTCTTGAACAGCTATAGAAGATGCCACTAAACATCCTGGTCCCAAATAGCCTCACGGATTAAAATTTAGTTTCTTAACCTATTTTACAATAAATTGGTTTTACTTCTGCCTGGTGAGATTGCTAAAAATCCCTCAAACCCCACCCCCACCCCGCAAAACCATCTGAGGTCACCGAGAAGAGCCTGCCAGAGTTACTGGTACAATTCAGAGCTTATTGCACTTAGACATGAGTAAGGCAAAATAACGAACTAAAAATAAAGGGATAAACTGCCCGCTCCCCAGAAACCAAACGCCATCCTCTCCCTCCAGAGCGTGCCTCATTTTCCCTCGCACTGAAAACAGTTCAGATCCCACCACAAACTTGTTCCACGTGGCATGGGATCATTTCAGGATCTCTTGCTTGCAGGAATGTGACGGGCTGAAGGAGACGGGTGTGTTACAGCAGACTCCTCAAAAGTGGTGATACACCCACGACTGTGTTCGGCGTTCAGTATTTCGTGTCAGTGCCACCAAATACAGAAATGGAAAATAAGGTGATTACTAATGGAAAAAAACCCCCAGAAAAATCAAACATTGGGCCTTAGGCATAAGCAAATAAATTGTTTTTTTCTCATATGTATTTAATAAAGCAGCACTTCTTTCATTGTGCTCTGCTTATTTGATTGTCTAAAGCTGATATCAACATAACGACAGTTACAGTAAATATTTGAGTTCATTAAATAACCAGAGCTCTTCACATTGTTTAACAGTATCCTTCATGATTTGTAATAACTGACAGATACCCTAGAAAACAACTGCAGGTCTTCTTAAGTTGCTTTTTTACAGCATGAAAGGAGATACTTTAGTCAGTCTTGCAATGGGACGAATATTATTGCTGAGCGGAACCACCGATGCAGGCACCTGGATGTCATCAGACACCAAGACTTTAGTTGTACACCAGCTTTTGCTACATCCCAATTTGTCCAGGGAGAATCACATTATTATTAGTCAAAATAATTTTAGCTTTGTCAGTTACGGGAAGTCTTAGTAAATAAAGAAGCAGGAAGTTGCAACGTATGTCAAGCAACTTTTCATGATTTTGTAAGACTGACACACACACACACGACTGAAGAACAACACAGCTACATGGGCCAAGGGGACCACGTACCACTAAATTGAAACTCAACAGTTATGTGCTGAAGGCCCTAGCATGGGGACACTGAATGCAGCTTCTGTGCAGTCTTTAATTCATGTGTGCTAAGACAGAACAAAGTAATGCTGTGCAGAAGCCACGGATCATGATTCATCACAGACCAAGAACTATATCTGGCTACTCCTGATTACGTATTCAGATTACGTGCCATTAAATTTCTTACCCTGGGAGCAAGGGTCAGAGCATAGCATTTTGTGGAATAGTTTTGCACTCTAAAATACTGACAGTTTCCCCTCTCCAAATAGACATTCAAAGAATGGTGAAGGGCTGGACGGGAAAAAAGCCGGCAGTTTATCCCACTTGGAAAAAAAAAAAAGAAAACAGAAAAAATCTAAGTCACCACATCACAAGACTATTTTAGCTAAAAATGTCACTTGGAAATCAAACAGGGCCACATGGAAATTGGTTTGAACACAATGAAAAAAAAGGAGCGAGGAGTCGTAAATACAGCGATCTCTAAGTCACACGTCTCCAAGGAGCTACCTCCTTCATATACGTGCTAACATTGGAGTGCTTAGTACCAGACGGTCTATTTGCTCACAATATTAAGGGGCAACTAGAATTAGCTATGGGAGATTTAAAATCGCCTGCCGATTGGATATAGAAAGGCTTGATCCAGAGATGGTCCGTCAGTCAAAAGCATGGATTCCCCGGGCCTTCCTGATGACTGTCTTGCAAACTAAAACAAAGAGAAAACAGGAAAACATTTTAGAACCACTTTGGAAGAGCAGTGTGCCAAAAGAAGTATCAGACTGAACCTTCAGAAAGCAAATGTGAGACACTGTCACCAGTGCAGAATTACATTTCAGCACTAATCCAGAGCAGAATTTCCTACACAGCCTAAAAACGACAAACAGAAATTGCGATTTAAAGCAATCTAACAAGTCTAGAGGCTGCAATACAATGGAGAAGACCATCAACTCACTGCTCTAAAAACAAACAAATGTGAATGAAGGAGAACTAGAAAGGTTTAAGTTGCATTAAAAGATTAAAATATATCTATTAGAAGACACCTCTTCAGACACTCTCTCACCTTGTGTTCCCCACTTACCCCCCAAAAAACAGCCAACAGAGGACAAGCAGAGGTAAACAGTCAGCCCTTGGTAAGACTGTGGTTCTGCCCCACCCCACTGCTCCCAAGGATAGCTACGATGGCGTTTTACTGCCCTAGAAAAGTTGTGGCTAGTAACTTGGACTTCTCTACATAAAAGGATAATCTTTTCTTTCTCCTCGCCTTCTTACTTCCCTAACACTACGCCACATTTTTGTACAGTGTCTAAGAAAAATCCATCAAAACCAAACCCCAAACTGATGAAACAATTCAACAGAATAAGGTTCAACATTCTCAGCACTGCTTACGCATTACCATCCAGCATACTGTCTAGAATACAGCCTAAGGATCTGGCCAACAAAGACAAATTCATATCTGCTCTCCATATGATAGTCCCTCCTCTTCCAAGTTAGCATACTTATAGCGAAATAGATGAAAAACAAGTCAAAAGCTTTAAAATTGTCATTGCTGCTTCTGCAATGTGCAAGTGTTGCTCCAGGCCTCGGCTCGTTAGTAAATACTGTTAACAAACAATGCGAGAAATACATTCCAAACATATTTGCAAGGAAATTTCAATTTCCTAATGTATTCCAAGTATCTGCAGGTCCAACTTACTCTTTCGGGACTGACAGAAGTTTCTCTGCAAGTTATGGAAAGTAACACATGCATTACAGAAATAAGAATAGCAGTAAAGTCTACAAAATGTTCTAACACATTTTTCTTACACTTTTCACTCGAACATTTCTTTAGAATAGTTCTGAAACAAGACAGTAAATTCACTCAGTAACGTGTCAGTGAAACAGGTTCACTATAAAAACAATTAATACCATACATTTACCTGCCAGAAGCTATGAACAGGATTATTTCTTACCCTAATGTATTTTTTTCACCTAAATGAAGCAATACAGAGTTTTGTCAAACTCTCTTGATACCTACAGTGCACAAGGAAGAAGTCATGTTAGTCATCCGCAGCCGTCATTCCTTTCACTGGATCTTTTTCTCTCATCTGAAAGAGAAAAACACTACACAAGTACTGATTATCACACGATGTTATCTCAAAATTTATTGGTGTGGAGCATGTCAAGCTACCTCCTTTATGTAGGACACCGATTATATCTCAGCATCCCAAATCAGTGTTTGTGAATATGCATATGCAGGCACTACTTCTGGTTAAGCTGCACGTCTGCTAGGGATCTGGAACCATAATCCAAAGGGCAGAGTGTCCATGAAAGTATAATGAAATATCTTGAGGCACGAAGGAAGAGGAGGGTGCAGTGCAGGACACAAATCATGGAACAAAGCAAGAGCCCTGTTATGTACCTCCACTACCTGCCTATAATACTTAGAGCTAAAAATCCTTTTACTAAGCTGTTTTTTGTAAACTAACAACGACAAAAATAACCATTCAGCTTTGGGTAAAAGCTAATAGGAGATACTGAAGTGGCAAATGAATCATTGCCACTCATACCCTCATTACCTGTGGTTCAATACATTTATTGGCTCAACAAACAGAAGTCCATAATGATTAGAAGGAGATGCCAGCACAATGAAGTCACAGCCAATCACTCAAACCACAAGTAGCATGACCTAAATAGCAGGAGGGCAATACACACTACGCTATGGCAATGCAGCAGTCTCTTTCCTTTCTCTACTGTACTGAATAGAAACGGTTTCTCACACAACCCACACCCGCCCTGCTTTTCCACTGACCTCATCCAGCTGTCTCTTGGTCTCCTCCTCCATCCTACGAATGTCCTCCATAGTCAGATCAACCCACTTATCAAGCCAGCAAAAGAGCTGCCGATGGAAGTTTGTGAAGAGCCGCTTTTCTTGCTGCAAAAGAAGGAGGAATAAAACATACAAGTGAGCTTACTCATAGGGCAATTAATATGGATCTAACCAGGTCCTAACAATTTTCAGAGATCTGTACGCTGAAGAACCGGCTCCCTCACCCACCTTTCTGAATAGCTGCCACAATTGGAAACTGCAGCTAGTGAATTTTTATTCTTTTAACAAACTATCTACAGCCTTGAATGCCCAGATAAACGCCTTTTTTTTTTCCAAACCCAGACAGCAGCCTGCACTGTGCATTGAAAGAATCTGGGAATGCTTTAGTAATTTCCTTTGATTTGACAGTATCGTTCTGACCGAACAAAGAGCTCCAGGTTGGGTTTACTTAGAGCACAATACTTGGCCTGAAGGTGCAGAAAAAAAAGAGAAACAGAATAAAATTATTTTTAAAATAATCCTTGACTTGCTAAAAACTGGAGGTGAGCAAGTGTAAAGGGCTGACATGCACCTATCTTGCTTTTTTCTTTTGCAGTGACCTAAAAAAAGCCTAAACTTGTTTTCCACAGCTGAAAAGCTTTCAGCAGAGGTAACTAATGTGCATAAGCTACTTCAAGTTTGGAGCAATTTATTTCTGTTTTATAGGAGATAAGGTAGACAAAATCATTATATTAGACAGGGGTACACAATGCCTCTTGGGAGGTTCTCATTAAGGAAGGACGCTTCAATTTTACCAGTTATGGTTTCAGATCTGGTAACTTACTCTCATCAAAAGCAGCTCAACTACTTTGACACAAACATGTAGCTGAAGAGACACTCCAAGAGAAAGGGATTTAAGACACTGCTTTGTTCAGCACTTTTGTTACATTTGAAATCCTGCAGCAGCATGGTCATTCCCCCTTATGTTCTCTTTAGATCATATCACCAGACAATTGCTTTTGCAGAAGCAGCACTGCAGTTTATCGATATTAACCACTGAGAAGTCTCCATGATATGAAGTCACAGGCATTTTATGAACATGGCATTGCCTGGAAAATTGCACGTACTGATTCTGAGGTCTAGCATCCTGCTGTAGTTCATGGGTTACGAATTCTACCACAGAACAAGCTCTTTTCAGGATACCAATTACTCATGTTTTAAGTTAATGAGGTTTCTCACCATCTGCTTATTTTTTAACACAGGTTTTTCAAGTAGCAGACTGGGAGAGGAAAATATGACTAGAGCCCTAGGACTCACCAGAAAGATCCTCAGCTGATTAGGATCAGATAACTGAAGCTGTAGCTATCTCCCAACAAAATGTGTCTTGCCCCTGACCAGAACAACCCTGGTATACATGCATCATCCCATCATTCACAAATCAACTAACAAATGACTGCAATTCTCAGGCTGATCTATTAAACAAAGCAAAACAGACAGTTTACTTTCCTACAATAGAGTGAAAACAGTTCAATAGCCAATTCACAGAACAATTGACCAGCCCTGCCCTTGGATTAGCAGCAAATTGAATCCAACTTTAACTGATTGCAGTGTACCAGGCAGAGGCCTTGACTGTATTGCCTGAGGTGACATGACTGGGTTTCAAGTTACTATCTCCAGGCAGGATACACTATTAGAAACTGAGTGCTAAAGCAGATGGGAGATGAAACTTGCCTCATTTCCACGTCCCCCCATCAAAGAGCTCACTTACCTTCTGTATAAAGTTCTCAACTTTATTTTGCAGACCCCACCACTTGAACTTGACTGTTACCAGTTTGTAAGCACACATGTACGGACAATCTGTCTGTTTCCCCAGCTCCTTCTGCAAAGACACAAAGATATGCATGTCAGGGCTCAGGTCAAACAGAAAAGCAGCTCCTTCAGTCATAATTATGAAGTCTTTCCACAATTCCTCACAATCATCTTGCATCCTTACACCTTGCCTATCTTTTATCAACAAGTTTTGTCATACCTTTCCTCACTTCTTCTCCAGGATACTTAAAAGCATGATGAAAATAGACCCTAGTTTCCTCCACAGGTGGCCTTCCCTCCATTTTGAGGATCGACCATTCCTTCCTCTCCTGTTTTCCATTTTTCCTTCCATTAAATCTATGTCTTTCAGTATCTTCCCTGTTATGCCACGACTACTTAGTTTCCTTAAAAGTCTTTTGACAAAGTCCCCATCTAAAACATTTTGGAAATAGATTGTATCATCAGAGTCTTCCACATAAGTATCAAGACTTAAAGAAAACTCCATCAGGTTTGTAAGGACTTTCCTACTTTCTTTTACAGGAGCCATATTCACTCTTCCCAAGTGAATCATATCAACCTCAGCTTCTACTAAGTTTGCCTGCTAGAAATCAGACTTGCACCCCCATGGCGCCCCAGATCCCATTTGGGGTCCCTTTTAAAAACTGGTATATTTGCACTTCTAGAGTCTTTAGATTCCACAGATTTAAGTGAAAGGTTAAACACTGCTGCTCATAACTCAGCTATTTCATCCTTGAATTCTCTTGGGTGAACCCTTGGGCTGAACACCAGACAGCTCTGGTGATTTCTTGGAACTCATTCTATCTATTTGTACCAAAATCTTCTATTTCCTTTAACGTCAGAACAGACCTCCAGCTAAGTTCTGTGTTTCCTTCTACAGAAGTGATTCCAATGTTTTACGTTTATATCTTTGGCTCCAAGACCCAGTATCTATACTTCAGGCAAGCAAGCTGATATACTTCCTGAACTTATGCAATACATACCTTCCAGTTGGGACCCAGAGGTCCACGTCCAGTCTTGACAGATTTAAATTTTGCTGGATCTTCTTCTGCCTTGTAATCCTATTGGACAGACACAGAAGATTAAATACAAATTATCCTACTGTTACCCAACTGCTCACTGTCACAAAGGATTTATTTTTCTGGTGGGCGAAGACTAACCTCTAACTGCCTTCTCAAGAGCTACTGTTTTCAGACTTCAACATTAGGTCAGGCACTCTTCAAGGAAACATATTTCTCCCCCCTGTGCTGTGTCTTAGACCTATGTGAAGAAGTGGTAACAAACTGATATGACCTTTGTAAGGACTCCTTTAGGGTAAGGCTATCAGAAGACCTGTAAACGCTCAGGATAGGTTTTCTATAACCACTCATTCTTTGGGAGCTAAACACTGCTGCTGCGGGAAATAGCTATGCTCTCTGGAGCTGTGCTAGGTAGTATTTTTCACAGCATTGTATCAGTGTGATGCTTGCATATCCACACTAGAAGACAAAAATAGTCAAACTCACAGTACCACCAAAAAGAAAAAGAGGCATCAGTTATGCCCCCTATTGCACAGCAAATTATTTGCAGCATTCCCTTCCTGCATCTTGGATTAAGACTAGGTTGTGTACTCTACTCCTATGCCCAATTCAATTATAACAAAACCAAACTCAAACCATCATCAGTTTAGTGCCAAAAGTGATCAATTGGTAGCGTCTTCTTCCAGAGTCTTCTGCTCCAGGTGAATTCTCCTTGGTCTCTGACAGCATTTAATTCAGAGTAGTTTGTATTTGCAGATACAGCTTAGTACCCGCCTAACCTATCAGAATCAGATACTACTCATGTTCTACCAATTCATCTTTATTGGGAAGAAAAGCTAAAATAAGTACTAGTTCTGTATTAATACCCAAGGCCAAGTTTGAGAATATGTAAATTAGCCGTATTTGAATGGTATCAGAAATACTAAGTGGAGAAACTCAAATAACATTCCATTTTTCTATAGGCTTGTTGTTTTTTTTCCAGTACAGCACAGAAACATCTGCTAGTTTCTTACAGTAACTGCAGTGATTCTTAGAACAAAGTATTAGGTACATGATTTCAAGATACACTTGTGAAGCCATGGGTCAGTTTCAAAAAGGAGGCAGTTTAAAAAAGATCCTGTACAGGAAGGGCAGTGCCATTTCTTAGTATTCAAACATTGTAATCAGCTGCAGCGCTGCAGAACTACATATCTACACGGTTATATGCACTGTAAGGCTAAGCAACACATTTTACAGACAGTATTGACATAGCTTTTAAAAGAGCTCTTCCTCTAGCTTGCTTAAACACTTTCAACAAACGCCTTTCCTCCTCTTCCCATCCTCTCATTTATCCTGTTACTTGTGACCATCCCTGCAAACACAGTTGTGCATTATCCCTCTCTCAACAGAAAAGCTGCCACACTAGGGAGCTCTTATCCATCTACCGTACCTTGGGAAGTACTTGACTTCGATCCGCAATGTCTATATAAATAGCTTCTACATTCTTCCATACTTCTGGCTCCAGTTTATGAACCTGCAGTGAAAGCACAAGACTAACATAACTGATTCAACTACAGAACACTCCCATTCTAAGATCGTAAAAAACCAGACGGAGATGCAGACACCCAGTGTTCCCCTTCCACATACAGAGAGGATACTGTGGTAAACACACAATATGAGATCTTCTAAAGAAGCAGAGGTGCTCACACGGAACAAGTGTTTGGGGGACAGTTTTATTCAGCGTATATGAGAAGCCAATGGGAGGGAGTCTCTCTCTGCCTTGCTAGTGTCATAAGCATTTAAAATCCAGGAACACAGTGAATAGACAGTTCCGCACTGCAATTGTGTCATCTAGCATGGAAAGCAGCACTGTGACATTAAAGAGATGAATAAAACACACGACACAAGTACTTACATTCTCTTGTGTTCCAAGATCTGATTTATGCCAGGTTTCAATTTTGATCAGGAAGTCATCCTTCATATACTCATTCTGTCATCAAAATAAAGCTTCTTGTTAGTCTTTGGATATATAACTTGTCTTCTTGTTAGCTAGATAAGCAGTAGGAAAGTCAACTCAAACAGTTGTAACTTGATTGGGTGTTGACTTAGGGAACTTCAGAATTATCTGTAAACACATCATTGCTTTTAGAAAAATTGTTTGATCACTAAATATGTAAGATGAAATAAACCACAAGCTGTTCACTGAAAAAACATAGCTTCCATTGTTTTAGTGAAACATTTGGAGTTTATAAATAGCTTTTGCTTTAGAGGACAAGATATGCCACTCTGTTTAGAGTTTAGAAGGGGTAACATAAGTTAACTAGGCAGAAATTGTCTTTTCAAAGAGATTACTGATCTAGCACTGAGTACATATTTGGATGCAACTCTTCAAACAAACAACAACATTAAACTGACATGCTCAGAGCTTTTGACACTGAAAAGGGAAGGGGCAAGAAGCACAGTTCTGCCAAGTAAGCAAAAAAACTTTCCATTTCTCATTATTACTGTGAGTAGAAAAGGACTTCCAAAGGTAACCCTATCCTCCCTCAAGGGAGTAGAAACAAAAGCACAAGCCGGTGAAACACTCAGCATATAAAAAGGAAATATCAAATTCAGAAGACATACTCCTCAAAGGGACATAATGGTATGAGCTAACTTTCTTTTAATCAGTTTATCTAGGCAATGGTACATATGTACCATGTGACCACGTGTAAAGCTGAGCATTGCTGCAGTAAAGATAGATCTCTGTCCCTAGTTACAAAGTGTTTGTGGATACGCCACACCTGGTAAGGGGGGTTTAATTCACATGATGCTACAATGACCAAAGCTCAAGTGCCTTTAGCTCAGGCTAAAGAGCTTCTTATGCCCAGTACGCTTCATTTCAGACATTACATGCACTTCCATAGATCACCAGTAAAAACAATACTTACTGTAATAACTGGTCCAAGAAATCAACACATGAAAAGAAAGAGATACAGTACTTTAGTGAAAAAAGAACGTACAGCAACCATCGCCCTCCTCCCTCTATCAGCAAAACAGGGACAACTTCTGCTTCCCAGGGGGCTGCTGATACTACTGAGGGAAAAAACCCTGCAAAAGTTGATAAAAACTAGCTAACTTCACCCCCTTCTCCTCTGGAAATTCTCAGACTTGGAGAAACCCAGAGGAGCAGCAATTAATTACGTACTGCCACTTCTGCTGTCTGGACTCCAGCCAGCTGGATGAGAACATGGAATAAATATGTTTAGCTGACGACATTTTACCAATCCTTTCTCAGCTTGCAGATAAGAAACCTCTCCATAGTTCTGAAGCAAACTCATGCTGGATTTCACGCCAGTGCAGACCTCATTGCTCCTGCATGCAGTAACCAGACCCTCTGCATCTCTACTGCTCATGGTAACTAAACTCCCTGGGTAGTAAGGCTCAATTATTCAACACAGAAAAGCAATTAAAGATCCTGTAACAGCCAGCATCTGTTCCACCTGAGCCATCAGAGTACGTTAGCAATTCTACTCTAATAATAAAGATGTCTGAAGCTGGAGTTTAACTTTGCTAGTTTGTTCTGAAGTTTTAACATGAGGGCTGTGCTAAGAAGCAATTGTGTTTTAAAAGTACTCCTACAATTTGTGAGTTTCCAACCCAACACCCCGTAGACAGTACCGTCCCTTATCACCTATCATGCACATCCAGTTACCTTAATTGCCTGCTGCTGGGCCTTGGACTGCTCTAAACCCCTAACAATTTGAAAATCGCTTTTTACAGCATTTTACAGAAGGCTAATTATTTAGACTGACATGTTGGGGTGGAGGGAGAGAACAAGCAAGCAGAGCTGAGGCTAATTTTTAAAAGGTCGAATTTCATCTCAAAGAACATTTCATTATTTCTGCAAGAGGAGGTTTTTCCTGCTAGTCCACACAAAATACTGAATAAACCAGCTGTAATTATAAACCAGAGCCTTCCCACAACAAACTGCTTTTCCATGACTATGCATCATGACTATGCAGCTGCCTTAAAACAGGTTTCTTCACCTTCCTAATTTCTTCTCTTTGGGCAAGACGCCTCATTTGTAAAGCAAACAAATTAATCTCTTTAGAAATGTCCATTAAAACATAGATGCTCAGCTTGCTACAAATTACAGCCTGCACTTGAGGCATTACAGCAGCAACTCCTACGCGTTTCAGCTGCAGTTATAACTTCTCAATTTCTTGACATTTGGCCACAGGCATCTCATGCTGACACCCAGAAGAGTGGGACACACATCAAATTGCTTTTCTGAAACATTTAAGCAACATTAATATTTAAGTCAGATTGCAGTAGAGAACCAAGAACACTGTTCTCCTTGGCACCAGCCCACGATTATAACTATTAGGCAATACTCACTTCATTTTTACTGTAGAAGTTGTAAATGCAGACAATGACAATCTCATTTACAGTTCATACTCTCAAAGGGGCAAAGCAAGGCTTCCATTCAAAGTACATAAAACCAACATATTACAGCAAACAAGTGTGCAGAATTACAGGAAGTTATAAGATAGGCGTTTAAATTCCCTCAATCTGCAGTGCTTCTTTGATAATGGTATATAATATGCACATTAAAGTAATAATTGAGCTTTTCAGAGGAGACATAGGGAAACATAAAAAGGTTAATACTGTAGAATTAAAAAAAATACCATGATGCACAATTAACTAAAAGTACTGCTTTATTCAAACGCAAAAGGCTCTGTGTGATAGCCGATATGCAAGTAAGCAGTGCTCTAGAGAGCAGCACACTAATATCACCTTGGTGCAGGAGGGCACAGGCAGAAGTACCACTAACTCCGACACAATCAAAGCAGGTTTAGTTCTTACTGTATCTCTGCGTCTTGTTTCAAACTCTAGTGAGAGCACTGAAAGCCAGCATGGCATTTTACGTTGCACCAAGATTCACGAGGCCATCCAAGTCTTCTCATGTACAACCAAAATATCCGAGCATGTCCCAAAGTTAAATGATATGCACAAGGCAGCCTATACCACATACATGGGCTCTTCCCTCCTGCCCACTACTAGCAAGTGAAGGTTTCAGCAACTTTTCTGAGCTTTTCTTGATTCACGTCAGGCTGGCAGATTCTCTAAACAGATTTGTCAGCCTCCACATAAAAACTACCTTCTGCTCCAACCCCCACAACAAAGCCCTTTATCTCATATTATATTGGTGTTTATTACAGTTCAGGATTTTTTTTCTGTTATCATTTCTAGCATACCAAAATCTGAAATTTCTTCGACAGTGTTGAGAAGTCTTGCCCGTGATTTTATTATCACATTTTTTCCAATTAAGTAGAATGCTAGCAGTGTGTAACTAAAGGATAAGCAGCTGAGAGTGACAAAACAAGCTAACTCCATACCTTTGTTTCCAAAATAGGTGGAGGAGGAGGACACAGTCAGCCATTATGTCTAACAAAACCTACTGGAGCCAACTTAGTCAGATCTGTTTCCGTAAGTTAGAGAATTAAGGAAAGAACTGTTTGCATTTAAACCAGTTCAGTGTACTTAACATGGAAATAAACTAGACATTTACTAGCTAATTTAAGAAACATGCTGCAAGAAAACTGCATAAAAACGAGAAAGATAGGTTGTAAATAACTTTGTTTCAGCATTTTGAATTATGTGACATATTAAAAACTTATTCTGCAGCTGATGATGACAGTATCTGAATTCTGTGTTTGAAATATCCATTCCACTAGACTGCTGTATGTAATTTCATGTACTGAAGTAACGTTATCCTCCCCCAACGCAAAGCTTTTTCCTTTTTTTTTTAAACACTTCATTTAAAATTCTCTTAAGTAAATTGTTGAAAAATAATTTTTTCTATATTGAGTTTCAAGAACAGTTGGAATTTTTAAGTTTACAGTTCCCATAGCAACTGTACCACTACCAAATAGGAGAAAATGTATCCTTCAAAGATACAAACAGCATAAAACACAGCCAAAAATACTACATAAATTTGGAGGCAAAGTCAAATTTGCAGTTCCTACAGCATCAAAGACCAGGTAAACAGCAGTGGTTAAACATTGTGCCTGGTATCTTCAGTGAGTAAATAAGATACTAAACACTCCTGCAGAAAATGAGTTTGACATTATTTCACCAATTTGCACAGCTTCCAGAGCCTCATCCCAGACTTTACAGATGGATTTGCTTTATGCTTGTTGGATGAAATTTGGATATTTGTGTCAAGTCCTCAACCCGGAAGTAACTGTAGCATTACCTGTTCAACCTTTACTAACCTTGGATCCTGTAACTGAGCAAATATCAATCACGTAACACTGTTGCTCCCATCAAACTGCACGAAGCAAGAGGCAACCAAGATTTTCCCTGTTCTCCTCTTGCATTTTCCATTTCTTTCCCCACCATGCTATACTGCACTTGAGTACATAAAATCATCCCTCATACATTCATTTCACCAGTGTTACACATCTGCTCCTTTAGCAGGACTAACATTCACTTCTTGGTCTGTTCTTCGCCACTGTCATTCATCAGCAGCACATCAGACAAGGGCATGTCTTAACTCCACAGCACTATATTTTTCTTTTCCTGACCACAGAAAGGGTTTAGAGAATGGACGCCTAAGGTAAGAGCTGAAATGGCTTCCCTACTAGTTGCCTCCTTCATTATCCACTCCTACCCCCCTACCCCCACCCCCAAGAAACCAAAAAGCCAGCAATCCACAGTCCTTCCCCACGCACTCACCAGTTCTGCAGTAGGGATAGGCATTCCATGCTTTTTCATGTATATTCAGAGCTCCTTCAGGGGCCAGCATTCTCACAAATGTTGGCACTTTGCTGCAGAATTTGGAAATAGGAGGGAAGGCATTGATAAGAACTACACATAATGAGAGCTACAGCCCAGACGCTCAGAGACGGGCAGACTATAACCTGAAATGCAGACATTAGTCTTGCACATGTGCACACTGGCAGTACTGGTGAGGTTCTCCTCACCCCCAGTACGATGATTTCCAGAGAATGCTGAATCAGACAGACTAATCTGAACCTTCTTTACATAATGAAAGGAAAGAAACAAAGAAGGGGGAGGGGGGGAAAGGAGGCTGAAAACAGGTTGAAATCCAGGAGGCCTTTTGCTCTTTAGCTAAATTCGAGTATCAAAATACTGGGTAACAGGATCATATTTGCTTTGAAAAGCTCAGAGCCAGATTTTCTTGGGAGAACAGCTACACTTACAAGGGTGGATAGGGGTACCAGTGATGCTCACTTCCAGCTGTACTATATGCCAGCTGCTGTTATATTCCTGTCCTACCTCCACGTCTTTTGGCCTTTACATAACCTGTGATTTACACAGTCGTTCCAACCCTATTGCATCTTCCTCTAGTTCCTCTTGCCCAAGGAACCTTGCCCGACTCTGGGAATAAAATGTTTCACGTACCTCTGTAAGTGGTAGATCTTGTGTGTGTACTGCCCACGCTCTCCATCTCTTTCATAGGGTTCATTCACAAGGACCTCAACCCCTTCACCTCCACCAGTTTCATTTTTACTGGCTTCTGCCACAGAATACAGCTGTCCCACTTGATACTAAAGAAGTTAAAGACAGATTATTGTGATAGCTGTAATTTAGCAGAAGTAATAACTTTACCAGAAGCAGCTAAGGATAAATTTATTATCTGGGGAGAAGGCAGAGAAAAGGACATCCACTTGTGTGTCCAGATAAGCAGTTCATGTAATTTCATTTTGATATAGAAAGCTTGAGCGTTAGTTAGGAGGAAAGCACTGCAAATAGGATAGTTACCCTTAACCCTTACATTTCAAGCTCCAAACCAACACAAATTGCAGAGAAAGTGAAACATATCAAAGGAGAGTTAGGACAACATTTAAAGAAAACATAGGAGATCTCACACATACAGTAGCAAAACCCATTGCTTTTCAATCTTTTTTGGCATACAGGTGTCCCAATTGTTAAGGTCCAACACAGAATAACGCACTGCCAGTCCTAAATTAATAAACATACAGTACTTTATCCAGAAGAATCCTGAAGAGCCTTACATGAGGTTTTTTGGCAAAATGGCAGCATTATTTCCCAAGAATCACTCAAACTACTTCATACTATATAGTCTCTTTCATAAGAAGCATGCCCAAATGGTTCACAGGGAAGAACAGAGGAAAACCAAGAACATGAGGAAAACAGAAGATTCTCTGCAGAACACGTAAAGACTAATACACTCTTGCCTCTGGTAGCTAAAAAAGGGGATGCAGAGCTCAAAAGAAATATGATCAAATGAAGAAAATTCACACAGGCCTCTTTGAGACAAAGTTAGATAATCAGATGAGGTTTGAGACAAAGAAGCTAAAGCACCAAGTCAAAAGGAAGCATTCAAACTTAACAGAGTTAAGTATTCAGAACTGAAAGCAAGCAGAACAGCAACTGTTGCCAAAGGCAGTAGAGAGAGGCAGTCTGAAAGGGTAATCCACAGTGTGTCAGGCATCAGAAGTGCAATGATTAAAAAAACCCCACAACACCAAAACCCCAAAACATAACTACAAAGCAACGGAACACTGCTTAGGCCTTAGGAAGACTTTTCCCCAGCATAGGGCTGCGCATCAGAATCAGGAATAGCACTTACCACTCCCTGCACTGAAACCCTGACCGGAAAAGGGGAATACTGCTCAGAGCTGACAACCCAGAAGTAGTCACTGGGCCGCTGCATCTTCAGCAACGAAGGAAGATTTCTACAGTGCTTAAATTTTGTTGTCAGAGCATCGAAAATAAAAACAGCACCCAAGCTCTGAGGTGCTTTGTACCATCTGGTGCTAACACAGACCAAGAAAACATTTATTCCTATTGGAAGAGTAGTAGATGGTAAGCCAAAGTAATAAGGCTAAATGTCCTGGCCTCAGTTAATCCAGGGCAGGGCAAAAAGCATACCAGAGGGATTTAAACAAGTGCTCTATACCGTGTCAAGTTCAACATGTAGGCATATTAAGTAAGCCTGACTACCTGTTAAGACTATTCCTGAAAACGAAACCAAACAGCCATCCAGTAAAAGCAACCTATAAGAAAAGCAATCTACAGACCATTTTCGAGCTAAGAGCAATAGCTCTGCTGGTTCCTTCCAGAAGGTACCGGCCCGGGTTACACAAGGACCCCTCACCTGGCTGCACAGTTCCTGCACTGCCGCCAGCAGATTGGGTTTCAGTCCGGATTTTGGGCTGCAGTACAACTCTCTGCCTTCTGACATTTCATACACTACATTGCTCTCCTTATGACTCCCTACAGATGACCCATACAAAACAGAATACTCACCTCCCTCCAGAAGAGCAAAACACGAGGGTTGTGAAATCTTAGAAGCAAGTTGGTTTAGTAGAGTAGGAGCCACACGTACACTCATAGAGAAGAGAACTTATCACAAGTTTGGCAGCTACACCATTACAGGGGAGGACTGAACGGCTTTGACTGCTTTGCAGGAAGTCTCAGGACAGGCCTCCAGCGGCACAAACTAGTTCCTCCTAGTAACAGTCTCATTCATTCTTTCTCCCTTTTAAATACGTGGGTCAAAGTTCAGACACTAAGAAGATATGCCCTTTGGTTTGGCATCTTCACCACTTAATCTTCCCTGTTATTTCTGATCCTTTAATTGCATTGATAAAAGAGGAAAAGGCCCAAATAAAACTGTCCCAATGAACAAATCCCACAGCATCTGCCCGCAAAAGTTAACAGAACAACAGATGCTGGGTCCATGAAGTCCAAAGCGTGAGGCAGACCCATCCTCGCAGACCTGAGAGCTGCCGAAAACCTTCTCTTCTGCAGGAAGTTAGCCCTCTTGATCTGTGCCACACCTCCTCTTACACAGCTGACAGCAAGTCTTCATCACACCAAATTTCTTTCAGAAGGCCTGATCTCAGTGTAGCCATCTTCAATAACAGTTATTCTCCTGAAAGCAGCTTTGAACATAATTAATAAGTCCTTTGTGTTTGGCAAGCTTCTTCCCATGTGAGAGGAACAAAGCAGCAGCACAGAATGTGTACACATAGCTCTAATCCATACCAGCATTTCAAAGTGGCAGCTGTAAGACACCCACACAGCTGCTCAAGTCCACGCTCTCAAAGTTGGCACTGTGCAACGTGATGCTGGTCAGCATACCGGAGTAATTGTTAGCACCTAAGATACAACAAGGATTTTCTCCTTTTGGCTCCCTGCAGTGTGACGATGTATAAAACACAGGAGTGCAGCTTGCAGCCTGCGCTTGAGCAGGACCACATTTTGGCAGAGTTTCCTAGTAGAAGGCAGACTGCTACAGTCTAACTCCTACATCCCAGCCTTCAAGTTTTAGTCATCACCAGGGCTTCTCCTCTACCGTTTTGTTCCCATCTCAGCAGTTACTTGGCTAACTATTCAGTGTTGATCTCTTTATTCATCAAGTCACATCTCCCCAATGTCTTCCTTATCACTGGTTTTCTCTCTCGAACCCCTTACTACCGGTTAAGCTCCATTTGCTAGGGGTGAGGAGACTGAACGCAGAATCCCTGGCATATCACAGAACAACACAGAAGACTCCTTCAGCCCTATTACAATGCCTCAAAGTCACAATTAATTTCATTCTCTGTCTCACTGGCATCAGACTTTTGGCAGCAACTGACTTGCTGAAGGAGTGAACTCTTAAGTCTTTTGAGCAAAAACTTCCTACATTAAAGTGAAATCAAAGTCCTCTTGCTAGCCAGAGATGCTTAATGAGCAGCTACACAGTCCAGAGCCACAAGTCTCCAGAGCCACATTTAAGAGTTTTCTGCACAAGGAAATCCTTGAAAGCAATGAAGTTGTAATAGCTGTTTTGCAGTACAGACAGCAGTGCAGTGACCAAGCGATGCACAGATGTGCCAGCATCTTTCCACACAGGAAGGGGGATGAAGCAATAAACAAACTTAAAGCAGTAGTCATCCTTTGAGTCAATACTGGAAATAACCTTTCTTCTTAAGCATACATTTAAAACTACCATATGATATAAGTACACACGCAAAGATAAGCGAACTTTAGAACTCTTCCCACTTAGGGAACTGTTTCCTGAAACCTATGGCCTATCACTTGAGAACCACCAAACCTGGAAAAGGGGCATCATTCAGGGGACATGGTGACAATATGCAAGTTTGGGGAGAAATTAAGTTTGGTCAAGTTGGTGGTCTATCCCCAATCCAAGCACATCAAGGTGTTTGTTCTCTCTGGTATTTTCATTCCTTCTCCTCAAATGATGCTTACTTGCTCTTCACTTTCTAGACTTTTCAGTAGGTTACTCAGCTCTCTGGAAGTCCTGTGATCCAGAGGAGAGGAATACATACACCTTCTGAAACAGATGACCTCGGGACATCTTCAGACATGGAGGTTGCTAGAGACCGACAGATTTAAATACTGCCCAAACCCTCAATTTTTCGCATAGGCAGCCTACACACAGGGCTCAAACATGCCTGGCACTGAACAGCCATGCCTGGAGGGAAAAGAGCACAGTGAGGGACTTGCTTTAACTGGATGAAGGTTAAACCCTGTGCTGATTTCCATCCAGTCTAACCCCTCAAAGAAACAATCTGTACACCAATGCTTTGACTTCCTCTTTACACAGCTTGATACCTAGGAGGCATATCACTACAAGGCAGGGCTCCTTCTAGTCACGCTAAGATCTTCCGTTTATTGAGCTCTGGAGCACCTTACCATTTACCCGTAACTTTCTCTAACTTGCAAGTCTGCATCTTTGCTTACTTGCTAAAGCTTATCATGTTAGTCCTTTAGTCCAGGACCTCCCCGCACAAGTGGCACTCAGGCACAATAAAACATCCAAACATACCTACTCTAATACTTTAGTCGAACTTCTGTTAAAACTGCTTGAAACAGATTGATGCAGGAAGCATATAATATACAGGTAAGGAGTAAGCAACAGACAGACTTTTGGCATTAACCATGTCGTTAACATAGAACATAGACCTAAAACCATTCTCTGATCAGAGGTCTAGGCTTTCTGCCAGCATGCGATGCCTGACACAGCAGACTGATCCACAAGAGCACGGAACTCAGGAATGTAGACACTGCTTTTCTTTAACTAGCCAGTCTTATGGCTGTAGGAATACACTACACCAAGTTCTAAACTGTGTTCTGTCAAAGGAGTAGAGAGTTATAAAAGGGATATGCTTACAACAGTGCTGCCATGATCCAGCTCACCACTGTCTCTGCCACAGTAGCTGCTATATTCAAGGGAAAGAAAAATGAACACGAGTGCTGTTATCACAGCTATGCCTAAGAGTTAGAACAAGCCCTTGATCAGTGCTCACGAATCGAAGGCTTACAGCCAAGGATCAAAAAAAAAAAATCCAGAAGAAGGAATCTACTACAGAAATGCTATAAACTCAGTCATTTCAATTTCTCATCTACCTCACTAGTATGAACATTAAAAAATTGAAAATGTTCATATGGTCAGATTCTCTGCAAGAGTGCTGTTCAGTGCAGAAGGGAGGAAGGGAAGGTAAGCTACAACTCCCAGAGAAAACAGCAGGGAATCAGCCACAGACTTTGCACAGCTATTCCATGGCCAGCCTGGCAAAAAAAATTACCATCTCCATTATAAACTACATTTCTTCTCTTGATCAGAGCTTTACCTAAACAAAAAGAAAGTTTTCTTTCTGCAGGTCTTAAAGAGTCCTAAGCAAGAGATACACAATCTTTCTTTTGCTATATTAGCCTCACAAATCAGAAGAAATTGTTGCTCTTTGTCTAAGAGTTTAAAACAAAACAGTTGCAGCAAACCACAGTTTAAAGGGACAAGTCAAGATTTGTAATCAATACATCTGAAAGTCTTTACAGGAGAGAGTATCAGTACCCTCAGGCTTAAAGAAATTCAATTATTTGGTCAAAATGATGGTGAATGAGTAACAGCACACAGGGGTCCTGAAGACAGCTACATCCTTCTCTTGCATTTTCCAGTTTTTGTTCATACAAACTGCTTTGATCACAAGTTTATTTACAGTCCTAAAGAAAGGAAGCAACAAGAAAAGGACTTACCTCCTCCACAGACACAGGCAGGATAACGCGGCTGCAAGGGAATACAGAAACGGAAAGTTAACAAATATCCCTGCAGCTGCAAAATTTACATGAGACGTTCCTGACAGCAACGGCTACACAGCTCTCCTCTTCCCCCAATATTCTAGTATCCACCTAGTGCTAGCATCCCTAGCACCTATTCTTTAGTTCCAAGCCTATGTATACAATAGCCTGAAAGAGAATCAATACATGGTATAGCATAATTGCAAGCCTATACTAAAACTAATAGACCCTTACTGTTAATAACTTACCAGCCTACAAATCTACACAGCATCAAAACAGTCGCATGTTCCTTGTCACTACATCCTTTCAACAGTCACATCTGATTTCTCATCAAGCTGTTGTAGAGCAGTGCTATGTGTTTCAACAATTTTGCAGAGATCTGCGATGACAGTCAGAAGCCATTGCAAGATTTCTTTATACGGCCTATCCAGTAAGGAACAACACTAAATAGAGAACTGTATGGAAGGCTTTCCCAGAGCTGACTGTGAAGGAAGGTGTTGCCATTTCTATATAAGAGTTACTTTTTTTTTTCCCACATTGTGGTTTCCTGAATGCCTCTTAGAATCAACAGACCAAACTACAGAGCAAAAACTGCCAGAAGTCACACCGAGATTTTTTGAAAAAGATGAGAATAAAACAAAATTTAAAGCTGCTAAAGATGCATGCATGTTAAGGCCTTTAAAAATACTACATCTCTCTCCAAAACTGGATTTGTATTTGACCTCTGCTTTCAGTAAGAATGATGTTGAAACAAGGAACCAAAGCAAGATACACATATGAAATGGATACAGCTACTGGGGGTGGAAGAATTCCCAGTTCTTTGGGAATTAGTCTCAAAGAAATAAGGATTTAATGGGATCAGAAAAAAGTCCTCTTTATTAGTAAACTGATTTTCAAAAGCAATATTGGTGAAAACTGACATTTTTTTCTATGCTAGAGGAATGTTACCCATAAAATACTACAGGATGAACTCTAATGGGGTAAAAGTTTACAGAATATGCAAGATTACTTATGAGAGCAATACTTTCTGCTGGCTGCAAAAAACTGCAGAAAGAGCTACTGAGAACTGCAGATGAAGTTCAGTGTCAATAAAAGCAGAACAATGCACGACAGGCACTTGTTTTCCCCGAATATGGGGTTAATAAGCCCTAAATTAGCTATTGCAAAAAATATCTCAGTGTCCTTATGAAAAAGCACCTGGAAACACCAGCTCAGCGGCGGTTCAAAAGTAAACACAACATCAGAAATTGGAACACCATACATACACACACACAAAAGACAGTTATGCTGCCATAATCTCTCGTGCATCAGTATCTTGAATATTGCATATAGTTCTGGTCACCTTGTCTCAAAGAGGATACAGAACAACTGAAGGAAGGCAAAAAAGATGATCAGAGATGGGAAAAAGCTTCTGTGTAGAGAAGAAAGGAGTTAGACTAGGCTTTTCAGCTTGGAAGAAAAAACAGCTAAAGGGTTAAGCTACGATAGAGCATTAGAGAGTCATGAATGGTGTGAAAAAGTGAATGGGGAAGGAACAATGACTGTGTCTTACAACAGAACAATTCAGGACAGAATAAAAACCAGTAGATAGCAGATTTAAGGCCAATCAAGTGTACTTCATCATGCATACTTAAGTTATGGGATCCCTTGCCAAACACAAGAAGTACAAGCAATTGTAAAATGGGATTTGATCAATTCATGGAAGTCCATATGTCACTTACCAGTAGGACATACCAAACAACAATCATTCTACTCACTATTTATACATTGTTACCTAAAAATATCTGCTAGAAGGCAAGATGGAAGAAGACCTTGGTCCAATTCAGTATGGTATTCCTTACATAAGGGAGAACAAAAAACAGAAAATGGATTTCCACAGGTAGAATATGCCACAAAGCATGCCATTAGGTTAGTTAACTGGATAAAACTGCACTAAGAATGAAAAGATGGATAGGATGATAAGGAAAGGCGAAAGACCAAGAAACAGGGAAGAAACAATGGCTTTGGAATGGAGTTCAAATACTTTCCTTTAGAAAATATGGCATAAAAACATTGACATAAGCTAATGAAATTCCATTTCGGAAACTGGAAGACACTAGATCAGCATATTATCTTAGAGTTCAATGTTCATGAACGGAGAAACAGAAACACTAAGAAGTTAAGTAGTTTACAATTCGTTTAGCCCAGCAAACAAAGAACACAGGGGATGACTAACACTTACAGGTAGTCAAGTGATAAAGGAGGAGGGAAGACTACTCAAGAGGATCCAGAGGGAAAGCTTCGCAGGAGCAGGAACAAAGTCTCCTAACTTTGGGACAGAACTTGATCCACTTAAGAGAAATCATACGATGTGCTTGCCTGCCATATCAAAGGCCTGAAAATGATGAAGAACACTTAAGATCCATCCTAGATCAAAATCTGCCTCAAATGACAGCAAAGGGAAGTGCAGCTGCAGAGAAGGTCAGTGTCATTATCGTCACTTCACAGGAAAGGGAAGTGAGTCTCTGCACTCTGATTGTCCTCAAGGTCTTCCGATGAAGTTTACATCAAAATAGGGAGAGCAAGCAAGACCTCGAGCAGCATTTGCAAACCCTGCAACCAAAAAACCACAATCAAACGAACAAAACCCGTGCAGCCGATCTGTAGCATGGATAGGTAGAAATGAAAGTTAAGTCTGAAAGACCGGTAGGACATCAACGTTAAAGCTATCACTGCGTGGTGTTTGCCTGCCAGCCAGGTTAAAACCATGACACCATCAGCACAAGGAACTGTACAGAAAAGATTATTCAGATTGTCTGACAATAAAAAGATGTGGCATCAAGTTTTTCTTACATTGCTCTATTTCTGTAACACCTCCTAAAATACCTATGGAGTACATAATAATACCCATTTGATTTCGTATGGAGGATGTGACAAGGGGTCACAGAGATGGAAGAACAATCTGCTCAGATGACACGCAGTTACAGCTCACTTCTTATATTTTTACCACCTACACTAGGTAGGCAGTAAGGTCCCTGTATGCAGTGTTGGGGCAACCAGAACTAATCAAACAATAACAGCAAAGTATTTCAAATATCCAGGTCACACCAAAACAAGTAATTTCTACATGCCTTAAACAACTGCTTCCTGGAACATGAGATTCCATCAAAAAACATCTCAAATAGCATGCAAAACGGGCAACTTTCACATACAACATTAAGGAAGATTTGTACCAGAACCAATACAGTGACACAACTCAGAATGTGCAACTGTTAGAGCTAGCTGGGAATCCCAAGAAGTCAAAAATAAATGCTAATTTCTAAAGTACAGTAGCAACCTCGACTGTCCTTAGAGCCGTAGATGTCTTAATGAAAACACAAAGAAGGGAAGGAAAGAAACAGGACAATACAGCTAATGACAAGACTTAAAAGGTTTGGTGACCCTTCTGAAAATAGAAATGGAAACCTGTAAAAATAAACAGATTTCGTAATTCTGGCCTTTTAACCTTTAGTCTTAGCATTTGCACCTCACATTCCGTTTCTGGAACAAGCAGTGTGAAAGACCGGTAGCTATGTTGACTTGCTGAGGTAAATGATAATACCAAGCAAAACGACTTCTGGAAGCGATGCTCATCAAAATGAACTTTTCATACTGTCAGAAATCTGAAAATTCAAAGTAAATCTGTTCCCGTCTTTACAAGATGTAGGTAGCACAGCTTGCCAGTGAGCCTTTCTGCAGTACGGGGCAAGAGACTGTAAGTAGAAGCATGAAAAAGATACACGAATATGAATAGAAATAAACCAGACAGGTGCTGTAAAAGTACATTAACCAACTAAATTAATAGGAAAATATCAACAAAACAGATGTTATGGAAGAACAAGTTAATTATCTTTCCATGCACCCGAAACTAAGCACTTAGCCCAGGTTTCTGTCTGCTATCCAGTTTAACACTGCAGAAGGTAACGGTGTCTCTGTTACAAAGACCAGCTTTGCTGCTGTTCTTAAATTCTACAGCCCTATTCTTGGATAAAAATAGCAGGTGTTTAAGGATTGGTGAAAAATATAAATTAATCAAGATTAAAGACAACTACAGTGATCAGGTCAACCCTCAACATAGTTTTAATATTTAAATCCACACCAAGGTCTATGATCTGGCAAAGTAATTGCTGTAAGGAGGGCACTGCCATGTAGGTAAACGTGTCTAAGAGCAGACCTGAAAACCCACTTTATCACTAGGATCTTCTATAAGGGGAAAATAAAAACAAAAAGAAAAAAAAGCTTCTTCCATCAGTCAAAAGAAGTTTAAAAGGATAGAACGCACTTACGAATGCACTTAAGTTAACCTTAAGAATTCAGGAAAGAAATATGTGCAGTAGTATACGGAGCTCTGACACCTAGCCAAAGTGCACCAGTCCCGAAGAGCATACCGCGTGAGCAAGCACAGAGCAGCTGAACCAAAGACTACGAAAAGCGATGTGACTAATCGTTACACACGCGCTCACGACGGATCACCCAGCCTGTTTTCCGCCCCTTCTTCCCCATCACGGGGCAGAACAACCGCAGCAGCCTCAGAGACAGCAAGGAACTCCAAGGTGAGGTTTCCACACACACAAAATCATGAAATTTTGGAGGTATCTTATCTCATTAATCCTTGTCGGAGGCTCTGGTTAGAAGCACAGCTGAAGGAGAGGAGGGGGATCAAAACCAGGCTCGCACTTAGCCCTCTCACAACCTCTGCCTCCCACAGAAACCGCCGAGCGCTGCCCCGGCGGCTCCCAGCCGGGGTGCGAGCCCCGCTCCGGACAAGGCCCTTGGCGCCACGAGTGCCCCCCGNAGACATTTATATCAGGAATTCGCGTGACATAAGAGTGGAAGCTATCACATTCAATGTTCTGAAATTGAGGTGAGCCGCTCTCCCCAGCGCTGTCACGGACGCGCTCACGCTTCGACGTTTGTGGCAGTGACCGAAAGCCTCTCTCTTTTCGGAAGGCGGCGGCGGGGAGGGCTGCCAAACGGCGGAGGGATTAGCGCAGGTAGCTGGGGGATAGGGCAAGGCTGCAGCCGGCGAGGGGCAGCGCGGCCTGGGGAGCGGGGCTCCCGCGCGGCAGCGGGCCCTGTTTTCAGCTGCCGTTTTGTTTTTCAGTAGTAGGTCAGAGCAGCAGCCACCCGAGCTGCGTTAAGAATAACCCCAGGTATTTATTGGAAGACAACTGCAAAAAAAAAAACCAAACCAAAACCCAACCTTTTGTGGGACCTGTACACGAAAAACCAGCTAAAGAGCACGCGTCTGACTGCTTTGCCACTGGCATCACAGAGCAAGGATTGTCTTTATTTCATTGGAAAAATAAAATGCCACACATTTAGCATCACCAAGCCCAAGCCTGGATAACAGGGATGCGCAGCTTGGCCGTTGACACCCCACATCTCTTCTGTAGCATTCCCCTCTAAGGGCACACTTGGGCCTCTCTCGCTGTTTAATACCAGTTCACCCTGGATAAATGAGTTTGATCTCTTTCTGAACCTGCTGTCTATGGTTAAAAAAATTAAAACTTTTCTCAGAGATTAATTAAAATGTGGCTGGTAACTCCTAACTTAGAGAAGGAATCATCAGGGAAACCTCCACCATTCAGCCAAGCAATGTGGCAGATGACACCACATAAAGCATTCATGCTTACGTAGTCTCGTTAGGAACCAAGCAATACCTTTATTATGTTCAGCCTCAGAAGGAAAACTAATGATTAACTTAATACCACATTTATTTTTAGATAGTACTGCAAGAACGCACATCACCTTACAAACACAAAGATGACACAGGCTTGCCCCAAGGAGCTTATAATTCAACATTGACAAAGACTACCAAAAAAATTTTGTGAACAGGAGGAGGTGGGGGAGTCCAATGCTGTCAGGTTAAAAAGAGGGAGCATTTCTGACAAAGGGGATCGTCCCAGGAATAAAAAGCAAACAGCAGATGGTCAGGCACAAGGAAGCGACAAGCAGCAGTAGGAAGGATGACACCGTGGAGCACAGGACACTTGATAAAAACAGATTGCACAGAGATGGGCTGGGCAGCACATGTAGAAAAACAAGGATCTGTAGGGTTAATTATTAACACATAAGAATGCATCTACATAACACATCATTGTTTCAGCTATTCCAGAGAAGCTAACCTTGTGAAATATAAGTCAGAAGTATTTTGGTTTGGTTTGTTTTTTTTTTTTTTTTTAATTAAAAAACACCCCATCCCTTTCCATCAGGAATCCTACTGTAACACTAGTTTCCATTATGAATACTTCGTACTTCTAAGCTGGGAAGCACGGAATGCCAGAAGATCTGCAGATGCAGAAAAAACTCATAAGAGAAAAAAACCCACCAAGTAACAAAATGTGTAGTTCTAAAAACTTCATTCTTTTTACTCTACAGTATCTGCTTTATATTTTGTGGCATATTTTCCAAATTCATCAGCCTGTCAAGAGGGAAATCTGCTTTAAAACATTTTAGTGATTTACTGACTTCGTTAAAATCTCATTATCCTACAATTTTCCTTCATAGACAGACAGAGCACAAAGAGGCCAGGCTTTGTTGTGGGAGTTAAACACTTAAATGGCAATAGCAGCATTACAGTTAAGTTGGAGTCTCAGCAAGATTTGGGGTGGTGGGGGGTGTTGCAGACATCTGTGTCCAGTTTCACCTCAAGGATCGAGATACTCTACGACAGCAACTGAATAAAGTTCTAAGTGTCATGTTAAGCAAAACAGCACAAATTTTCTCTGATACCCTTGATAGCATCATTGCATTAGTGCTATAAAGACCGTGTCGATGGGGCTTAGGTACTGACGGATTAGTGAAAGGAAAAAGCTGTCATCCCCCCATCTCTGTTAATTTAATCTTTTATATTTTTTTTAAAAAAGCACAAATGCATTTTAAATGCACGTGAGAGTCTGTGAGGCCAGGAGCAGTGTTTCCAGAAGGTGCAATCACCTTTACACAGCAACACCCCTGACTCCAAGGGCTCCTACAAACAGCAAGTACTCACAGATCCTGTTTCTGCTTCATTATGTTCAGTTGGGGATGCTGCTATGGAGGAGATGAGGTCTTTCCCACGACCAACCTCCTTGTACGTCTCACATGGATGATGGTAAGGGGGTACAAGGGGCATAAACCATCCCCCACTACCAATTTAGGAATTATGAAAGTAGTTAAACACATTGACCTATATTTGAGCTATACAGGTAAATGCAGTATTGATTTGAATTGACATGGCTCTCTAGTCTTTGGTAGCCCGTTTTTTTTTTTCCGCAAGGTGGCTCATGCACATAGAAGAGTGCATCAGGAATTTTCTTGGTCCTGCATCACTCAGCCAGGAAGCAACAATGCTGTTTTCCACTTCAAACTTAAGTAATCCACAGTTACACTTCCACAAGCATCAAAGAACGAGGCAAACTGCCCATTGAACAACCACATGTGACAGGACTATCCCCAAAGCATTTGCTTCTGCACCATGCAAGACATTTTGAAGAGGCTGAAGCCAGAATATTCTTTCTGTCCTCCGAGGGGCTCACCCCTGCAGGAGGTGCAGTGTTTAAGCAGTTATGACACAATCAGTAGAGAATTTGCACATCTTGCGTGTAGACAGGTTTTTTGATAAATTTGAGACTGTTTTTAAAATCAGTTTGGTTCACAACTGTCACAGTAAATTAAACCCCGATAGAACAGACCAGCGTTTCGCCTAGCCCAGCATATATATTCTCCATCTTTGACCAATTCTTAAGAGACAGAGTATGTAGAAAAGTAATCTTTCCTTGGCATAACTTTCTTATTTACAGCAACTTAAAATCTCCCTGAGTTAGTGGATGCATCAGACACATTTAACTGGTTCCTTTTTAAAAAGGTTATACTTCTGTTTCCCACCACATTCTGCAGCAATGAATTCCACAGTTCGACTTGGCGCTGCATGAGAAAGCACTCCTGTCAGCCCCAAACAACTAAAACTCCACTGTGTACCCACTAGTCCTGGTGACGGCAAGCCAAAGGCACACTTTACTCTCAAGCTGCAAACAGAGCCTGAAACTGTGACTCAAAGGCGTGAGCTCTCTTCCTCACAAGTGACCACCAGCTTCTACACACCATGGCACATCAGCAGAGACAGTAAGCACATATATCCGCCATTTTATCAGATGAAATAGGGGCAGAGGATATTCCTAATAAAGGGCAGGAACAGGGAACTGCAACAGGGAGGCAGACAGCAGGAATCAAAGGGTCTTCCCTGTTTAATTTAGCTGCACATACTTCAAAGGCGGCAGCAGCATCTCCACTGAGACTTTGTGAAAATATACCACTCCGTATTCCACCATTTTGCAAAGACATTTATATCAGGAATTCGCGTGACATAAGAGTGGAAGCTATCACATTCAATGTTCTGAAATTGAGGTGGAAGTAATGCTGAGTTAGCACACTGACACCCTCCAACAGCTGTCTCTATTTTAAGACATTGTGAGTCTGAGCTCATACTAAAAAAAGATACTTAATCTGTCATTGCCATGTCACAAATATCTTGGAGAAAGAGCAGGAATCTTCTCAAAATATTTAGGAGTAAGTATAGTAGCATGAAATGCAGAAATCTGCAGAAAGCCCTCTGGAAATCTAGGCAAGCTGTACTACTGCTGGTGGGTCTTGGAACATGTACTTGAGAATGCCAGGTGAACAGGAAAATTAATCAAAACCTGCCCCCTTAATTATTGCTCGACACAAAAGAAAGAAAAACTGGGAAAGTCACTAATTCATCACCAAAGCTAGAGGCCAACAAAAGACAAAGTTCTAGAAGAGTAAAGTCTTGACAGCAGGCAATAAGGCTGTCTTGAAACAAACACATTTAATAAAGGCAACACATTAAAAAAAAAATCCACAAACGTGTAAAATACTCAAGTGGCGAGGCATTTCCAAACGAGTGACTGCAGACTAAAAGGTACCGTGGAGTGGCGTCCGAACTGCCCGCAGGAGGCTGGCTGGAGACAGGGACTCGAGATGGCGCTGCTGTCCTGCAAAGCTGCCGCCTCATCCTGTCCCGGCGAGGGGACCGGGCAGGGCTTCCAGCCGTCCTGCCGAGGCTCGGGGCAAGAGGTCACCAAGCTTGCTGTTTAGGGAAGGTGAAGGTCTAGCAGGGCTGAGCATCTGCACGCTTCAAACCATCAGTAAAGGAGTTAACACCCAGTTTCCATGTCATTTCTCAAAGGAAGGTCCGAGTGCACTGTTGTTTCTAATCCCCAGCTTAGAGCTAACCAGGCAGTGATTGAGTCTCGTGCTTGCCCAATTGGACATAAATAAGCTGAATGACTTACCCCTTGCCAGGCTTTGCAGTAATGCAGGTGTTGGCCGTTCAGAAAGCACCACCGACTACCTCTTCATAACTGTTTGATTTCTGCCCCCAACCTTCCCACGGCCACTAGCTCAGCACGCATCCTGCTGCACAACCGCTGGCGATAGTCATCCTCAGCCCTGCACAACCCTGCTCCGAGCAGGTCCAAGTAGTGCAGCGGTTAGCATTAGTCACAAGGCTACAGAGCCTGAGCTACTGACCTCGACAAGAAGGTTAAGGGCAGAAAAGTCAACGTTAGACAAGACTTAGGAAAACCACCATAAAAATAAGCAGGTTAAAAATTCCCTTTGTATTCCCTCCATGGTGATCAGGCCTGGGGCATCTTTACCCACATGTATTGCTCTGTAAGTCAGCTTCACCTTACAATCACCACAGACTCTGTCCAGACAGAGCATCAACATCATAGAAGGCTCTTAAATACAGCCAAACCAGCAGCTTTTTGGTCAGTCACAGTAACCTGGTGTTCAGCAGCTTGGGGGCTATTATCAGAACAATGTAAATAAGCTATGGCTAGAGGAATAATTACATCACCACATCACCCTGCCATATGTCCACAGGATCCAGTTACCAGACACAAAGGAGTGTTCTGCACTCTTGATTCTTTTCAACAGCAAAGTCAGCTCACGACGTGTGAGCACCAAGGTGTTTGGAGCCCCAGGACTCAGTTTCAAGAAGCTTCTCCACTTTACTAAATACACGCTGCTGCTCCCCTCCAAGGGTCATGTCGGAGGGAAGAAGAGGCAAAAGGCAACAAGTCTCAAAGCACTTCATCAGTAAACAAGATCCAATTCCTATCTCAAAGGTTCCAGGACTGCAGACAGTTTAAAACACGTACAGGTGGTTTGCGGGCCAGGAAGAAGAGGAATTCCAGGCCTTCGAAGGCTTAGTCTAGGACCAAACAGTCTGCTAGGCTCTTCATTTCGGTGTGGAAGGCAGATCCGTTGCTCACAGTCCATGTTATTTGCAGTAATAAAAGGTTTGGGAGCTGTCAGTGCTAGCAGCCAACATTTAGCAATACACTGAAGCTGTGCTCATACGCATAGGAATAAAATACCCTTCCCTGCCTCAAACAGTCTGGGGTATGTCTGGATAGACAGTTAAAACCACTGGGTCCAGCTACATATCAAGCAGAAAGACCTCCCATGCATGAAGCCTCAGAGAGTGGAGAGAGTGCAGCCTGCACCTGAGACAATGCCAGCCAAGGTCAGAGGAAGAAGGGGAGAAAACAGACTTCAGTGTGTTACATTTGCAAACCCAAGTTACGGTCTTTCCTCCCTCTTCCCCCATACCTCTATTCCTTCTCTCCCCAATTTCCTATGCAGAGACTCTGCCGATGGAGAGTGTGATTAGGGATAATTTAAGACACAATATCTGTGTGGCCTTTATAAAAAGGAAAAGTGTCCTGTGTTCTGGAGTAAGGAGTGGGAAGTCTCCCACTGCCATATATCTGAGGAAAGCTCAGTCATGATGTCCAGCCCTCACTCCAGTGATGAGCAAAGACTGGCAGAGCCAGGAGAGGAAAAGCCTGGCTTACACCACAGGTAGAACCCACGGACATGGTAGGAACCTGTACAGGGGATGTTGTATTTGAAGCACCAGTTTAAACAAAGGCTTCCTCATTGGGAGTGCCATTGATTTTCAAGAAAAGTTTGGCATCATCCATCTTCTGTTTTCTTTCCCTCTCTAGCCTGCGTCTGTAGCAGACCAGGTAGATTGGAAGGCAGAAACCCAGGAAGCTCACACCAAGCAAGCCAACATTCACCTGCAGGAAGACAGACAAACCAAAATTAGGCAGGCTAGGAAAACGACAACCCAGTCACACATGCCGACGTGTCAGAACCTAGCCCATATCACTCAGCTGTGGGCAAACCAGGAGACGCCCTAGCTCAGTGTATTGGCAACAACCTTCACCGTATTTATATTTACACTCCTGTGCCCGAAGCACCACGTGCATAAGCTAAATGCTGCAAGAGTTTGTTGCTCTGGATCATGGTTGTGGGAGTCTTGTTCTTCAAAACAGGCAGGGCTGTTTAAGCTGCAGTTCTTTTACACCAAGTTTGCTGACTGAAGAGCACCAGGCTGCTGGGGTGGCACATGTAGCCTAGAGACCAGGACTCTTCCCAAGACCACCCATGTCATGATTTTATTGAGCTGCCCAGACAGACTCTCATTGAGACACCACATTAGCCCTACCCTCAATAGCCGCTTGGCTTTTTGGACATTAGCATTGACAACCCAAAATTTACTGTTAATCAGAGCTAATAGCTCTTGAGGGAACAGAGTATTCCTGCTACATTTTGAGGTCCACACAGATTCACTTACCTTTAACCTGACAGATTTTGTGTTGCCACACAAACTGTTAGCAGAAAGCACTCCCGCAGCCTTCTCCCTTCCTCCCTTTCCATACACCAGCATAAGGGTTAATGACTTTCCCTCCCAGGGAATCATTACTCACACAGGGAAGGGTCTCCTGGACAGCACCAGGGTAACAGCAGACTGAGGGACATGTAAAATTCCAGCTGTTTTTAACCTTGGCCCACGCACAGGAGTCCTTTTGTTTTCAAGGAAATGAACCAAAATTATTTTAGCCACCAAGACTGCACATTAAATTTGAGAAGAACTTGCCCAGAGAGGGTCTCCTGCCAAAGGTCCCGTCAACGCCATAAAAAGAGGCTGCTGCAGAAGGGCGAAAAGGGCACTGATCAATGACTGCAACCCTGTCAAGCTGCCAAACTGAGTAGAGGGGTATCTGTCAACAGAGAAAGCAACAGCGTTATTATATGTCACCTTGACTGCTCACATCACCCAGATCAGATTACATTCCCAGTTGACTAACACAACAGAGCACAGTCCCAAGACAGGCATAATATGAAGAACTTCTCTCTCCTGGACTTATGTGTAACTACCTGAGTATTTAGATATACCAATGGTGTGCACAGTGCTCTCTAGAGCGGAATGCAGCTGGTAACAAGACTGGAGCCTTCCCCTCCAGACTATTCTCATCCTGAGCTCTCAAACTTAAAAAATATCATATGCAGGACTTGTTTTGCAGCTGTACAGTAGGCAGGTGGAAGTGCTTATACAACTACTGTTCCTATTGCAAAGGGAGAAGAGTGTCGATATTTGCAAGGTAAAAGCAGGGCCTCTTTATCCAGAGGACAGCATTTGCGGCTGAGCAATCGTTTTCATCCGGTCATAACAATTTGCTCCCTTTAGAAGTGAGTGAAACCTGCACAACAGGTTAGTATGTGTTTTCTTTTTTAGAGGACAAGTCTGATCCTATGTCAAACTAAACAATACTGTTGATTGGAAAGTGCTGAATATCAGATACTACTCATGGAAAAATAAATTTCAGGAACAGTCTAACATCTGTCTCTTTCCATGACTGAGCAGTGTTTAAAAAAGGGTCAGGTTAAGCTAAGCTTGGAAAGAAAGAAGTGGATGAAAACCTTCAAATATTCAAAGAAGTCACATTCAAAGCAAAAATACCTCACTCCAGAAACTTCCAGAGTTGCAATGGCCAAACAGGATTAGTTTACAGGCAAGCAACAGACATTTACCTTGCCCAAGACAAAAATCTTTTGCTTCTAGCTGCCATGGAACCAAAGGTTTATGCATTTTTGAAGCAGTCTCTTAGATGGGTTTTCTAGTCTGGATTCTCCAGACACTGGGACCAAAAGCTTTGACAGGAGGAACCTGTGGAGTTGTGGAGTCTCCATCCATGGAGATATTCAAAACCCGACTGGATGCAGTCTTGGGCAGCCTGCTCCAGCTGACCCTGCTGAGCATGAGGGTTGGATTACATGGTCTCAAGAGGTGCCTTCCCACCTCGACAATTCTCCGATTCTCTGAAAGATAAGAACCTCTTTCTGTTCCTCTGTCCAACAGCTCAGGACAGAGGAGCAGCTCTGTTTTCAAAACCAAAGCCATTGTTTCATAAGAAAGAGAGTATTTAGATTCAGGTATCGATAATTTTGGTAAGTTGGAAACCGGACGGATGGTTTGTCCTGGGAAAGGGAGTAGGCATCACTAATGGTATCTTGAGCAATGCTTTACCAATGTAATTTCAGGGCAGACCAGTAGCAATGTATTCAATTACGTTAATGTTTTACCTGGACACATGCACATAGGTACTCATTATAAGACAAAAAAAGCTTTGAGTTTTTACTATATAACCTTAGCGTCAATAGCCTAGTCTCACCTGAGGCCCATATATAGCTGTGCCTGTCTCACAGCAGTAGCTATGTCAAAGGGGTTAGCTGTTTCTAAACAAGGAAAGCATTGTCTAGGACTTCAGTCCAGCTACTGTCATATCCAGTGGGGACTAAGAAAACAAATTGCATCATTTTTTTCCCCTCTGACCGAAGACTTCACTTCCTGATCTCCCTCTCACCTGGACAGCTTATCATCTCAAACCAGTTTATCTGGCCAGACGTATGTTTGTAGGTAATCAGAGACTTACACAGCTGCATAGAGGCCTCCCACAGCTGAGTGGATGAATCCTCTCACAACTGTGTGCAAAACGAAGGAAAGGATCTGGAAAGAGAAGCAGAAAAACGTCACGTCCTAGATACCACCTAGGTGTGCCAAACCCCAACATACAACCATTCCTAAAAACTGTTCTCCTTTCTAGTACAGAGCTGGGCTTGAGGAACCCAGAACAAAAACCTGAAAGATCAGCGCACCAGAAGAAATTTGTACTCGTCTCTAGAAGCACTGCTTTTCCTCACTTTGCAAAGGCTAACACATAGTGCACCCTGAGGTTAACTACACACAAGAACCATCTCATTTGTAGATGGCACTGCTGCAAGGACTTGTCCCCAGCTATCTGTGGCCAGGGTCACAATGCTTTTTCATTGTGCTCGTAGCCAATTTAGTTAATTTTCCACAAGTTATTGCGGACAATATGCAAGTATGAGCAAACTGTATCTGTTTGCCTACGTCATCAAGGCATGTTTAAGTATAGCATAAAATCACTAAACTCCTCTGCCAAAAACAGGTGGTGCCACAAAATAAATATTTTAACAGGTTTACAATCTCACAAGTACCACTGGGCATGGCATTTGACGCAGAAATAACCTGCTGTATATATCAGCGTCATGCTTCTTACAGCAAACTTTCTGACCACCAGCAGCTTAAGTTGAGCCCAGGTTAAACGCACAGGCACTGCTGAGAGGATCTCAGTAGGAAAGTATTTGTTGTTACACAGCTCAGCTGCAGAAACTTCAAAGTATGAATAAATGGTGGATCAGCTCTGACATTTTAACTATAGCTACTTCTTTAGGTACTCTAAAGAGGTGCAAACTGCACGTATTATTTGTTTTAACTCTAAGACGGGGTTCCTAAAGCAGTACAGAAGTCTCCCAGCTGTGCCAGAAAGCCCTCTTGCCACGAGCTGGTTCTGCTGGCTTGCAGGACCTCCTGGCACTGTCCTGCCTGTCATTTTGCCAGGACCCACGCTGCCAGCCCCTCCAGCACACCCACCCATTTGACCTATTCACCTGCAACGGTAGGTTAGGAATAAGACAGGTGATTCCAAATCCAACCAGCAGGACATTTGTGAATGCAAAGGCATTGGTGGCATTGGTGATTTTCTGGATCTGACGATCACGCTTTTTCTTTTTCTTGTCACTTCTGGAAGAATAGCAAAACCTATGTTACAAACAGCACTTTCAGCAGCTACTGGAACTCAGTAGCAGGATTCTTCACGTATCACATCAACTCTATCTAAACCAGTTTGGCTAGAGGTTTGCCTAAGGAGGTGGTGGGATCTCCATCAGTGGAAGCTGAGGAACATCTGAGGCAATTATTTCAGTGCTGTTACTCTTACTGTTAGGCTAGAAGGGAAGTCTGAGCCTCCTCTGCTACAATTTAAATTTGCTCTTCTTGACTGATCTTAGTGGACACAGAAGATAGCTTGGTCCTTTCCTCTGCAATTATCAAGTCTCCCTTCAGGCTTTCTTTTCTGTACTGAAGAACCAATATTGTTTTTCAGTCTTTCATCACAAGACACATTACACAGAGCAGAGTAGGCCTGCTACATGGCTGCATGTCCCATGTGATGCGCACTACGCACCGCTCAGCATTGCTCTCCTCATTCTCTTCTGAGCCATCGTCACATTCTTTCAGTCGCCAATCCATGATGTACCCGATCACAGGCGCTGTCAGCAAGCACAGCAGTTGCAATACCCCAAAAATGGAAGTGTAGAGAGCCACTGCAGGGGGGGAAAAAAAAAATTAAAAAGTTGTAAATCCAAGTGATACCACATCAGCGAGAGAAAAAAAGACAACAAAGAAAACTGTTCCTCCCCATTGATCACCTCTGTCATTAAGTGCCCAGACGCCATGTACTCACAGGCTAACAGGCAGGGCTGAAGGAGCTGGGACACCAAGCCCCACTTCACCATTGAGCCTCCCAGAGGCATGACGTTAGACTGGGCATACTGGGTGTGCCTGCTTAAACCATTCTGATCCTGCATGAGTATTCTCTGAGCAGCACCAGCCCAACAGCAGGGCTCCAGAAATGGGACCCAGCAACTGCTTAGTGCCAATGAGGTTTATTCTGGCGAGGACCAACAAGGAAAGCTCTTACAAGCCATATATCCTGCACAGCCAACCCTGCCTTAGTCATCTCATCTCCTGCCTTGCTGGGAGCTACAGCTATGTCTTCTCCAGCTGGGAAGCTCCAGCAAGAACAAGCCAGGCTGGGAAGGCGAGGACTAACCCATTTTGTGCTGAATGGACAAGTGTGGAGGCAGAGGGAGGGGAGATCGGCAGCAAAAACCACAGCATCTGAGAGCAATCATTAAAAACTCAAACTGATTAAAATTCCCCACGTGTTAAAGATGGGAGAAGTGTCTACATGGCTTGCTAAGGGAAAGCTGATGCCAGCAGACTTAGTAAAGAAAACTGTCCTGTTACTGAACAGTTCCCCCGCCCTGCGATGCTTTTTCCACTTCCTCTCTGCAGCCCACGTGATGGATTTGTAAGCATCGCGCAGAAGGGCTGCGGAGTTGTGGTGTACCACAGCTCTGAAATAAGGATGTGATTCTGAAACTGCCCATCTCAGCACAGAGTGCTTACAAGTTACAGCACTGTAAGCAAAACAGCCAAAAAGAACATTAGTTTGTCCCTCCCAACGCATTTCTAGATCTAGCCAAAGCAGTACAGCCAGGGTTTATCCCAAAAGCAACTTGGTAATGGGGAGAAGTTTCCAACAAGCCTTTCTCTCCTATACAGCTGTAGCAAACCTCAGCAGGGCTGCCTTGCTGTGCCCAGGCATGGCACCTGCTGATACTTTCCTGGCTCCAGTTGCTGGCGAGGGAACCAAGAGGAACTTGCAACTCCAACCTCCAAACTCTCATTCACGTCCCCATTACCTCCGCAAAGGCAAGCCCTGGAGTGGCCCCACATCCCATCTCATTATAGCAACTGCTGTAGCCCAGAGAAACAGGTGGCATCACCCTCTGCAAACACTCCTGGAGCTGATTTGCTGTTGTCTGGTTATTTTTTAATAGAGGGTAAGAAGCAAGCCATGCTGTTGTGTTTCGCCCCTTCATGCTATTCTGAACAGGTAATCTTGCGCTCTAAACAGCAAGAGCAGAAGCCAACTTGAAGCAGGGAATGAACTTCACGGGGTCAGCAAGAGAAGAGAAGGAGGGACAGTAACTGCTACAGAATAGGGCCTTCTCAATTTATCTTTCGTCTCAAACAATTTTCTTTCCTGAGGGGATAAAAAGAGAACAATACCTAGCAAATAGCAGCAAAAGTAGATATGGCAGAAACAGAAACCTGGATAGAGCAAACAAAGGGTGCACACATGGGCACAACTCTTTACGTCTGCTGTTCTACATCTTTCCCTCAAAACTATCCTGAGCAAGCACCTCATACACCTGAGTTTTCCAGCCCACCCTGATTCTAGCCAAGGTCTCCAAGCATTACCAGATTTGAAAGCAAGGTGAAGATTTATGAAAGCAGCCGCCAAATCTCAAGTTCTAGACACAATAGGTCTACTCTCTCCTGCCTTCCTACAACATAATTACAGAGTCATTAAAGAGATACTGAACTCCTTAGCTTCTCCCCCCATCTTTTGGGGGTTTTCAGAAGATAAGCAGCCACAGGCTGACTGCTTTTTCCACCTCCCATTTTCATGACAGGTCTAAGTCACCATAATCTGCACAGGAAACAGGACTTTCAAGGACACAGTGCCTCACTGCAACTTAAAGGCTTTACTACCGATCTGAATTACTTTCCCCACATCCTTCACTCCTGTACTGCTCCTGGGAATATTGAAGTTTTATTTGACCATAACAGTTGCAGGATTGACTCAACTCTTCTCCCCTTGCTGAGTGCTCCTGAGAGCAGTTGCATGTGGAGGGAGCTCTCGAAACAAATCACATTCACGTAAATAACTGCAAGAAGAACGAGGAATCCAAGGGAGCAGCATCCCATCCTCTCCTGATCCACACAGATTACATTTCTAGAGAGCTGCACGCGTGTTGGAACTGCTCTTGCAGCCTGACACTGCTGCGACAAGACAATACCACTGTTTTGCTGATGCCATGGAAACACCAAGACGGCGGACTATACTGCGAGCCCAGGCTACATTCAAGGGGAGGAGGGGGAAAATGAGAAGAAATCTCAAAGGTGGCACAGAAAAAACAACACAATACACCCAAGGGGCACAATCCTTTTTTTAAACACAGAGCTTGATCTAAACAGTCTTGGCAGCATATATACTTGATATTTTAGAATTAATATTAATGAGGAGAGAGGAGAAAAAAAAAAAAAAATCAAGAGAAATAATTAGAGCAAGCCAAGGTAAAAAGAAACAAAAAAAAAAATCATTGTGAAGGAGTTACAAGGTAAGCAGAAAACTAAGCTGTGTTGGGAAAGGCAGCCAGTGTGAAGTTTGTCCTGTTTACTGTTTAATGTCTAAATTGGCTCTTGAGCCAGGAGATAAAGAGCTGAATGCTGCAGGCTGTCAATGGCTCAAGAAACAACGCAATTCAGGGAATGCCAGGGCACTTGGAGTTTCCTTCCCTCCCCCAGAGCTCACTCCTGTTTTCAGAGGAGTGCCTCTTAATTTATCAGCTTCATGCAATCCAGATTTAACAAGTTCAAACTGGATCTTACTACAAAGGACAAAAAAAAAACAACCCCTAAGTCTTGTTTTGCAATCCTGGGTATTTTCAATTACAGTAAACTAACGTACTCTTTCCTGTTTGCTTCGCGTACTGGATCAGAGCTATAAATACAGACGAGTCCAGCGCAGTGAGCACCCCTGAGCCTCCCTGGCACACACCAAGCTGCACAAAACAGCTATGACTTCACTTCTCCCACCCCCGGTTGCTGTGTTGAGACACCTAGTCCAACCATTAGTCATGAGAGTCAGCTGCTCTGTACTTTGTGCCTGCTTAGGATAAGCAAAGCAAATACCTGATGAAATAGGTTTTCCAATGAAAAAAAAAGAAGTTATCACAGTCCATCCTAAGAGGCTACTTTCAACAATCCATCTGGGGAAATAACATGGAATATTTATTATTGAACAGACACTGGGCTAAAATTAGCTTGACATTCAAGGGTCTACCTTACAACCCCTCTGTCCTGGGCTAGTTCCAGCCCTCTGCTAGACCCTACCAGCAGCTGTCAGCCACACTCTGACACTGCTAATTGCCATACACAGTGCATCTGCTGAGTAATCAGGCTCACTGGGCTCTTACAAGGACCAGGTCTGCGTCAGTTCCCAGTTCCGAGGAAGCAAATAAAAGTTTTCAGGTTACTGTACCTTGATCTTTATCTCCAGACAGAAACTCAAGGATTGTATTCATGGCTCCCATGTAGAAGATGAGCCGCAGCTGAGTGACACACATGGTGATAAGGCTGAGCAACAGGATAGGACTGAAGACACTCTTCATGAAGGAGGGAGAAGCTGCAGAAGGAATAATAGAGTCTCTGAAGAAGGCAACACACCTTCGTAAGCGTGTACAATTTCAGAAGAGGCTTTGGCCTCTGGGTCAGCAGGTCTTCTTCTAGCTAGTCATTCCAACACTGCACGCCAGTGGCAGCTCCAAGGAGTTCACCATTAGCAACTACCTGGTGCCTTACAAACTTCCACAATAACAGCTACAGGTGCTTGAAGTTTGGCTACCCGTAACTGGGGCAAGGAAGCCAGGAAGGAAGATTCACCTAATTCTGTGGATTAGGGCAAAATGAAGCTTCAAACCACTTGCCTTGGCCATACCCCTGATTAAGGAAGGCTTGGTCGTGATACTGAAAGTCTACCTAAGAGACAACAGTGACCAACTGCAGTGCTCTTCTGCAGCCATACCAGTTACCCATGCTGTTGTCCCCATCACTGGCAACAGCACATGGTGCATTTAGGCAAGTATGCAAGGACAGGACTCCTTATATAACTGAACTTGTATTTAAATAATGGTGGCAGGCACGTGGCCCTAGCAACACATTGATCACATAACCCTATCTCACAAACAGATCTAGAGCAGAGCAGAGCGGCCACCGGCCCTGAGACAGCACAAGCATGCCTGGGACATTCATGGAACCACACCTGCGTTGTCAGGCTGGCACTTCACTTCTAGGTCCACCGTAGACAGGCAGAGCTTGTTGTTCTCTTGCAAGGCTGTTTGCTCCTTAGGGCCCTTCATGGAGCTCCCCACACTGAGACGGCGCCCCACAGTTGTTACTTGCTTGTAAAACTGTTTCCCAGTGATTTTGTGGTCAAATCCAAGCCAGCTGAACTTTATTTTCACCCTGTTGGGCAGTAAAGAGCATGACAGCTGCAACACAGGATGGGGAATCAGAGGCAGCAAAGTTGCAGGAGTCAGAAAGGCTATGTGTGGATTCAAGGCAGTAGTTTCCACCTACAAACCCACAAATGGTCTGGATCCAGAGCACAGAGAGATACTTTCCCTGGGCCATTTTGGCACAAGTCAATGTAGAAATATTTATGACTACTGACAGATCATTTTCCTTCATAATTTCTATGCTTTGGAAAGTTCAACTTTCCACAGATATTCAGCATTCAAGACATAACACTAATGGTGGACACAAATCCTCAACCTAAGAAGGAATGGCAGCAATAAACAACATGCAAGGGAGTTCCCTGTCCACTCCTCTAAATTAGCCGCGCCAGCACTTTCCAGAGGATTAAGAATGGGATTAGCCCTTAAGGCCAGTCTAGAGGACACTTACGAATAGTCCATGTCTTCTGGTCCTGGGAAAGGCTCCAGTGGCCAATTGAAGAAACAGTTGAGGAAAACTAGTCCTGCACAGCTTGCCCAGACAAGCAGAATAAGGATGAAGGAGACCCCAAAGTCATATATAACCTGGAAATCACAAGGGAATATGGTTATGGCTGTAAGAACCGAAAGATGCTTCAGTATTCTCTGAATGAGGTCTGAGAGGAAGTTGTGGGAAAGAACAAGATGCTACGTTTAAAGTGGGTTTAACTCAAGTGGTAACAAAAAAACGGTTTTGTGACATGCAGGCTTAGAAAGAGACCTATAGGCACATCTTTAACAGCAGTTAGCAACAGCAACAGGGCCTCCAGCTGGAATAGCATGCAGCGGTATTGCAGATGACTGCCATCAAAGGTTTTCATCTAAGACCGTCTCCTTGGAAAGCCAGCAGGAACTTCCCTTCACACTTGAAACTGGCTTACCTGCACTATATCCCCCTTACGCTAACTCTGCAATGAAACATCTCTGGTTCAGAACCACTGAGTGATCTACCGAGGCAGCCCAAGTGACCGTCTCTTCTGTCCCTTCAGTGCTGTTTGCTAGCTCTGAACTGTGTTCAAAGCCAACCAGCTGTGACAATCACACAGATTAAATATACAAGTGTATTAAAATACATATATATATACACACTGCTTAGAGTTTAAAAAAGCAACCTTTCATAAGAAAAAGGTCTTCAGTTCGTCACTTTTACTCAACATCTTTAAAATTTTACTGTGTATTAGCAAACAGACTGTTCTATTTGCAATATCTGTTGAGTTCTTGAGGCAGTCACTTGGGAAGTCTTTAACAGACGGGAACTGAATCTTGCAAAGGCACACCTCTCCCAGCGCTTTACCAAATAGTCCCTCTTTCTTGCCACATTATTGCTAAACGGTGCAAGACTCCAGCACAACACCACCAGTCATGAGTCACCATCCCACGGCCTCACCTTGATTCCTGGAAAAGTCACAGCGGAGGAAGCATAGGAGCCAATCATCAGAGCAATGAACGTGGAACGAAGGTCACCAAACATGTTGGGCAGCTGCGGAAAGAAAAATTGGTTGAAACAGGCTGCTGCCGAGAGAAGGGAAGAGAAGGGAAGGATGCTTTCTTCAGAAGATATCTGCATTCAGGATTAAGACTCCTGGATACCAGCACCTGATGCAGCCAGTTTTACTCAAGAATGACTTAGCTCTTCAGGATATTGCTCTGCAGGTTGCATTAGTGTCTCCAGTGTCAGGGAATATCTACAACCCAAGATTTACGTGCTTAGTGACAGTTTCTTTCCATACTGACAGCATACTTTGCGTTGGTTACCTTTAGCACAGGAGTGCGTGCTCCAGCCCTTGTGATTTCTTTAAGAATCCCTTACCCCAAGTCTGTAGCCACCACCTCCTTTACTCTCCAAAAAATACGTGCCCAAGTTCTCCCCATATCGCCTTTTTAGTCAAGAGTTATTAGAAACAGGCTGTGATAGCTGCACAGTCTTTAACACACCCTGCAACATCTCAAACTACCAGGTTTGTTTATGCACCTTGGGTCAGCACCCAAATCTTTGCAGTAGACCAGAAAGTTCCTGTTACAACAAGAAGGAACAGAGACAAACACGAACTGTGTTGCTGTTTGCATTTACATTTCTAGCTAGGTCCCTGGCTCCTTCTGTGAAAGCAGACTCTCCCTATGAGACGAGCTTAAGGCTGGTCATTTCTCCATCAGTTGGATGGCTCAAATGCCCAAGCACACTAGCTTGAAGCTAGGTGCAGGAAGACAACCACGAGCCCTAGATATCCAGGGCTTTATTGGCCAGCACAGCTACAAAGCTGCTGAACTGCAGCAAGAAACAGGCAACAATACCTTGCGTTGCTATTCCTGCCACCCACCCCACTTCGATGCCTCTGCTCCTTATCGGGTGTGATGGCATTGCTGAGAGCAAACCAGGCTGGTTCTGCAAGGTTCTGTTGGTAAAGCAAAGCTCTCAGGAGGGACAGCTAGAAACAGCTCACAGCAGCCACTTCTGCTACCTCAACAGCAAAAGCACTCCTAGGCTGGCTCTCCAGCCCCTGCTTCCACTGAGGACCCAAAAGCAGAGTGGAGCAGGCAGAACGAGCTGTGAGACCTTTCTGCTTCTCCTGGGAAAGGAGGAACTCCTGGTTGTTTAGAAAAATGGGAAGTGAACAAGTTTCCATCACCAAATAACGATGGCCTTCAAACTGGAAATTACAGGGACAAGCTTTGAAGTTGTAGGCTAGAAAGAGCTCAGGCAATACCTCCTGAAGCTGGTCAACAAGCAGAGATTCTGCTGCAGGCAGATTTCCCTCCCACCTCCTTTTTTGGGTCACTTACTCCCTAAATTCACTTGGGCATCATTACCACGTCAGCCTCAGAGGGCCTCAAAGCAGGACACTGCAGGTGCCTTCTAGGACTGAAAGCATAACCAGCATTTTATCTGCTTAAAGATGCTGCTGAACAAAATGATTCAGAGAATATTAGACAGAGTCTGAGCAAGCAAATGCTGTCATCACATTCCCCTTCCACTGCTAAAAAACAAATCCATCTTTCCCAGGAGTAGCATATAAGGCAAGGAAATCTGGCTTGTGTCACGGCAGGACCAGCGTGTTTACAACACAAGTATTCCTGTACAGGAACACTCTAGGATCCATCTGGCTGTTTATCATCCCTCTGTCTCACTGCAGAGCTTCCTATGCAGTGCAGTCTCCAGGTCCTCAGATAACCCCAGCCAGGCATCAGCAGCAATGATGTGCAGAGCCTGATGCTGCTGGTGAACCCCGAGCAGACACACACGGCAGAGGCAGAAAACGCTGCACTCCTCTGCAGCAAGGATCCCCACACCCATCCCCAGATCCCTGCATGCGGGAGAGCTGCCAACAGGCTGCTTTCAGGAGCTGCAGACAGGAAACGGCAGAGGATCCAAAGGTCTGTTGCCAGGCTCAGAAAATCTCTTCTTGGAAGCAGTGGCCTAAATACACACCCCAGAAAACAGCATCTGCAGAATACAAGATCTGCAGGTTGCAAAAAGGCTAGTCGCTCTCACCAGGCAGGGCATTCGTTTAATCTCAAATACCCCAAACCTAAAATAATCTCCAGAAATTACAACAAACAGCTGTTCCTGCTGGGGAGCTCAGAGCAGGGCAAGAGCTCCACAAACACAGCTGCTTCTTGGCTCGGGCCGGTTTTCCCTAGAGCCCCAGAGATCACAAAAAGCCTTTTTCATACAGCAGACAAGCAACTCCCAGGTGGATCCTCCTGCTCTGAGGGCTACTGGAGACAGAGCACAGGCCTGAAAGCAAGCAGTCATGTCCAGGAAACCCCAAATCTGCTTCTGCCTTGATGGGGACAGAAGTCCTAGAAAGGCTAGAGATTTCCTAAAATCCTATTTGGCACCAAAGAGGCAGCTAGGTTAAAAAAAAAAGAAACGGACATAGGAGATTTAGGGTCTTATCCAACCCAACCAAAGCAGAAACTGCAAACACTGAGCACTTGGGAGAAGAAAAAAATCTGAGACTACCTGGAGGGGCAAAGGGGAGGCAAAGGAAAAAAGTAGCCGATACCCAGACAGAAAGCCTCTCAAACTGCGAGTGCCAGCGCTGGCAACGCCTGTGCAGGTCTCACCTAAGGACCAGCTACTAAAATAACACACATTATGTACTTAGCCATTTTTCATGCTGTCTTTCTAGAAGCAAGCATTGGAAAAAACGAACCAGAGAGGAAAACAAAAAAAACCCCAAGCCACAGAGCAAGTGGGCTCTGTGTTTTTCTGCCACCAAAAAGATCTGATCCTCATTCTGATCTTATCCCCGCAGGCCAGAAGGGACTCCTCCACTAATTTGTGCCCATTCTGGTATGGCAGCCCCAATTCTGCAAGATCTACAATGACAGAAAGAAAGTCTTATGCCTTCAGTTTAAAGGTCAATAATACTCCATGTATTATTAACTTTATGCCTTGTCTGAAAGATACTAACTTAATTCTGCCATACCATGACTGTTTTTTCCTGGAGTCCTTTATTACAGGTATGCAATCCTAAACTGGTAAAATAATTTCCTCTTGCAGATCATTTTCTCATCTGCCCTATAGTGAGTTTAAGAGCTTTGATCATTTTTTATAATTTTTTTCAGCTTTTTGCTGGAGCCAATCCGTATACAAAAGATACCACAGTAGTATTACCAAACCCAGCTTCCCTCCTCTTGCAAGGACTGTTTGAAAGAACAGTGGAAAGAGTCAAGGGATTGGAGACTACTGGAGAATGGTATTTTTGTTCAAGCTAAACTTTGTTTTCCCTGTTGGGGGTTGTGTTTGGAAGTTATACAGACACTAAAAATATGTTCTCCAGGAAAGCCTCAAACTGCCCGCTTTGTCCAAAGCATATGGAAATTCCTGTTCCCATTCTCCAACAAACAAAAGATCACAGAGCCCTAAGTTTTCCTAATATTTCCAAGCAGAGAAGATTCCCTACACAGAGATGCCTCCCCGCTCCGATTAAAGGGCGCTGTTTGTAGCAGAAAATAAGAGCAAAGTAGCTGCAATTCTTTGAAAGGAAAACAGGACAGAAAACAATCTATAAAAGGCTCTTTGTGGTAATCTATCACACATGTTTATTTCTTTGCATGAAACGGCTTCGGAGCAAAACCAGCGCCAGATTCCTGTGTTGCTGTCAGAGCCACCAACACAGATCTGTTTCCATTTCCAGTCTTCACTTATATTGGCTAAGACCAAGTCACAAGGCAGAAATCTCCCCCTGCATTTTAACAACAGGCACAGTCTGACCTTGTTCCCAGAACTGGGAACAGCCCTGATCGCTCATTCCCCCTCCTTCCCAAGCCACAACGCAAAGCACCAAGAACAGCAAGCTTGCTTTGGCTCTGCAGCTTGCTGTGTGCTTTCGTGATATCCTGGGGACTTGTTACTGAAAAAGGCTTTAAACCCAAGAGGCAAAACTTTGTGGAGTACTGTCCCAGGGTGCAATCCTGAGAGATCCCGTTCATCCCTCGCACAAGCACTGAGGATTCCTGTCTCCTGCCCTCCCATCAGATCACACCGTGCCCATGCACACAGGTGTCCTGGGAGGTTTCAACACCTGGTGAAGCACCCCAAGCCACAGCACTCGAGGAGCATCCCAACCCCACACGCTGCAGGGGCTCCCTTCACAGCCACCCTCTACGAAGCAGCAACTGTAACCCGCTTGGGGTGGCAGAGGACCAGCACACTCACTGCTGGGTTTGACCCATTTCCTGGAGCACTTCAGGTCACTTGCAGCTGGCAGGAGAAGGAAGTCACCTTGCTTTGACTTGTGCGTGCACGTGTGCGCTCGGCAGTCAGCGCCTGTGTCAGCCAGAACAAGCTTACTTGGCACCAGAAGTTGACTAGTGCTCACCGCCTGTGTAATGAACGTCCTTAAAAAGGTCTTCAAGTGTCCCCTTCCAGCGCTCGCTTCAGCCTCTCCTGGGCACAATGCAGAGCATGGTGTGTGCCAGCCACACCGCCAGAGCCTGCAAGCCATGGACCTGCCAGCCCCATGTCCCTCCCTCACCACACTCCCTGTCTCCATGGGCCACAGGCGGAAGGGACCCACAAGAGATCACCAGGTCACCAAAGGGGATGGCTCTTAACACACCAGCTGTGAGCACGCCAGCATGCAGGCACAACCATGCAGGGACAAACCAGTAAGCTGCCAACAAGCAAAATACACCTGCTTTTAACAGTCCTCACCACAGCTACGCTGTGATGCAGGTGAAGAAATGCTTCCCTCCCACTTTAGACTATTTTTAATCATATTCACGTGCCTCAGGTACCGAAACTCCTCCGTGCAGCTCTGCGGGGACGCACAAGCAGCTACCTCTGAATTTGGGCTTGAGAAGTCAGGCCTGAAGCCACCTCAGCTCTTTACAAAGCACACTGCTGTCTGGAGAGGATGGGCTCCACTGAGGTCTCCCTGTGTGAACTCACAGCATTGCTACTTGCTTCAGACCTCCTCAAGGCTTGGACCTCTTCTTGGAAGATTTCACCTTTTTCCTGCAGCAGTACTTCCTTAGTGCTGCAGAACCAGCTCGCTAATGAGGGTGCTAATAAGCGGCTTTGCTTATTTCTTCTGCTGCTAAAAGCCGCAGCACAGCGGATATTTCTGCCCTATCCTTGCCCTCCGTCCTATCAACACCAGTGGCTCTAAAATAAATGTGTGACCCCTTAATAACCACCCAGAGAGACAATAACCAATGCTGGCAGCAGCAGGATGGGAATCCTCTCCCACAGCAGTACTGATGTGCTCCTCTCTTCCTTGCTTTTATTTGAAGCATGGCAGGGTGACATTTGCCCTCTAGTTCTTTGGGACCACAGCCAAGGCTTCCAGTGAAGAACACTACATACGAAGGAGAGACTGACATCTGCACAGTTTTGAAAGCTTTGAATGTACAGAACAGTGGCAGCGACATCACAGTGCACACAGTGATCTGTAAACCTAGCCCCTGCCAAATTTGGGTCTCAGGAGTTGAGCCAGTGTCTGAGCCTTGGTAAATTAGAGGTAACCTTAACAGAAAGTTTTACATCAACAGCAAGTTCAAGATAACACAGTCCCAATCTGAAAGTTTTCAGCCACAGCTCAAGAAACGGCAGTGCTTCCCAGACTGTTTTCTGGGAGCCTTTCCGCCCAGCCCTGTTTCAGCCATACTGACAAGGATCACTGCAACAAGGTAGAAAATAAAGCAGCTACTTGGAGGATGATACTGCTTCTGTCTGCAGCCAAAAAGAACCCCAAAATGTAGAGACTCAGCTGAAAGCTGTTGACCAACTCTTGCAATGCAATCCATGGACTAAACAGATCTAAGCAGGCTGCGCAGATGGAGCTGAGAGCATTCAACTACTCAGCATTTATAAGGAAACCTGGAAAGGACTCTCACCCCTCTGAGAGCAAAAGCTTTTGCGCTCAAACCCAACCATCTTCCTGGGGCAAGATGCAAACCCCACTTGCAGAAAGCTGGTCATACCCAGCTGCAAGGGTTTGTACCCTGCTGACTCTTCCTGCAGCATGCCAGCGCTAAATCCAGTGCAAACACATGCCCAGCCTGTGCCAGATAGCTGAGCACTGCATGTACCAGCATATGACAATTTTAGTTCTAGACAAAAACATTTCCTTTTTCTCACCCCCACCTTCACCTGAGATTCAAAGGACAGGTAAAAAAAAGGAACGGAGAAAAAAAAGTCTTAGAATAACCACCTAGTACTCAGGCTTTCAGGTAAAAGAGTGACTGACCCTTTGTACCAAACAAGAACATGTGCTATTCAAGCCACTGGCAAAAAAATCCACTTTGTTCTTTCCTGCTAGCCCAGCTCACAGGCCTAGTAAGGAATAAAAGAGAGAGTCAGGTAATAACTCTTCACTCACCGTAAGCGATGTGAAGGTCATGCACATCCCACCAAAGCCATTCAGAGCCAGCGCAATGAATATCAGCACAGACAGAGCTGCAACAATAAAGAAAAACACCCTTAGCTTTTATTGGGGTGGAGAGGGAAAGGAGACAGAGCCCTGAGGGCTTTGGTCCTGACACCTGAATACTTCAGTGGATCAACATCCTCAGGACACGCCACGCTGTTCCTGACCCAGCACCCATCCACACCAGCCACACAGAGGGAGAGGGCCAGGGCTCTCCAAGACAGAGTTCAGGACGGGATCGTCTCTCCCCAGGATGGGAGGGTTTCTTTTCTCTAACGAACAGAGTTGCCGATGCAGCTTGTCTGAATTGGTCTTAAAAGGAAGGTTTACTTGAAGGAACTGGATTCAAATTGTCATCTCACTATCTGGTCTTGAGGAGCAAGCTCCATCCTGGTGAGAAAGCTGATGACACATCATGTGCTATTACCTATTTCCCAGCTCTGAAAAAGCCATGAAATTGTTTGGAGTTGCTCCTTTGCAGGACTTGGCCCAGCCCAAACACAAAGCCAAGACCTGGCGCTCCCAGACATTTGGCCCTTGCTACGCTCTCCACTTAGGGCTGTGAAACACCAGCCCACCCCAGAGCCACTTAGCTCCCACAGGCCAGCAGATGCTTGGCTTGTGTCCTCAGCAAGACCCCCGTACAGCACTGGAAGTGTGACAGTCTGGAGGTGTGACAGAGCATGCAATGCCATGTGAGCTTGTCCGCTTCCCCCAAAAAAACCCCAGCTACAGCCCAAAGCCCTCCCAGCTCAGCAGAGAAATGCCTACTTACAGTCTGGGTTGCTGGCACCATATGCGATCAGCACACAGGACACAGCAAAGCAGGCACTGAAAGGGAACCAAAACCACGAGTCTCTTACAGACAGCCTTACACACAGTAAATTACATATGCTTCTACCTCCTCAGCACCTTGTTAAGCAAGCACATTATAATTTCTGTAAGAGGGAGGGAAGCTGGCAATTTGGAAAGAAAAATCCAGAGAAATACCCAAATATTACAGACAAACTTTGCACAAGGGCTGAGGCAACAACCTTTCCTCCCACTACTGACGCAGCTCTTGCTGGAGCCAAATTCCCCACTGGTTTTCCATCACAGAGCTTTGCCAGCCCTCACTTCGAGGTGACCAAAGACAGCAGCAGCCTTCATTCCAAGTGCTGGGATCACAGCACTAGCAGCCTTTACCTGCTCCTCTCTGGTATGGTCTGAGTCGGGAGACGTGCCCTGTTTTTCCCCACTCTGCCTAAAAGCCAGTTTGGTTTCTGGTATGGTTCAGTGCATTAAAATTTAGCAGCGCCCAGTAAGTCACTAATCCCTACATGCCATAATGGAAGCAGCTAAGGACCTTGCTGTTTGAGGCAGAAAGCAACACATGCCACATGGCAGAGAAGGGCCCTAGAAAAGACAGGCAGGATGTGTTTATCCCCAAGTTAACTCCCCAGCTTGCAAACGATGATGTAACATTTTGGTTTTGTGCCTCTCAGGACAGAGGTCCCAGCTCAAGGAACAAGCTACTCTCCATGACTCACAAATGGCTCTGCTCTTCCTCCAGGCTCCATCTGGCCAGGGAACACAGAGCAACACTGGAGAGCTGAAGTGTGGACATGGAGTCCCAGGCCCTCCCTTATGGAGTTATTCACTGTGCTGGCCAAAATCATCCCAGAGCTGCTCCGGTGTCCTGTGCACGGCCAGCAGCTCCCAGTAGATCCCAGCTCCATCCCTCACACACTTCTCGAGGCTGCAGGAACCCTGCAATAGGCACAGCACCCAAACAGCACCCACCTGCCCCAGACAATGCATGAATTCAACCCTCAGCCCACCCAGAGGGCCCAGGACACCAACCTGCCAAGCAGCCGTAGCTTGCGAGGGCCGTACTTGTCCATGACAATCCCCAGGGGCAGTGTGATCGCACTGAGCAGGAAGGACCCAACAGTGAAGGCCAAGTTCAGCATTTCATCCTGGGCATTGCAGGAAGGCCATTTGGGCTCTGAAGCAGTGCTGTTCTTGTGTTCAGGGCTGCTGGTGGCGTTTTCTACACGGGATAATAGAGGATCATCATTGCAGTGTGTTAGGATGGGGCTTGCAGCATTGCAGGAAGGAGGGAAGAGAAAAGCCCTGCACACAGAATGCCGCAGGACACCAAGCATACACCCTCTACATCCCATTTTGTATTACAGTCAGTGAGAACCGGAGAAGGGAAGGAGCAGCAGCAGCTATCAGTGGAGAAGATCCACTGATGAGCTCAGCTGGGAGAAGGAAAGGGATGCACAGGCACCCAGGGGACCCGGTATCCCATGCAGCAGCAGCATAACAACCTAAGGACAGACACCCATTAATTTAGGAAAACAACGCAGCAAGACCCTCCAGTTACAGGGGACTAAAACAGCAGAACCTGAAGGGACTAACACAAAAATAACATCCTCCTCATCTACAACTGGCATATTCTCGCAGATCTTTTCCCTAACCAAACTGAAGCGATAACTGCAGCTAAATCAGTTATTTTGGGTCCACACACTGGGCTGACAAAGCCTGGCACAGAGCGACAGTCTGCTCAAACAACAAGCTTCCTACCCTCACTGCGGGCATCAGGATGAGGGATGGCTTTGCAGCAGCCACCCTGCTTCCTGCCTGCCCTGGCTCTGAAAAATCCTTCCTGGATTTAACTGCCCTGTTCCCAGGAGGGTTGGCAGCTCACCTGCCTTCTCTATTTGTTAATGCATTGATGCATCTTTAACTTCTGCCCCATAATTAGCATTTTCTAGTCTTTCCAAGTGGGTTTAGGCCTTACAGATCAATTATATCTCTAGCATTCTGTTCTTGCCTTTACATGAGGAACTCTGCATGCAAATTCCCATGCCGAACAGAGCCCACGTTGTGTAATAGAGACAGAAAGCTGTCAGTTTTGCTTTTTTTTTTTTTTTAGAAAAAAGAAGTTCCCTTTTCTTTGCAGCAGCAGTTTTACTGCCGCATGTCAACTCTGTTCCTGTTACAAGCCTATCCCAAGGTGGCCTACAACTCTCAAGAAAGCACGTGTGCCCTCAGACTTTCATTAACCCAGAGCTCTAGTGCATTCCACCCCTCCTTCTCCCAACACTTAACTGACTTATAAGTAACCTTTGCTAGTATGACAAAGCACTTGCTTTCTTACTGCTGCAGCAAGCCAGTGATATAAAACGTTCTCTTCCATATTTAATAATTGATCGGATGAAGTTCAATATTAAAGGAGGAATAGAGAGAGAAGTCACCCATCTGCATGAAGCAAGACTAGAGATTCCCAGCGAGCCCTGGTTAGTTAGTTAATTAGCAGGAATCCCTCACGTACAAATGACTTCACATTTGCTGCTCGGTGCGGCTCACGGAGGAGATCCCCTTGGCTACTCTTGCCCTCCCTGTGTCTCTGGAGATCACACCGTCCTATGTTGCAACTCCTTCCCTTCTACCCTGGTTCTCCTAGCTGGCCAAAACCACCCTCCCAGCTTTGTGCCCATTGCAAACAAATCACACTCCACCTTTCAGACGTCAGGTATTAGCAGGAATTCAGACACTTATATCTGAGGCTTAGGAGCTGCCTGCAAACCTTCCCCTGCCCCACCAGCACTCTGGGGAAGGCACGTGGCATTTCTCTCCATTTCCATCGCTCTCACCAACGCCTTTACTAAGATGGTCTCAAACCGCCTGCGGGCATTGATGACTGTTTGGCCCTTCCCTTGCCACATGCTCCCGATTGATAATTTGATCTGTCCCTTCTTGTGCCCTGCCAGTCATGGGTAGCCAAAACAAGCGCAGAGATAGCCCCAAAAGGCCACACGGCCCATCAGCATCCCTTCTGCAGCGAGCTCAGCACTCCAGCCCGAGGCTCCTAAGTCCCATCCTTAGAAATCACTCCTGGACAGAGGATGCTCTCTGCGGTTTTCACACTACATTTAATCTTTTTCACCCATCTTTCTCTCACAGTCGCTTCTTGCTCTGTCCCAGGATCTTAAACAATGACTTCCGACAGTCTCTTCAAGAGGCAGGCGCACGGCTTCACCCACAGCATCAAGGCTTTTAGGGCTTTCCACAAATTCATAGGAAACAGATGTGGGTGAGAGGTTAAACTCAGGAAAACAAGGGGAAAAAAAAGGAGTGACAAAGTAGTAGTGGTTTCCCTGTGTCAGCATTTTACAGAGATAGCTCAGCTGTGGAGCGAAAGAAGGGTGGAGGGACATGTATAGTGCAGTGACCTTCTAACTTCTGACTGCACATGTTAAAGAGCCTGTCAGCCCTCCCCACAAAGAGATCTCACACCAGAAATACTCAGCTTTTAAAGCTGGAGTAGATGAATTACTGTTAATGTATTGACGTGTACAGCTGCAACATGACCCCAAGGAGCTCTCACAGCGTACGCCTGCTAACAGACCCTCCGATGGCACGCAGGACGGCCAGCCACGCTGGGAGGCAACGAGGACACAGTTCAGAAAAAGCAAGGAAATTTGGCCCTCTCTGAAGACTTGCTGCAGCCAGCAAGGCTGGGAACATGGCACCAAACTTCACTCCCTGCTTGTACCAACCACCTTGTTTACAGCTGCTTATCGCCAGCTCCGAGGAGGGGCCAGGCAACAGTGCTATGTGGAAATACAAATTGTTTGTGAAAATAGAAGCAACCCCTGAGCAATAGGAGAAGATCCACTGAGGTGTAATGGAAATGATTCAAGCAGTCCTTGGCACCCTGACATCCTCTGATCCTTTTTGAGCCACCTCCATAAATAGAACACTTTGGAGGGGCTGCAGGTGTGTGCAACATGCACGGGGTCCGGCCGAGAGCCATCTCATTCGTGTGCCAGCACGCCACCAGCACATGACAGCAAGTGGCAGCACACAACATGCAGTTAGGAGGAGATTAATGGGCAGAGAACCTGCCTAACTACTCACCTACCCAATGCACCTGGTTACAGCAAACAGCAGTTTCTCTCAATCACAGCTCAGATCCTGCTCCAGATCAGAGCACACCACACTGCTGGGGACTCTCCTACGTGCCTGACACCATCTGCAACAGTGCTTTGGGGAAGGGCTGTCTCTGTCGACAGCGGTGCCCTCCCCAAAATCTCCTGCCAAGTCCACGTGCATGCAAGCATGCCAGGTCTGACATGCAAGAGTGCCACCCATGTAAGCCAGCAGCACAGGCTCAGTCCGTGGATGCTCACTGCTGTCTCACTGTCAAGCTAGAAGAAGCCGCAAGTCTTTATCAGCAATTACAAGAACATACTGCTTATTTTTACAGCGCTCCCCCTACAAGCAGCAGGATTTCTACTGCCCAATTAGTAGTTCAAGTTACTATTTAAAGAATGATAGCTTAGGTGAGAGGAAGGCTGCCTCAGTAATCATTTATGTCAGGCTCATGGCTGGGATTTGTTCGGGCTGTTACTGAACATTTAAAGTCATCCTTTCTCCCAAATTAAGTGCTGTAGGTTTCGTGAGAGGGTCAATCATTAACTACTCTTTGCTGACCTCTTCAAATCCCAGGCAAACACCACGTTACCAGAGGAACAAGTCTGGCTTTTTCAAGAGTGACTGCCATCTCAGACAGCAGAGAGGAGGTTTCCTTTCATCTTGTTTCATGGATCAGACTGAGCCAAGCAGGCAAGAGACCCCCAGCCGCCCTGGCAATAGCTCTGTGGGACACAGCCTGCACAGCCTCACCTTCCTCTTACTTTTTTTTTTATTAAAAAGAAGGGGGGGAAAAAGAAGAAATCAAGGCCAGAGAATTAAAAAAAAAAATCACAGTGAAAGACATGTGCAAACAACTGATCTGCAGTCTGCCCACATAAGAACATGTTTTCTCTTTTCAGGATGGTGTCATACTTCTGGGAACTGGGAGGAGATGTTCTTGCTTTATACCACTGCAAGTGGAATTTATTCGGGTTTCCCTTCTCTGCCTGCCCATCCACTTGCACTTCCAGGACTCCCTCTCCGGGAATTCAGCTGAAAGCCTGGTAACTGAGGCACAGTCTCCAGTTAAAACCCCATTCTCTCCCCAGCTGCAGTTTCATTTTGCAGCAGTTCTCACCCAGGGCCAGCACCTTCCCAATACCACCGACAGCTGCTAATCAACACAGCGCGTTTCCTGCCGAAATTGAACATCTACCACATTTACTCTTTTCCTGTTTACAGGGTCACGTGTGCAGCCTTTCCACCAGCCTCATCACATCTTACCAGCTTGGAAGGGACCTTCAGACTGCAAGTTCCCCACCACAGACCCCAAATAAGTAAGAGCAGAGAGCTGTAAGGCAGCACCTTCCTCCTATGCCTGTGTTAAAGGCGTCAACCTGCCGTAAGCGAATTAGCTTATTGTCCCCTTGGTTTTCTGCACCCCTGTCTTAGAGAAAGGCCCTCTGCCCAACTGGCTCCTTATCTCTGCTCTTTGTGAACAGATTATCAAATTCAAGATTTTTTTTTAAAACGTCTCAAAGACCCAAGCGCTGAGCTTCCCAATCCCAGCAACACCACAGCAACGCAAGACTCTGAACAGATCAAGTTCTCCAACGGCTGATAAGGCCGGAATCCTGATAAAGACTGTGGAATCAGCACTTGCACCGAATAAAAGATGCTGCTTCAGTTGGTTAAAGGCCAAGTAGTAGTGTAGTAAAATTAAAATGGGAACAAAGTGCCACTACCAGACTCCTTGTCAGCAAATTTCAAACATACCTTTCAGGATGTGGCCAAACCCGCCACCCAGAATGTGTGCCCCCCCACCTCAAACCCTGTTGCACAATTGCTTTAAAAATATTTGTTATTTAGATGTGGATTTTTTTCTATGTGTCCATCTCCACCCCCATGTAACGGGGTTAGAATCCAGCAGACACCACATGTTTGCACGGTGGCAGAGTAAAATCCAAATCCAGAAGCCAAGGGCAGGCAGGGAAAGAGGTGGCGGGGTGGGGAGGGGATTCAACAGGAAGACAAGGAGCCCTTCACGAATTGCAGCCACTTTCTGGGCAGCTGCTGCTACCTTCAGAGAAGAGCCTCCAGAAGGGACAAGGTCTAGTTTTCTTTCATTGGAAGGCATCACAAAGTGCAAGAGCTTTTGCTGACAAACAAAAAGCCCCGCCAAGAACCTTTGGCTCATTAGGAAAAGTCTTTTTTTTTTTTTGCAATACTTCCATGCACACAGCAGCATTAGGAACAACAAGTGCCCAAAGGCTACTAGTTATAATTTGTCTGCACTAGCCTTCCAGCCAAGTACCCAGTCAGGCTGCAGGATTCAATAGGTTATGCTGAGACAGGCAGCCACTGGGCCATCCTAATGCCAGCAAAGGTCAAAATCAGCTCAGTCATAGTGACCACTGCAGGGCAGCTGCAAGGGAGTCTGTTCGCCCCACACTTTGAGCTAGGACTCTTCCCTACAAAATCACTGAGATTATTACAAAGAAGACAAAAAACAGAGAAAGTGAGTAAGCATGGATGTCTGAGGAAACCGGCATAACTGGTCCTCCATGCTCATCACAAGCCATCACCGAGTTCAGCAGTGATGGCCAGATATTTGAGGACAATGAGAACATTTGACTACATAAATTTATCTTCAGGGATTAAGTTCTCCTGCCTCAGGGCACAGGTTGGTCACTCCCCACTAGGAGGAAGAAACTGCCCCCAGGACAGTGATTTCGCCACAGTCCAAACATTTACATCTTCCCTGCAGTCTGTGGCATGGGAACTCCCCGGGGGAGAGCCAGACAGACCGCAGATTGTCAAACACGGGGGAGAAGCCAAGGTGAATCTTGCTGATTTGGGGCAAAGGCAGATGAAAGCAATCAAAGTAAAGAGTAGGAGGTGGGCCTCAAATGAAAGAAGGTTCTTGCCAGCAGGGCACATCTCAGGCAGCAGATAGGAAAATGGCTGCTTTCGGAGACAGTCAGCATTTGCTTATCAACTCTTATGTGTTTTATCTCAGTAGCAGAAAGCCTCCACCAGATAGGTTTAATGAGATCTCTTACACAGGCCTGTAAGAAAGTCACCGTGGCTTGGTGAGAACAGAGCAGCCTTGAACGTAAGTCATAAACTGTCTCCAGGAGCTGAGGACTCCCTCAGTCAGTCTGGAGCACCGCTGCAGACCTAAGTGACATGGACACGCTTGGAAGCATTGCACTACAAGCGGAGGATAGGAAGGAAATGAAGCAGCCAAGCAACAGCTAGCGGAAGACCCAAACACGTGCATGTTTGCCAGGTGCACCAACCCTGGCTCTACAAAACAGGCAGCTGCCCACAGGCACACAAAGCAGAAGACTGTAACAAGCAGCTGATGAATGAGGAAAAAAAAACCCAAAGTATCATCACAACTATTAACAGTCACTTTTTGCTTGACTTAGTTTCCCCACGTTTCAGATTTCCCCCACTATTCTCAGCCATTACCCACTGAAAGATCTGGGGTCCGTGCTCTTATTTCCACCTCTTTCTTCCCCTACTGATTCCTGCTCCAACTGCATGCTCATCAGTGCTGAACGGGCTGATCCAACTTCTCATCTCATCCACCACACATCTCCAAACAGAGCCCAAACACCTAGCTCCTGCCTCTCTTCACTCTGCTATTCCCTTCTCTGAGCACATGCAAACTCTGTCACTAAAGCAGCTTCCCAAATCCATACCACACCTTTACCCTCAGGTTCCTTTTAACTCTGCTGTCCACCCTACACTGTGGGATGCCCCAGACCACAATTCTCTCCATGCCCAGGCTGGGGATGTACATCCACCTACAGGCTGTTTTTTCCCAGGGTTATCCTTCCCACATCACAAGATTGCCTCCTTCCCTGCAAGGCTGTGGCTGCAACACAGACAGCCGCTTCCTCTGGCTGGGTCAGAAGGTGGGCCTCCAGCCCTGACAGAGACACAGTCTGGTTCGAGCACATCCTGGGTGTTTGAAGAGCGACAGCAACAAAACATCAGTAGCGTTTACTTCTGCAACTTCTCAACGGCAGCGCTGGATGCTCTCCATCTCCTTTTCACCCATGCTCTTTTCTTTCCTACCACTAAGGAAAGGGAGCTCATAGTTTCCTCCTACAATGTCAGGACACGCTCCCTGCAAATCATCACCTCCAAAATACATCAGGCCTTCCCTTGCAGAGGGAGAACTCATAGCCAAGTAGAAAGGGCCTTCCAGGAAAGCTTTACCTAATCTTTAAGGCTTCTTTTCCATTCACTTTGCAAAACAACAGCAATTGCAGGCACATTACACCACCACAAGGATGCCATTGGTCTTGGAAAGGAGCACACATCCCTTCCTTCTACCCCAGGACTGGTCCAGAGCTCAGCCCTACTCTACCCAGCTCCACACGACCCTAGGACAGGGAACCACACCAGCAAACCTTGGCAGCAACTTATTCACGCAAGTCTCCAGAGCATCCTTACCTGACTCATGGCACAGGTAGGAGTAAAACCCTTCTGCTTTCAGCATGATGAGAAGGGACCCCCAGCCCAGCAGGACAGCCGAGAAGAGCAGGTTCTCAATGATGGCTGTGAACGCCATCCACCAACGCCGCCGATGGGCGGTAGCGAGTGTGGGTGCCATTGCTGCGTGAGAAGATGGCTTCGTTCAGAGTCTCAACCTGCAAAGACCAGAACAATGTCTGTGAGTTCACAGATGCAGCACGTGCTGCTGAAAAAAGAGTGCAAAAAACACAGTTGAAGAAGAGATCTCTCCACTGGAACACAAGCAAACCTGCCTGCTGAATGAAAGGCACTCAGGTGTAAAACACATTGTTGCGGGTACCAGCCTGCCAAGTTACCCAGAGGGATGGGGGAGCGCAGATGCCCCTGGAGCAGCCCCGCCAGTGCACACACCATGCGACAGAGGAGCGTTCAAGGACTCCGTTCCACTTCCTGAGCAACAGGTATGAAAATGCAGTGAATATCATCTGTCCAGAGCCCACTGCTCCATCACCTGTATGGGCACAGGTGGCCCATTCATAAGGCAGCGAGGAAACACGTGCCAGAGCAGGGGGCTTCAGCCAGCACCCCCAATCTCCCAGCTTCTTGCAGGCAGAGGCTGGGACCGGGGAGGAAGCCCCACAGCCCTAACAGTGGCTTTCGTGACCACCAGGTCCGTGTTGCCCCACACAGGAGCACAGATCTGCTCTGGAAGGCGAACATGGGTCCTTTACGTGCCTTGGGTACTATAGATGCAGTTTATAACACAGATGGCTCAGCAAGCAGCACTTTTTGCTAACTGCCCGGCCAGGGAGCAAAGACGGGCCGCATCCTGCCCAGTCCTAGCTGCGCAGGTAGCCAGGTGGGCTAGTGAGACAGCCCATGGCATATGCTGTTCCGTCTCGGCACACTGGCCTCTCCAGCCTGTCGCACAGATGCTGTGGCCGCATTAACTGTCTCCAGCTGCACCTGTCCCGGTCCCTGGGGCCCACGAGAGCGAGCGACAGATTCAGCAGCGGACCCAGCTCGCCAAGGGGCTGCTCCGGGGACACCCTGAGGTGCACAGCACTGGGCCCGACCCTGGGTCATAAGGCAGGTGGCCATTTTAGACAACCTGAGCCTTTTCCCTGTCCAGAGCACGCCTCGATCCGGCACGACGGGGAAATCAGCCGGCTGCACACCACGGCCCAAGATGGGGCTTTCCACAGAGCAGCTCCCACCCTTAGGTTGCTTCGGGGGG